>CM067512.1:15097542-15195042 GCA_034509495.1 Acestrorhynchus altus | reverse complement strand
CGTCTACCAGTGCTGGTATGATCAATCATTTTTGCTGTTATATAGAACACTTGTAAAGAACGGTGTAATCTGGTGTAATTTGGTGTAATTATTTATTCATATTTGATAAGATGTTTATGTGTGTGTACTTTCAGTCAGAGCTGGTCCTGACCTCCCTGAGGCCCAGTGCTGCCTTCCAGGTAACAAACTTCAGGATAGTTCCTGAAAGAGAATAATCATGCCCCTTCAATCTGTCTCTCTGAGCTTTCCTCCCCTAGATACATTTTCAACTAGTTACTATATATATTCTATGGCTGGACTGTCTATTTTAACAAAGCCCTGGAAGTGGCTGGCAAGTCCAAGAGTTCGACTATTCAGATAGATTAGCAAAACAGACAGATTGGAGAGAGATGCACTGTGCATTAGGTTTACATTGGCTTGCATATCGGATATATGTCTAGGGCCATCCAGGTCTGCTCTCAGTATTCTCAAGACCTAGCTTGTTCATCAACTTTATATTAAGCTCTCTAATGTTTAGCTGATGTGATTGGAGCTCCCATGTTGAGTGTTCAGCTCTTTATATGCCTGGAGGTCTGTCATTTACACTGATCATTACCATCAATACACTCTTCTTCAGGGACTCCACCAACGATCTGTGTGCAAACACAGTGCCTGTTGTCGCCCCGCCACTCAAAAGCCATTATCTTTTTTGCAGTGAAGGGATTGACATCCTGTATGTTTTGGCTTCAAAGCTAAGGACTGTGGGATTTGTAGTGAGTGAATGTATCTGGGCTGGAGGCAGCAGAGTTGCTGAGTAGCAGATCGTTATGCAGCCCCCAGGTGTTGGCGGCTTCACTGCGCTGGCCTGGAGCTGCCTGCCTTTTTTGTTCCTGATCTTTCTTTCTCTATATCTCTCTTTCTTTTTTCCTGGGGCCGGGCGAAACTGCCCCAGGGGACTGTGGGTAACTGTGATTGACAGGCAGATGCATACGGAGGTCGAAGCTGCTTTAAAACGTCAATGGGCTTTCATCTGGCAGCGGACACAGCTCTCTTTATGGACACACACACACACACACAATCACACACACACACACACACACAATCACACACACACACACACACACACACACACACACACACACACACACACACACACACACACACACACACACACAATCACACACACGCGCACACACACACACACACACACACACACACACACACACACACAGTCACTACCTTCACTACTATTGCATTCTCTACTTTTCACTCATTCTCATAGCACAATCCATGGAATGAGGGTTTGATGCTTTAATGGAATCCAGATAGGAAATATAGTAGTGTAGATGTAGTGGAAAGGAGAGGATATACACACATGCACACAAACAATTGCTGATCTGATCTCACTCCTTGTGTGTGGAGTCATGTTTAATCTCTAATCACATTTCAGTCGCATAATGTTTTAAGACGGGGGAGACACACACCCAGACTCTAGCTCTGCTTTTTTACTTGTGCCAAAGAGAGCAATTCTGTTTGATTCTCAACAAATCTGAACTGAATAATAAAAAATCCCTAAAAAACACAAAATTATACACTGAATTTCAATGCCATCTGACACTAGACAGACAGTAAACTAGTCTGTGTCAGACTAGCTGTACATAGTGACCAAATTTCAAAAACGAGAAGCACTTTGTTGGAGACCAGTAGACAAATGAAATCTGTCCAGTCTGTCCAGTCTTAAAAAAGGAACCAAAATGTTATTTGGAACAAGTCCATAGAAAAACTGCTTTCATTTAATGATTCTTTAAAGAGCCAGTTTTGTGAATGAGATACAGTAATTGTCTAGAACCTGTTAGAAGGGCAGAAATTTCATTTTCAAATTCATACATGTAATCAAAAACCTTTACTTTTATGAATGTAGGGGGAAATGAACATTACCTGTTCACGTAGTGTTCTTATAATGTTGTGAGTAACACATTGCTCTCTAGATGGCAACCTGGGTTTGGATTCCCTGCTGAGGCATGGAATCATTCAGGCTCTTTTTTTATTTCCATAATGCCAGAGAGATGCCATGGGGTTGACAAAAGTGCTGCTAGACTCATATTGTTAATGTATACATTTGTTCATTTTCATTAATGATCATCTTAATTCTTGTTTGATACAGCTTTTATGTATGTATGTATATATATATATATATATATATATATATATATATATATATATATATATATATATATATATATATATATATAGAGAGAGAGAGAGAGAGAGAGAGATATGTGTGTTTGTGTGTGTGTGTGTGTGTGTGTGTGTGTGTGTGTGTGTGTGTGTGTGTGTGTGTGTGTGTGAGTGTGTGTGTGTGTGTGTGTGTACTCTCAGTCAAAGAGTACACTAAAGCAAAATTCATCCCTTCACCCTGGTCTGTGATCTAATGTATAAACCATTTACAAATGCTACAGTCACACCTGAAATACCAGTTAGTCCACTACTCCTTTCTCTCAGTCTATAAGTATATCTATACATGACACTATGAAGTATGATAAATTTAAGTACAGCCCCTGACATATAATAGATACTGTTATCCTGTCATTTTATCAGATGCATCATGCCCATATCAATAAGAGTCTTTGGTCACCTAAGACTTCTAATGCTATATCAGCTTAGTCCTGTAACACAATAAAGTCACTGTACATTAAACTGAGTCTACAACAAAGTTCTTCAGTTCTGATCCTTTAGTTTCCATTGATCAGCACTGTTACAGCTGTACCTTTCAGCACAGAAGAGCATTCCCTGGTCAAACACACCTGACTCAAGACATCTGTGCTGGACACGGGCAGTACAGGACCTGAATAGAAGAACCCTGGCCTACAAGGCACTACAAATGTAGGCTCTATCCTGTGAAGCTGAATAATGAACCTGACTCTACAGTTTTCAGGGTGTAAGATTCATGTTCCAAATGATGTTAGTGATGTCAGCAGCACAGGCTTTCAGCACCATGCACACAGATGCGCCACATGCCTCCATTATTAATGTAGGCATCCAGATAAAAATGCAAAGGTTGTCCAATTTAACACTTGAGCACATCCACAGAATTGTGTCACAACTACTGCATATAGTCTCTTCATAATATATTTAACACAGTATGGATTCACACACACACACACACACACACACACACACACACACACACACACACACACACACACACACACACACACACACACACACACGCACACACTTTGGGGTGTATGATCAACCAGAATTGCAATTGACTGATATTGCATTAGAACCCAGTAAAGAAAATGTGAAGTGGTATAAATTTACCAGTGAGACCAAATGAGAGCAGATGTTACTTACTTGGATGCCTGTTGCTTTCAAATGCAAAATTTGCTAATAAAATCAGAGTATAGAGTATAAAATATCATGATCTGTGCAACACACGCTATGAGAGTCCAGTGAGAGGGAGCTTAGATCAATGGCACAGGTTTCAGGCTACTGTGTGTGTGTGCAGGCTACTGTGTGTGTGTGTGTGTGTGTGTGTGTGTGTGTGTGTGTGTGTGTGTGTGTGTGTGTGTGTGTGTGTGAGAGAGAGAGAGAGAGAGAGAGAGAGAGAGAAAGAGAGAGAGAGGAGAGAGGTAGAACATTTCCGAAGCACAATGAGGTGTGGGGATAAAAAATAGATGGACACACATATCGCTTCACCAACGACTGTATTTCAACCAAGCCTTCTTCTCTCTCCAGACCAGCAGAGGCATCTTCCCATTACTGACCCAATCTTTCTGAAGGTGGGGATTTGTGACTCTGCTGACACTCCTAGGGGAGTGAAGTTTGTTCCTCATTGACACAGACACACACACACACACACACACACACACACACAGAGAGAGGGGGAGAAAACCTGACCTAACTTTGCTGACTGACCTGACAAGCCTAGTTTTACACCCACTCAGCCTACGGCTCTAAGTGGAATCTTTTTCACAATATGTGTGTGTCTCCGTTTGTGTGTATGTGTGTGTCAGTGTGTTTTGGTGTGTGTTATGAGTTTCTGGACATTTCCCAGTGTGCATTGCTCAGGAAGAGGAGCCTGCCTCCTGCCGAGAGCTGCATTGTTATTGTACCTTCCCCCTCCACCCAGTACTGTCTCCAGCCCTGACAATACAGCAACACCAACACCTAAAAACAACAAACACAAACGCACACACACACACACATAGACACACACGTAATCACAGGACTGTTATGCCAATTTTGGCTTTAATCACTGTAGTGGCAAATGTAAGATATGAATATTTTGAATATTTATACTTAAACACCGTGATGCTCTGGTTTGGTGAACCAGGCTGAATAAAATGAGTCAATCCAGCATCAGTTTTACTAAACCTGAAGGGTCTGTAAACACCATTTGAACATCACACAATGCATTTTTTGAAAGTGATATAATCCAAAATGCATTACAGCAGTGGTTCCCACCTGGTGTAGCTTCTTGACTCATTAATAAGCTTTTTCTGAGCTGAATTAGGTGTGTTCATGCAGGACAGAACATCTATCTATCTGCATTAAAGACAGAGGCACTGGATCTCAGTACATGATACCACTAAATGGGGGAACTTCTGGGCCTTTAAGGCCTTCATAGAAAATCTAGTGATTTCTGAGAACTGAAGATATGATTGTAATTTTTAGTCAGAAAATTACATTGCTGTTCCTTCACAGCAAGAAGGACCTGGGTCCGATCCCTGAGTGGGGTGACTTGGGAAATTTCTGTGTGGAGTTTTGCGTGTTCGCCCCGTGTTCGCATGGGTTTCCTCCAGGTTCTCCGGTTTCCCCCACAGTCCAAAGACATGTGCATTGGTGACTCTAAAGTGGCCATTAGTGTCTGTGTGTGTGTGTGTGTGTGTGTGTGTGTGTGTGTGTGTGTGTGTGTGTGTGTGTGTGTGTGTGTGTGTGTGTGCGCCCTACAATGGGCTAGAGTCCTCTCTAGGGTTGTTTCCTGCCCTTGCGCTCAGAGTTGCCGGCTGGGCACCGGCTCCCCCGTGACCCTATTCAGGAATAAGCGGTATAGAAAATGGATGGATGGATGAAAATTACATTACTAAGTGAGCTCTGCTGTTGGTTAGACCTTCACGAGCTTGACTGAAGACCTTGCATATTTACATGAACTAGAAGCAATCAGAATTTGACAAAGAAATTAGCTTTTTTTGAGTGTCAATGAGCCAGACTAAGTTTGGACTAAATTCTTGTAATCTTTTTAGAAATTATATCAGGGATCTTTTATAACACAGTTACTGTAAAACAAGGATAGGAATGCAATGAAAAATAATATGTAATTTTAAAGTTTCAAATTAACATTTTTATTATTAAGCTTAAATATGAATAGCTAGAAATTTGTATTTGTACCTGTTATAGTTGAGCTAATATACTTATATATATCTTAATAATATCTTATTATTCTTGATTATTGACTTGGTCACAACTACCTCCAACACAGAGCCATCTTGCATAGATCAGATTGAATATTCAGAAGTCAGTGAAGGAACTCATTACTTACAGTGAGAGCAAAATTCTGCAGGCTCATAGATCACCTGGATCAGGACTAGGCACCCCTAGCTTATCTTCATAAAGGTCATGGTTGACCAATGGATAATACCCTTCCTATCTACACTTCCTATCTATCCTACTTTTTTAAGCTGATGCCATCTCAACTCCATCACCAAGCCATGCACCAAGCCATCATCTTGCTTGCATGTGTTAAATGGACTACCCTTGCTCCATACACTTCCAACCCAGTGAAAAGAGGATTGGCTTTAATTCGTCAAAGGCGCTTATTCAAGCATCTCACTCCAAGATTAAAGGTTGGGTGTCCGGCCCAGGCTGGCTTTAGACGCAGAGTACAGGGGCTAATCTGACTCTTGCAGTGTGAAGCTTGCGAAGAAAAGCCGGCGAACAGCTGGTCGCATCACCATGCAATGATTTCGGTCTTTGATTCTGACAGGTGGGAGTTTTATCTTCCGAAGCTGATTGCAAATTGAATGTTTACAGTGAGAGGCAGAGCAATGATGTGGGGAAAACAAACAAAAACACATTAGGCTCTCATTCCTGAAGCATTTTTTGCTGGAGCAGTAAGTCCTGTCATAACTGCTCACCCCTTCTATTGGATCTATGTATTTGTTTTAGAAATGACAGGGTAACTGACTCTCTCTCTGTGTATCTCTCTCTCTCCATGGGCCAAAATGGAACGGGTGCAATTTTCTAATTAAGTCAAATAAAGCACTCCTTTTGTCAGCTGTCAGACGCTGGCTTACAGGGGTCGAAGGTCACGATGCTGCTTTCAGGAGAGCGCAAATCGATTAGCCGTCAAAGCCGCTGCCTCCTCGTCCGTTCAGCGGAGAGCCGCAGGGAAACGCCAGTCCCCATTTCCATAATTGCTCACAGCCTTAAGTGCTGTTACCTTTAGGAATAGGATAGGAAGGAAATTGTAGGATGGGGAGGGGAGAAAAGAAGAAATAATCGGCCAAATAAAGTGAATAAATAATGAACCTGTGTGGATTGCATGGAATGGCAACCTATTGATCTGTAATTAAGTGGAATAATTCTGTCCAGCATTAAAGCCTGACCTCCACAGGCTTAGACGAGCTGCTTCTTCTTGCCCCTTTACTTTCAGCAGCTCTTTATCCTGGGAGATCAAGGGTAATAAGTCCAGTGCAAGGAGCTGATCTATAGTCGTAGAGGCTCTGGCCACAGCTACATCATTACCAAGCACTGGATTGGATTCACAGTGGCAGAAGTGTTAGGCCCAACATTTTCAGTTCCAGGTCTGAAGGTTTTGTTATTCCCTAGATCCAGATGCACCTGATTCACTTAAGCAGTTTACAGACCGTACAGAGATTGAATGCTTTTATTAATCTGTTCAAAATCATCCCATTGATCATGAAATCTTCACAATTCAGTTCACCTTTGCAGTGACATTTTACCATTCCTACAGAGCTCAGCATTAGACGTTTATTGCTCCTTCCAAGTAATCCCAAACAAATTCACTGACATTGAGGTTTAGGGTGATCAGCAAGTTTTTTGAGATCAGCAGAAGCTTGATTAGGGTACCTTGATCAGCTCCATTTCTTTTCAAAACCAACAGCAAAGAGCTTGATTTTCTGAAATTGTCTTGATTTATTTATATTTCCGAAAATTAAACATGAAAGCTTTAGGGTCTGTTTATCCAACTGGGCAGTTGTGGGGGTCATGGTTGCCTGGGAGTCATTTAATTTAATCTGGTTGAATTTAACTGTTTTCAGTGATTGTACTGGTCAGTTGGCCTCTCTAGAAGTTCTACTCTTTCTCTACACCATTTCTGAACATGAACTCATGAGCTGCTGTCAGCTAAGTTCAGTAAGGCAGTTTGAAGGCCCTCTAATCCATCTTTCTGATTGGTCTGGTAATTGATTGGCTGTCGTCTCTGGGTGTTAATTCACTGTGGGCAGTTGGCACAGGATGCTAGCCTAGGTTTCTAGTCTCTGGAGTGTAATGAGCTGAGTGGCTCATCTGTTTATGGTTTGGGCAGACTCCATCCAGGAAGAGAGGTCAAAGATCACGCTCAGACTGAGAAAGGTGCCTTGTGTGGGCACTGCTGGTATGCAGAGAGAGAAGAAGAAAGAGAGAGAGTGAAAAAGGGAGGTGGGGTGTGGAGCAGTCTTAAGGGTCAAGGGTGGTCCTGCCACAGGATTGGTTCTTCCTTCCACCTGAAGACTACATCACCCAGCATGAGCTCTGAGAAACCATGTTTTTGTTAGCACTTTTAGTGCTGGCTCTACTGCAGAGAGACACTGCACTTTGACTGATGATTGTTAGCTCATGGTGGCTCACTTAAGCCATAAAGGGCCTCTGATAGCTGCGGACTAGCCTTTTATCGACCCTGCACTCGCATGTATTAATAAGCACCGCCGTTCACACCCGCTTCGCTCTCATCCCCTTCACTCTCATCCCCTTATCTGACCTCCTCTCTCATGACAGATGAGAGTGTCTGGAGGGAAGTGTGGTCAGACAATGGCCAGTATATATTTGTATATATATGTGTGTGTGTGTGTGTGTGTGTGTGTGTGTGTGTGTGTGTGTAATGAGGACTCCAGAGCAGTTTAGTGGTGATTGCTGCTGATTTAGTGCTGCGCTCCGTGCTGTTAATGGGCTCACACAGAGAAGGAGATGTGACGGCGGGGGCAGTCCATATTTAAGACTGCTCATTACTGACCATCTCCGATCACTCACAAGCGCTGTCAGCCACCTTACTTCTTCTTTAAGGCCCGGCTGGGATTTCCTGGGCAAACAAATTATACACAAGATTTACATTTGCACAGTCGTTTTCACAAATGAGGACAGTAATGAGAGCTGAGAATGAGAGGCATGAAATGAAGGGAGGGTGGGAGAGACAGACAGAGAAAGTGAGACAGGCTAATGTCATTCATGACCACAGCATGGCTTGCTTTATTGAGGCTCTTGTTCCCTGACCTCTACGTTACTACATCATCAAATTACAAATTCCATTACAATGAAATGTTTACAACGTCACCCGGCCCCCAGCTCTTGTCATCTTCTGCCTGCCTCTCTGTATACATGTATAAGTGTGAGGAGATGAGTATTTGCCAAGTGCGAAGCCATGCCTGCGTGTGAATGCTGAGATTCTGCACGCGGTGGTAGGCAAGAGAAGCCTTTAGAAGGGCCATGGTCCGTTGTGGGAAGCAAATATCTTGTGACTTACATGACAGGGAAGAGCGTGGACTGATAAGTGCCAGTACAGCAGGACAGCACCATAGTTTGTTCTCCTAATTCTGATAGTAAATAGTAACTATGAATTTACATAGAAAGCATTCTTTCAAAACAAGCTTTCCTGAAACCACTCAGTTGGAAGATCTGATCACATTTGTCATTATTATTCTCAGTCATTGAATCAGTCTTGATTCCTGGCAGCCAAATGGATAGTTTTTCTCTAGATCGTCTTTGTGCTTCATGATGGCTTGTGCATGACATCTTGTCTTGTTTCCATCCATCTTTTTGCTGAACATCCTCTGCTTCTTTTACCTACAGCTGTTCCAAGTGTAATTGATTTTTCCAATGAATATGTTCTTCCAATATTTTCTAAGATGGATATAGTGGATATTTTGGCTTCAAGCGATAGGAAAAGCTGGGTTCAGTCATTTTGTTTTACCATTCCTGGTACTCTTGTGTGTCTTTGGCAGTGCCAAAGTTAAAGGCCTAAATGTTTTTTTTCCTGTGCCAGTTTTTGCATTGCCCAGCTCTCACATTCAAATGGAGCCAAAAACACAGTATGTACAGCTTGTACAACAATTGTGTACCTGAGCATAATTTCAGCATTGATTCAGTGACTGGAAAGAATTACTGGAAAGCCATTACATTCAAAGCTTCCTCATCCTTATTTTACTGAGTGCCAATCTATGTTGTATTTCTTGACTGCTGGATCCTTTGTTGGTAATAATTGATCCAACAGACAATGGCCCCCACTTCACCATCAATAGTTTGTGGTCTTTCCATTTGTCATAGCCTTTGTTTTAAGTCTTTTCTTTCTGATCTTTAACTTTCCTTATGAGGGAGATCATTTACAGAAGCTGATTTTATTTGTCCTTGGCATCACTTCTAAGTGCATCTCTTTGGCATTTTATTCTTAAATGTATAGTCAATGGCAGCACCAAAACAGTTATCAGTATTGCTCACACAGTCCTACTGACATCTAATGCAGCATCAGTTGTATCATGTGCCTGATGCTTACTAGGCCATGCTGGAGAGAAGGAATAGCAGATATAGCAGCAGTTTGTGTCCTGTAATATTGAGGTCAATGTCACAGTTTCACAAAGGAGAAACATTAAAAATGTATGAAGGATATGTCTGCCTTTTATTGGGCCATATATATATTTTGTATTTTTTTCTCCTTGAGTTGTCCAGATTTCTGTTTGATTACAGAGCCTTAGTTATGTTGGGTTTACTACTGGAATTTGGGTTTTTTGAATTGTAAATGAGAGCTCATAAATTAGTGGCCTTATTTTTCTATCTAATGCATCATAATTTAAGTGCCCATGAATAGTGGGATGTTAATTAGCAAAATATCTCTGAAAGGATGCAGGATTTATGTAGCTTTTGCTTAGAGTTTTCCTGAGCGCTGAAAAGACGAGGGGGGTGGTGTGGAGTTTGGGGTTTGGGTGGTGAGTGTGTTGGGGGTGGGGGGGTAGGGGGGTCATAGAGTAGGAAATGCGGGCACACGCAGCGCTCAGGCTGTGTAAATAAATTCATAAAAGGCCTGTGTGATATATGGCACAGCCGAGATCCTCACGGACAAATGCAGGAAATTTTTGTGACCTGAATTCTCAGGAAGAATAACATAAATTTGATGGTGGTGGTGCAGTGGTTCTCTCTCTCTCTCTCTCTCTCTCTCTCTCTCTCTCTCTCTCTCTCTCTCTCTGTCGCCATCTCTCTATCTCAGTTTTTTGTCTCGCTAGACAAACTGCTAATATAGTGGAGAAAAATGAGAGCGTTCGCTGTGAATGAGATTAAGCTGGAGATCCAAAAGTAAATGTGATCTCTGTCTTTCCCTTCTCTCATCTGGGAGAACCATTCCATTTGCTTTTCAAATCAGGTCATACAACGAGCCTCTGCCACTCACTAGCAAACTTTAGTTTTGTCCAGCAACTCTGATTAGATTGCATACTTTCGTGAAGAATTTTGGAGATCCATTCTCACTCTTCATCATGCATACACCTTGTAACTGAGCACGGGGACAAAATAGGCCGCTCCAGAGAGACAACACATGCATTCTGAGCAAGCATTTCACCTTTTCCCCCTCTTTGTCTCACTCTCCCACCTCTAAAAGGAGCAAGACTGTCTGCTGCCAGGGCTAAAAATAAAGAGGCTGTCAGAGCTGCACCGTATTCTAGTATGTGGGTGAGTGTGTATGTGTGTATATGAGGGTAAATATGAATTAGGGGCAGTGGCTAGGGCATTAGTTTTATATGCACTAGTTTTATATGGAGTTAAATTCATTTAGCCTTCTGGTCATCAACTCTCCTCTCCCTTCACCTATTCATAAGATATAGGCTGGAATTAAACTCGGCTCTGGAGGACTGTATCAGATGAATGTGTGGCCAATGTGTGGCCTTAGTCCATGTCCTGCACTCTTAGTAAAGAGTTCTATGGAGAAATGCAGTAGAAGAATTACATTTTCCTAAATAATCTTCTGGATAGATGTTTAAAGAGCTAACTCTTGAATGTGCAACTGTGCAACTGTCACAAAACTTAAAGTCTAAAGAACCCCCTTGTAATGAAAATGTTCTATAGCAATTCAGGACCTACACTTTTACTTCAAAGAATGTGACACATTGCAATTTAAGAAGTGGCATTATGTATGATCACTGATTA
The DNA here is from genome assembly GCA_034509495.1 of Acestrorhynchus altus. Lineage (NCBI taxonomy): Eukaryota > Metazoa > Chordata > Actinopteri > Characiformes > Acestrorhynchidae > Acestrorhynchus > Acestrorhynchus altus. The sequence goes on along the minus strand of CM067512.1, from coordinate 15,183,654 downwards.
GCTGGTGATACAGGGGCATCACCTCTGCCCCTTGCATCCCTACAACCCCTGCCCCACTCTGCTCCACCCTGCTACACCTACTGCCCTCAATCCAACAGGCACCTCATCATCAATGTCATCACCTACAGGAAGGCAGGAGGGGGATCCAAAAACACACGGTCACTGACAGAACCACTCTGTCGACAGAGACACAGAATGCCTAAGACACAGAGAAGTATGTGTGTGTGTGTGTGTGTGTGTGTGTGTGTGTGTGTGTGTGTGTGTGTGTGTGTGTGTGTGTGTGTGAGAGTGCGCACGCACATGCAAGAAAGGCAGCTTTGCTTTGCTGTGACCTCTAAACCCAGGCTCACATCTGGTTTAGACCCCCAAGCTTCTGAAATGGCTCACCAACCAGCCACAGGAAGCTGCTTTTCTCTCTGCCTTACAAAAACAGGCCAAGAAGACCACCCCACAGGCCATAATCCAAATCATCCCACTAAACCAGCCTTACAAACTGAGGTTAGCTATGCCTATTGCTCCTTAGACATAAAAACAAATCAGCATTACAGAAATTCAAGCGCAGACCTTTAATTAGCAAACCAAAGACAACTGTGGTTGAAAAACCGAAGAAAAGTATGAAGAGTGTGATGAAGAGATACTGACTGAAGTCTTACATTATAAGGGGCCAAACCTGTCCTCCTGTGAATCAAAGTGCATAGTGTAATTACAATACACAAAGCAGATGTTCAGACTACAAGACTGCAGATGATAAATGGCAATATGCTGCTTGGTGGCAACTCTCTTATAATCATTGTCAGCAATAGCATTTACTTATAGACAAGATGTTCCATTAACAGAGATGAATAGTGACTCAGATCACCAGATAAAGAAGTTCAATGCTGTTTTCCAATCCTTGTGAAAAAAAAAAATATTTTCCTTTTCTTCATTTGAACATCCTTCAGTAGGGGCAGTGTTGGGAATTATGTGGTGCAAGACTGAGGGAGAGTGAGGGTGAGCCCTGTGTTTGTGTAGGGAGTGTGCTGGTGATCTGCGGTCTGTAGCCCACGGAGGTTCCCTGTGTTGCTCTGGGCAGCTGATGTATGGGCGGGCAGCCCGTTTCCACGGGAACCCATCCATCACAGCACAGTCAGCCGTCAACAGGCCAGCCCCGTGCAGCAGGGCCCCGACCTCCTCTCCAGAACCAGACAGAGAGACTGGGGGAGGGAAAACAGAAGGGGGGCAGAGAGAGAGAGAGAGAGACAGAGATAAAGAGAGATGGATGTAAATAATACATAATTTATTATTCAGATACAGAATCTGAATAACATCAAAGAGATTGTGATGGAGATTTTTGGCAATTTTAACCCTGATTATTGTACATGCCTTGAAATGCTTTGCAGATTATTTCTGACTCACAAGTTCAATTCTGTCAATAGTGCAAGTTATACAATTGTAAGTACATATGCTTTAATCATAACTTAAAGCAAACATGAATACGTCAGATTTACAAAATTGAACCAGTCAATTCAGAATGTAAATTAAATGTAAATGTAATTCATTATGGGACTCTCATGTCTGTTAAGTAATGCAAACTAAGTAAACAGAAAAGAAACACTAAGGCATCAAGAATTAAAAAAGCAGATTTTAACCATAAATCATGCTTTCACAAGCATGTCTTTCTGCTGAGCAAATAAGCACATGCAGCATGGACTACAGTTATTGGAGGGAAGAGAGACATCCAGCAACCTGTCTCATGCCTCATTACAGCCTAAACAAGTGGAGCTGTGTGTGAGGAGAGCCAGAGCAAAGCTCCATCCATTTCACCAATCATTCCTGCCATCCATCCCCCCCTCCCTCCCTCCATCCATCCATCCATCCATCCATCCATCCATCCATCCATCCATCCATCCATCCATCCATCCATTCAACTGTCCATCGTTCTTCTTTTTTTCAGCCTTCTTTTTTTCACTTTGCCATTCTGCAATAATGCAGAATGTCTTTAAAACTGCCTTGAGATCGCACAGTGTTCAGTGAAGAGTTCATGGGCCAAAGAGGTGTGGGAATTATTTGGGAAAAGCGAGAGCTGATAGGAACAGTTACAGAGTGATTCTAGAGCGAAGCCAAAGGCACCAAATGCTGCCAGAAACATCGGCCTGACAGTAAACACACGCTTGGCAGCGCTTTTGCTTTTGTTTCTGTGATTCCACCATTTGTGTGGTTTTTTTCCTCTCTCACTCTCCACACTCCTGTCTTTATTTTCCTGCACCACACCGACATTCCAGACAGCCCAACTCCCCTGGGCTGGAGGTGCCCAGCCGCTGATGGCAGGGTGTGTGGATTTCTGCTGTTGCTTTTTATAATTTGTCCAGGAAATGTTGACAATCGGCCTGGGGTAATGAACGCCGCTCTCAATCTCAGCCCTGACAATAGTAGGAAGGCCTGTGCTGTGTATTGGAGAGTGAGAGGGGGGTGTGGACCTGAACAAGTGTAAGTGTGTCTGTGTGTGTGTGTTTGTGTGCACACACGCGTGTGTGTATATACATGTCTTATGTGTGTTTGGGTGTGACTTTGTGCACAGTACATGAATTACCCTGCGTGTGTTCTGGAGTAGTTTAATGACTGCAAACATTTTTGTCCTGGGGACAGAGATGAGAGTGGTCTAGTAGGTTTTTGTGGGTGTTTTTCTGGCCTGTCACGTCTGTATGTACTTCACACGCACCACCTCTCAAATAGATTCTGGCACCTTATGGTCAGCCTGCTGGTTATCTGAACAACTTTGTGCTGCTAATTGCACTAATATAAATAGAAAGGCAATACAAGAGCTACTGTGAAGATGGAGATATTAGCCCAGCAAACTCATGTTCTTCATTCACTCACTGTCAAACCACAGAACACATTAGAGCTGAACAGAGCTGGCTAGCCCAGGGAAAGTATGATAGAGTCCATCCAAAACCAAGACAAACAGGGGCTTGGCTTCTGACTGGCTTTGGACCTGAGAGGATTCAAAACAGATGCTAAGTTGTCTCTTTTCTTGTTGAATAAGTAGAACATTTCAGGCTATCATTCTCCTGATATTCTTACCTGTAACTTAATGCATTGTACCTGTATAGCAAGTTAGCCATTTGCCTTTCTAATGCTGTTTCCCTCTGTTGTTTGAAAAAACATAGTAAGTTATTATTTCAGACTATTTCTAAGTGCTATTGTTGCTATCATTTTTTTAACACAAACTATACTGCCCCCTGAGAGCTAGCTCTTACCACCTTATAGCCAGTGCTTTACCTCAATGAATGCGACTATTTATTTCCATGTTACTGCACCTCAAAGAAAGAGTCCATCTCTCACATAAATAGTTCAGTGGAAACAACTGTGGATATGTTATATGCTATATGTGGATGCTAGTGAAAATGACAACTGTAGTTAAAGCTCTGAACACGCTCTCTCTAAATTCCCCACTCTGAATACTTCACACTAAATACTCCACTGACAAACTGAATTTAAACTAGCAATCATCAGATTTATTGCAATCAGGAGTTTGCATCACGTACACATTTTAAAGGTGGTCTTCCACATGCTTTCAGGTATACATTCACACCAGAGAGGTATCTAAGTCCCAAAATACCCCAAACTTACAGACTATAGTTTAAAGCAAGTTGGAAATCTTGTCCTTGATGTATGTCAAACCTGAACTCTTGTCTGAGTTCACGTTCTTAGTTGGTTTAATTTGTATTTATACAGTTGAACGTCAAGACTTGTGTTGAGAGTTGGCTGTAGGTGCAGAAGAGCCATAGGACCCATTCAACCTTTGCTATAGCACTGCCTATAGTCAGCAGCCAAAGAGGCTTCTCTGCATGGTTTAATTGATGCTTTAAGCTGCTATATAAAAGATATCCAACAGACAGCATGTTGAGAAAGTGGTGTGGAACATGGTGTCCTCAGCATAATCCCCAGTACATCTCTCTCCCCTCTCTTCCTTCCACTTGGACAAATTGGTGGTACTTTCTCTTTCAGACAAACACACACACATGCACAGTGAGTCAGTTAGAGCATGGTTGGTTGGTATTGTACAGTTTGTAAGTGAGCTGTGCATTAATATGAGTCAAATGACACATACACACTGACAGTCTGGTCGCCCTGCGTTGTTAAGCGCATAAGGAGGTTTTGCGGTAATGATGGCTGGAGTGGAGTGTGTGCAGGTGAGTGAGTGGCTCATCCAGCAGAGAGCTGACTGTGTGTGCATGTGTGTGACAGCAGGTGTCAGAGACAGTGATAGCAGCTCCTGCCCCTGCCTCCTAAAGCCTGACGAAAAACACACAAGGAGCTCCACTTAACACTGCGGGAGAGCCACCAACATGCTGATGGATGGCAGGGTTCATATCACTCATCTGCAGGAGATGGGAGAGAAGGCTGAGAGAGAGAGAGAGCATCACCACTGTGTTAGCATATGCTTCCCAGCATTGTTGGAATTCTACCCACTGCACTGTGTAGCAGACAGCCAGAGTCCACAGACTGAGCCACTGGCAGCAGACGTTTACAGACTTTTGTATGCAAATGTATCACAAGTACAGGACTGTAGTGTGGCCTGATGACTGTCTCTACATCTGAGTGACACAGAAATTCACTTATAAAGGTTTTGAAAAAAAAATGTTAATATACTCAATCAAATTCTTTTTGAATAAAAACTGGAAATCTTTCTCATATGATACAAACATTTTAAAGCAGTATTATGTAATAATTTTACCTTTAACAGCTTTAAAGGTAAAACAATCACATTATTACTGTAAGAGGGAGAATAGCATCTCTGTCATTGCCACTTCAAGGCTAAAATGCTGTCCCTGCATTTAAATTTGGTGGCACGTAGATGAGGTTTTTGGGGGAACTACACAACACGATGTAATTTCCATTAATGCTGGGTAATTTATCTTCAACTTTGAAATATTTTACAAATGTTTAAAAAATCACTGTATGTTAATATCACATTTGCTATGCAGGTTTTCATCAGAGTGTGATTTGATTACAAAAATGAACATAGGTGGCTTGTTTGTCTGGAAATGGTTTTGTTTCTGGAGGGATGACACTCAACAGAGTACAGTCTTATGTAAATTATGGTGCAGAAATGTCATGGCATAAAAATTAAAGCATTTGCATCTCTCCAAAGTCAACAAATGTATGTTTATCACTGTCCATAAAGCGGTTCTCATAGCTTAATTTTGTGTTTGGAGCAGTGTTGTAAAACTCCCAGCTCCCCATTGTCCACTATGAACATTTTAAAAGAATAATCTGCAATCAATGAATGACTATATCAATATGAGTTGTTACACCATGATAATGATTAGCTACTTTCATCCAATCACTTTAATCTGATTCAGACTGAACTGGTCCTTTAGATTTCATCATCCAGTGGGATGAGGAGTGTAGGAGAATATCATTTCCACAGTTGGTCACAGATTAATTAAATCCTACTGTTTCCTAGTGTGTAGCTATGTAGCCAGTATATTCTGTAGACACTTGTGTTTCACTGCTTGTTGATTATTTAGAACTTTAGAACCTGAACTGGAACTGCAAAGGCTTTTCTCTGTCACACTGACATTACTTGCATTTGTACATGCAAAGAGCGGTAAACACAAATGCCTAGTCAAAGGTAAACATCTGACAACAAAGGCGCAGCATTGTGTTGTCCTATAGCGCATGTTTCACCTTGTCTCTATCTCCCTCTCTCTGCATCTCTCACTTTCTCTTGCTCTGTCTCTATTATTTACCATGTTAGTTTGGAGTGTTTATCAGACTGTGACAATCAGCCCTGCTCATTTGAAAAGTAAAAAAAAAATAGCAGAACAAAGCATAGCTATGAGACGATCGAGCCTGAGTAATTAATTAAAAGAGAAGCCATCAATATGCATTCAATTACAGTCAGAAACAGCCCACGATCAAAGACTGGTGCGAAATGCACAGCCTCTGAATACACTCTGTTTTCTTAATCATTAACAAATAAGTCCTAAGCACGTCATTTCTTTCATTCCAGTGAGGCGTGCGCCTTTGAGGGAGACTGGTGATCTTGATGCATGGAAATGGAGTGGGAGTTATTAATCTGAAGGGAAAAAATGCTTTGTTGTCTCAGTCTTCAAACTTCCCGGCTTTCGTGCACCAGTTTTGTTTGTTTGTTTGTATACTTGACTGAGTGTACAGACAGCAATGCGAGCTCTTTGGAGTCAGAAGTATGGAGAATGACTTGTGACCCAGGCTCACTCTAATGAGACTGCTCTACTTTACCATATCCGCTCGTTCAAACACTTTCCCAGACTTATAGATACACAATGCAGTGGTTTGGAATAATTAGTAAGAATAACAAATGTTTTCTTATGTTTGTTGTTTTTTAATGCAGGAGTAGCGTTGTGGAGCTCAAATGAGATATTGAGTGGGTTAATGCAAAAGGTCAGGGCACTGTTTTAGTCTAATATGTCTTTGTTATGCCAGACAATTGTTGTTGCTGTTTTCTTCAGCATTTGAAATTTGAAATGCTTTCATTCTATTTGGATTTTGAATATAGTGATTTTTTTTTGTTTATTTGGGCTCCAGAACTGGTAAATGTTATTACATGAGTCAAGCTTGTCAATCCCTATGACATCTGTGTGCATATGTGTGTGAAAATCCTTCTCTGGTCCAGCCCAAAAATTAATGTTCCAGGATTTTTTCCACTTTGTTCCCAGCTTATAGGCCTCTCACCCCAGGTGAGACTCACCGAGGAGTGATACCCAGGCTAGTCAGATTACAGTCACAATACATAATGCAGAAACACTTCAAAATAGTCTCTCTTGCCATCCTTATGCCTCCCTTGCATCTCAGCACTGCTCATCCTTTAGCATGACAACATGTTTACATGAAGAGAGGAGCTGGATGGCTCTCGTCCCCACAGGGACTGCCAAGACAAAGACAGAAACAAGCAGGAGGCGAAAAGAACAGATAACAAAGCTGTTTCAGGCCACTTGGGCCTGTCTTTCCCTTTTTTCAATGTGAATGTGGATGCTGGTTTGTGCAGTGCCCTGCCATGCCTTACTGTTGGGGTGCTTTTTGTCACCAGAGGAAGTGGAGAGGACTTGTAATGTGTATTGTGTTCCTTGCTGATGTTTCTCTATGTGACTTTCCACAAAAAGAGATTAAATGAAGTCTTCAATGAAGGGGTTCTTCTAGAGCTGTTTGACAGCAAGGAACCATTTGAATGCTTGCTTTCTATGTGATGGATATGCTTCTTGCATGTGGTTCTTTGAAGATATTTTCTTCCAAACATCATCTGCATCTTTTTCACTATTTATAAAGATTTTTTCTTACAGTGTATACAGTAACAAAACAGGTTTATTTATTACGTAAGGGTAGTGGAGCCCTTTCTGTACTACAAGTGCATCTAAAAACACATATTTTTGTTCATAGGCTTTAAGTAAAAAAACAGTCATGTATTTTATATCCATTACAAGTAAACAGAAATATTTCAAGCCTTTTTTATTTTACTTTTGATGAGTGGCACTTTCAGTCCAAGAAAATCAGAAATGCACTTTGCATATAATATATAATGTATGTTGGCACTGTGGGCAGGTGCTGGGAATGTAAATCTGCATCTCCATAAAGCTCATCAGCAGATACCATGTAATGTTCTACATCTCCTGCTAGATTGAATTTATTCAATTCAACTCAATTACTAATTACTTATCAGTGGTAGTGATAACCTTGGGATACACGCACACACACACACACACACACACACACACACACACACACACACACACACACACACACACACACTTAAACTCATACATATAGGCAGTGTCTGCTACCCCTCAGCCACCCTAAAGCCCGCAGGTCATCTCTCTCTCTCCATTAAGGAAGAATGTGTGGCCTGCCGCACTTTATTTATTTTCTCTCTTTGGCCAGAATGGCGGCAGTGGAGCTGCATTTTAATGAGCCATTATATGAGCGTTCTCCCCAAGAACCAGCTCGGCTTACCCAGTTCAGGGGTCGCAACCTTTTACATGGTCGGCACTTAGTGGCAGTCTGAAGTCTGAAGCACAAGCTGGTGTGTGTGTGTGTGAGAGAGAGAGAGAGAGAGAGAGCAAGAGAGAGAAATTACCACACTGCAAGCAGCACAGTCGATTCTCAAAAAATTCAAAAAGCCAAGGGGCAGTCATTGTCTGTCTGGGCTCAAACACAGTAGAGAGACGATACAGCACTGGAAAAGGACACTTGATCTCTTAGCATTTTTAGGTTCTACAAAGTGTAGCTGCCTTCTAAGGGTTAACGCTACTGAGTCATACTGCTGGAATAAACTGTTTATATGAATATTGACCTTCTTTCCTTTTTTTCACTTAAGTGTGTGTCAGTGTTCAGCATGCACATGAGCAGAATCTGAGCTTCTGAATGGCTGTGAGCTTTGACCCTATGTGGGTTTACGACTCAGCTATATTACCTACATAGCCAGTGCTGTCCAACTTTACTGGAGCTGTTTGCATGTGCCAGCTCAGATCAGTAGTGGAAAGTCACAAACCTATACAGCTCCATAAAGTGTACTGTGTGTGTGCATGTGTGTGTACACATCATCCACATTCCTGTTTGGTTCCCTATACCTTAATATGCTGGGCCTTGAGTGTGTATATTCAACACACACACTTAATTAGGATGGCTGATCTCCATTCAATACTGCTGTGTGTGTGTGTGTGTGTGTGTGTGTGTGTGTGTGTGTGTGTGTGTGCGAGTATGTTTGTGCTGGTGCATTGTTGTGCCCACATGATAATTGAATGTGCGCTCGGCCAGCATCCGAGCCAGCGTTCCCACTCACACCTTAATTAGTTTAGCTTTGTGTCTGGCTGCTGGGCCATCAGTGGCCAATCGATAGCACTCCGGAGAACAGAGGGCCGCTATTGGAAACAGATACACAGACTGTGCGGCCACCGCTACTGCTGCTCCTGCTGCTCCTGCTGCTCTCTCTGTAGGGGGACTTTAAATAGGGGCAGCTCTGTGACTCGGGACTGTTTTGGCTTAATTGTACTGATAAATGTGGCCTGGTTTGTGAACATGCATGTATGTGGGCGTGTGTGTGTGTGTGTGTGTGTGTGTGTGTGTTCAGTGCTCTGTTATTGCTTCCCTGAAGAAAATGACTTGAGAGATTCAGCCCTACTGGAATTCAATGGCTGCTTTGTTTAAAGCTCATATCCCATGCCTCACCTTTATGAGTTTGAGAATGACATTTGCTCTTTTACTACAAACTCGCTCACTCCGCTCTCTTAACTTAGTTCACCGCACCCCGAAACATCAGTGAAATAACATTAACCCCTCCTCTCTGGAAACCGTTTAAAGACAATTTGCTGAAATAATTGTACTTCTTTACCTTCAAGGAGTCGGTTATTGAATAAAAAAAATGTATCATTTGAATAAAACAATTAGACACTTACACCATCATGCCCAAAGCCCCTTCTTTGCTCCTCAACTTTCATACACACATGACCCCCCCCCACACACACACACCCACCCAGCACAAAAAACAATCATACATCACATTCACCCAATTTTACCATGACATATTATTTACTGCAGTTAAAAGCTGGAGAGGAGGAGATAATTGCGAGAACTGGCAGTATTAGTTAAGTATGTGTAATGGTGGGCTGTGGGAACACTAAATGGCAGTTGTAATATTTAGTTCCTGTGCTCATTACCTCCTGATCTGCCTCCAGTGACCCTACAGCAGGCCTGGCTGCTCCTGCTCTCTCTAATGAGCGATGGAAATTACCGCTTCAAGAAATGAAACACAATTTATTTAGGGGGAATCGTGGAGCACAATGACATTACAGCATACAGCTCTGAAAAATCATCCCAATAACACAGCTTTCTGGCAAACATGTTAGGTGGAAAGAGGGAAAGAGGAAAGTTAGTGAGGATGAAACGACAGCAGTTTTATGCAGTATCGAATTGAGAGCTTTGTGGTGAACTCGAACTAATTCCACTATGCATGATCACTGGATTGGATGATTTTGAAATGCACTAGCGTGCTAGATTATGAAGTGCTTTCCAGTTTATTTGTAGTTACAAACATGGAGGATTTACAGCATTCATTAACTAGCTAGCTGATCTGATCTGATTTTCAGAGCATTCATGGTTAAAGACATGAATCTTCAGAAATGATCAGGAATCACCTACAGTCAACAACTGTAATGTGCTTTCTAGGGCTGCACAATATATTACACAATACATTCTTTGCAATGTGGGCATGTGCAAGTCACACTGCAGTATGTGTAATGTCACAAAAGGCAAACAAAGCCATATTTGTCAAATTACAGCTTGCTTGGTACTGTTGTGAATTTCTATAATGTCTGACAGAGGCATATGTATATTATATCTGCCCAGTATCATTTATTTAACTCCAATATTGGATACACAGAAAACATTATTAATATCATGTATTTTTTTTAATTTCATGATATTCAGGGGTCGGACAATGAAACTGAAACACCTGTCATTTTAGTTTCATGGCTAAATTGGAGCAGCCTGGTGGCCAATCTTCATTAATTGTACATTGCACCAGTAAGAGCAGAGTGTGAAGGTTCCATTATCAGGGTAAGAGCACAGTTTTGCTCAAAATATTGCAATGCACACAACATTATGGGTGACATACCAGAGTTCAAAAGAGGACAAATTGTTGGTGCACGTCTTGCTGGCGCATCTGTGACCAAGACAGCAAGAATTTGTGATGTATCAAGAGCCACAGTATCCAGGGTAATGTCAGCACCACCAAGAAGGACGAACCACATCCAACAGGATTAACTGTGGAGGAAGCTGTCTGAAAGGGATGTTTGGCTAACCCGGATTATATCCAAAAAATGTCATTCCCAACATGAATCGACGCTGTATTGGCCGCAAAAGGAGGCCCTAGTACACCATACTACTAAATGATTGTGGTCTAAAACCAGGTGTTTCAGTTTTATTGTCCAACCCCTGTAAATTGCAGAATATATAGTACTGTCTGTTTTTTCAAAAATCATTCAGACCAAGTTCATTAGTCTTTGTTGAACAGATAAACAAGTTGGAAACAAAAGAATTTGGTGTCAAAGTTCTCAAAATTACATAAGGTTTCACTTCCAATTACGATTATGACTCTGTATAAGCTACAGTCATTGATAACCTAGCCTAAGAGAGTACTAAGGTAGCAGTAGACCAGAGTGGAATGTGAATTTTTTTGAACAGATTTTTGGAAATGGATGAGCTGCTTGGAGAGGTGCGGGAGAGGCGGTCGTTAAGGCTGCCCTCTCCTCTCGGCCGGGCTGCTTGCTGCAGGATTTCAGGCAGCGTGGTCGTTTGTCAGGCCGAGTGATGTAATTGGTCAGTGCCAGAGGAGTTGCTGGCTGGGAGGCTTTTCCAAGCTCTGCTCGGTATGGAGCACTGCCTTAGCTCTCCTCCATAGGCCTTGCACATCCATCAGTGTCCTCTCTGCCACCATCCTGCTGAAGCAGGCCTTCTCACACACCCACACATACACTTTACATTGACTTGAGCTTACATGTCTGACTAAAGTAGCAGCCAAGCAGTGGGACAATACTGTTAAATGTTGCAATAGCTTGTAACTTGTACTATTTTGTCTTAATTTCTCTGCTTGGTGTGGTCCAGAGCATTCCCATATTTAATCCTTCCAGCCTGTTTTCAAAGGGGTCTTTAAAGCCACACCAGTCACTTAATAACTGTGATAATCACTGTCGTACATAACCATTGCTTCATTTATCTGTTTTTTTTGCACATTACTCCATTCCTGTACTCATTTTGCTATACAATTTAAAAAGTAAAGGACAGAGTTACATAATAAATTACTTTTACATTCAAGACATTTTGTGTTGACGATTTCATATCTAGTATCATATATAGAATCAATCCATATATAGAATACATCTCCAGCAGCAGTGGTAGTAGAAAGCGAATGAGCCAGACAGCCGGCGAGACACTGATCCAGTCCTGCAGGCGGCCAACTGTCTGATTCACACTCACATACACACACATGTACGCACACACATACACTCACAATGGGTCTGGCACAAGCCCTGGTCTCCTCACAGTACAAGTACCACTTGAGATTTCTATACAGCAAGATAGCTTCAGCTTGACCAGAAGACAAGCCTGGAGGAAAAGGAGGGGATAGAGATGAAGGGAGAGAACAGGGAGGGGTGTAAGTGGTCTAAAAGGATCAGGGTGTTTATATAAAACAAATCAATTATGATTTTTTAACTCAACAGATATGTTTAATCACTAGGGCTGTAGGAAATCGAGGGACACAAATAGTTCCTTTAGCTTTCTTATGCTTGTTCCTGGCTGATTAATTCTGTATCTCAGGTGGTATATCTAAGTCCGAGTTAAACCTCAGTTCTTTTCTGCACCTTAATGTCAGGAATAAGTGAAGCGTTGGAGGTTCATTAGGAAATTGTATCGAATCAAGGGAGCATGGGGGCTGGAAAAAATCACCCTAATAAGACGACTCCTAACATAAAAGGAGCCCTCGGCCAAGGTCCTTTATTTTCAAACCGCACCAGCACCTTTGAAGAGGGCTTAGGAGGAGAGATGAAGAGAGGCAGGAGGGATATCCTTGGAGAAGAGTGTGTGTGCATCCCATGAGGGAAACGATTGGAGGGTGGGAGGGCTGTGTGTAGTGCAGGCTCAGCAGGCTTGTCAGGCAGTATATGTATGTGTGTACTTATGCATGCATGTGTGTGTGAAGTTCTCACATGCTTCCTCATGCAATGGCACCTGGGCAATAAGGTGGCTAAGGAGGCAAGGTGAGGAGCTCTGAGTGTGTGTGGGGGTTGGTGTTGGAGGGCTGTGTGGTGCTTTTTTTGCTCATTCATATTTGATATAACTAGACCAAGTCTGATAAAGTGCACATCACTCTCAGTACCTTCTGATGAGCTTTGCGGTGGGAAGTGAGAGGTGTGTCTTGAATCTTTTGGAGGATGGGGCAGGATTGGGGCTAAATCGATGCTGATTTATAATTTACTATTGCAAGAGACTATCACTATATGTGAGGCTGCATCCTGCTTCATCTATATTACATTAGGACAGAGGATCTCACACTGAACTAGACGTGAGGAACTGTGGGGGAAGGCCAGAAACTCTCTCTCTCTCTCTCTCTCTCTCTCTCTCTCTCTCTCTCTCTCTCAAACACACACACACACACACACACACACACACACACACACATTAATTTAGTTTTAGGATGTAGGTCAATGTGCTACTGCTATTATTATATTATATTATATTATATTATATTATATTATATTACATTTATTTATTTTTAAAGGGTTCTATCATACTTCTTCATCAAAATCACTGATTATTTTAGAACAATGCCAAAGACACATTTGGATATGGGCTCTGAGTGGCTCAGCTGTCTAATCCCAGGTTCACAGGTTCACAGGTTTTTGTCTGAGAGATCAAATTGGCAATGCACTCCCTTCATGGGAACATGGTTGTGTAGACAAAGTGTTTTGTAGATGCTTCTATAGTAGAGCTGCAACAAATGAACAGTTTGATAATTGAATAATCTATTGATTCTTGAAAGAAATAACAGATTATTACTCTTATGTAGCAATCATCTTGTAAATTTGCTAACTAATAATGAACACATTAAAGAGGAATATGTTGTTTTTTTTTCATTTCACTGTTTAATTTAAGTTCTTATATAAAACTCCAGTATTTTTTCCTGACAAAATTTAAAACAAAAGCAAAGCAGTTTTCCCATTTTTTGGATCAGGATAAAGGCGAGAGAATAATTTTAGCTTTTAGTTTGAAAGCATGAGGAATAATTATAGTAAAAATAACTGCAGCAGTGAATCTGTTTTCCACACCATTATAGTTAAAATTTGGCAATTAATTTGGCGCAGTTCATGTGCATCCCACACTGTTCCACATTAGCATGAGAAACACCCGCAATAACGATACTAATCAACTATTAAATTAGTTGCCAACTAATTTGGTCATCCTGTATAGCATCAAAAATGATTTCACAAGTGAAAGAGGATCTTTATAGTGTATAGACTTCTATATAAAATTTAGAAAATGTAGCTTAAAATACATTAACCCACAAAAACCTAAACAAAACCCACTCACAAATTAGATCTAGCTGGTTCTAGTATCTAGTATCTTAGTATTGGTTCGTTTTTTTTTCTGTTTTTTCCCACAAGACAGGAACGAACACACACACTCACACACACACACACTCACACACACACACACACACACACACACACACACACACACACACACACACACACACACACTCACACACACTATGTTTGTACTGTGACGAGAAAATATTGAAGTAAAAGAACACACTATGTTATCTGAAGCATACCGGTGTGACACTGATATTCAGACACACAGCTTCTTAAAGTCAGAGGTGTGACCTTTAGCCTTTCAAATCACCCTGAAAAAAAACAAATGTATGTGTTTTAATCTTTCATATTGTCTTTTTCTTATGAAATGATCCATTCTGTGAATGCTGGACTGTCCTATTTGTTTTGTTTTCCTGAATTATTTACAGCTTGTTATTCTTGGTATAGGACTGACCCCAAGCTTCTCTTCCATCTCTCTCTCTCTCTCTCTCTCTCTCTCTCTCTCTCTCTCTCTCTCTCTCTCTCTCTCAATTGATAGTTGCGGGTTGGGTAGATTGTTGTAGATACAGGTCTTAATGAAAGCTCATTCTCTCGACAGTATGGATCACAGTGATGGCAATGCTCAGGTGTCTCTGCTCTTTGCTTCATTAGGCCTTTATTACCCACCATGAAATAGAATTTAGATCCAGCACTAACATCCTGCCATTTGCTTCATTTCAGTAACAAATGTAATTGCATAAAAAAGTCAATTAACGCACAATCAAATCGACCAATTTGAAATGACTAAATACTTGCTATGTATATATTGTAGATATTAGCGATAGAACCAGCAATATATGTGCAGTCACTTTTACACCTTACTAAATTTTATGCAGGGTTTATTAGCTAGTACTTTCTCTCATCTGTTGTTTATTAACAGCATATTACACTGTTCAAGTAGTGAATACATTGCCTGTCACAGTATATCTACTAGATTCTCTTTCCCTCCATTGCTTGCTCGCTTGCTCTCACTGAGTGGCAGCCGGGGCAGTATTGATGAGAAGGAGGTGGGTGGTGGTTATCAACGTGCTGGTGTTGAGTGGGTGTGTGTGTGCTGGTATTATGGTGGCTGGCTTTAGAGTGAGGTCAGGCAGGCTGCTTTCTGCTGAGCTACAGATGGCCTACTGAGTCCTTGGCTGAGTTAGGCACCACCCCATCATACAGCTGAGACGTCCACCCTTCTCCTGCCCCCTCTCTTGACACACACATACACACACACACACACACAGGCCACACACACACACACACACACACACACACACACACACACACACACACACACACACACACAGTCTGTTAGGGATTTGTTTCTTTTTTTCCTGTATTACATTTACAGTGACCTCTTACCCTCTCCACTGTGTACTCTCTCTCTGTGTGTGTGTGTGTGTGTGTGTGTGTGTGTGTGCAAAGTGCACAGAGCAATATATCTTTGCTTACTCAGTATGTGTTGAACAGTGATATCTAGTTATGCTTCACCCACAATTTAGTTATTTTGTGTCAGTTTTACACAGCACTGTCAAAAACCCACTTCAGCTTAATATGACTTTTTTTTGAGTGCCAAGCAGAAACCTGATTACCGTAAATCCAGATTCCCTACCATCTTAAATATTCCTAAGTGCATGTAGAACAATTCTTTAATAAGGGGAAACAAAGACATGAAATGAGATCAAACAGATAGGCAGGAAAAACTAGAACAGATTTCATGAGGATGGCTCACTCATTAATAATATCTCCTTGCTATGAAAAACATAATGAGCAATATCAAATATCAAAAAAACATTTTTGTCCACATATTATTGATAAGGTGATAACATAATTATTGTGGCCTATAATTCTGTTTATTTTGTGAGGCTGTGAAATATCAGTGTTGAGGCATTTGTTTTGTTGTAATAGGCGCCCAGAGTCACCATTTTCATTGCCGTGATACATACATTTAGTCACACATAGCACATAGGGGTCTGCCTCAGTGGCAAAACTCAAATTGATCACGTATTTCATTCAATTCATTTAAACTGAGGAAAATTATGATTAAAAACTTTTTTTAAATATTTGAACAAATTTGAAATCATATATACATATTTCTTGTCAAAATGTAAAACATTTTCTTCCAGGTTCAAAGTTTTCATTGTGGTCTAAAATTGGGGTGGGCAACATGATGATGTTTTGTTGTATCTTGATCACTTTGTAATAGTTGAACTGGACTGGTGCAACCAATTCTGAATATGAATCACTTTTAAGAATCAGGTACTACTGGCGTATTTTGTCTGTGTCACAATACCATGTAAAATAGTAAATTCCACAAATGTCTTTTTAAAGATTGAGATATGATATTTTACCATGTCATCCACAACTAGTTCTAGAGTCTTTAGATACTTTTTTAAACAGTTCAAATGTCTCTTGTAGTTACTGTGATTCTGTGTTCTATAAAACTTGCAACAGTTGCCATGATAGAATGCATTTGAGAAGCATGGCTAGACCAACTGTGTGCCTAGCAGTAGTGAAGGCAAATCGATAGAGAGGGATTTAAATCATAATGTAGAGTGGTTGACCAGGTGAACAAGTTATAATGCTTTTCCATCCTTTCTCTCTCTCTCTCTCTCTCTCTCTCTCTCTCTCTCTCTCTCTCTCTCTCTCTAAGCCAGGTTGATTAACTCCATGGTCAGGCAGCATTGATTACCCCCACTTTCACTCCACTGCTAAATGAACTGAGTTGCATGCATGCACCATTGTACACACACACACACACACACACACACACACACACACACACACACACACACACACACACACACACACACACACACAGTGCATGCACTCCTTATTACTAGCAGCAGTCTTCTGTGTTCTCAGACCTGATATGATATCACAAATGTAAGTGTACCCTTGTTGTTCACAAATACAATTCTGCTAACAACCTCCAGCCTTAGCATACAAACACACACACCTGCTTCATTACAACTCTCTATCATCCCCTGCAGTGATGAGGAGTCAAGCCATGGTGATCTTGCATGCCAAAACATGTAAAAACATGGCTACTATGTTGAGCAGTTGATTGGTTTAAGTGGCAGTACTAACAATTACAGGTGAGGTTAATTGCTCCTATGAAACCAGCCTCGCTCTCAAATAATGCAGGAGAAAAACAGGGAGAGGAGGGGAAAGCAGACACCACTCACACATGGCACACACTCACACACATATTTACCGCAGTACTTTATTACTTGTGAAAGTTGGGAGGATTTCCATATGCACACGCCCCTCCTGGGACCAGTGGAGGAAAATTCAGCCTCACACGAAACCAGCTCAAATCCTGTCTAGGTGTCTGCTCAGTCAGTTACACCACCAGGATTGCAGCCTCATCACCTGCCTGTTTTTACTATCTCTAAGCAGAGGAAGGACCACCTTGCTCAGCTCTTGACCCACTGTTCTAATGCTTTTGTACATTACATACCAGTTTGTTCAAATCATGCCATCATATATTGATGATTTACAACCATGATCAAAGTATTAAACTGATGTTCACACAAAAGAAACGAATCACATTAAATAAAATAACAAGCCTAAAATTATTGTTCTACCGAGTTGACCTGTGACAAGGAGAATAGTGTCTGCTATACGCTGCTGCCAATTTAACTAATACTGCTATTGCACTAAATAGCCTTAAAAAGATAGGAACATTTAGGATCTCATGAACATTGTAATAATAGTAAGGTTTAGTGAGGCATTGATGCAAATTTATTGTATAAAGCATGTGAAAGCAAATGCGTGAGAAAAAGCCCTATGCACGAAGAGCCTGCTGTGGTTTTGATGCTCCACCGGACACTGAGAAGGACCACCTGGCTGTGGACCTGTAATTTGGTACGTTGTGATATTCACATAAAATCCTGGAGTCCACAGGTTGATTTTACTTCAGATGCTAGTTCAGTGTCTCTCAGCTTGTCAACAAATGTACACATAGTTACTGCAGTGGTGTGTAAGTGAATTATGCTCTGCAACTGTAGATGGGGGTCCAGTGGCAATAAATACTTTTCTAACTTTTCTAATACGTTTCTAACCTAATATAATTTTGTACCTAATAAGTTAGTAATGGAAACCAGTAGCCATTAGTTAGCTGCCTGCAAACTGCATGCACTAAAAGGAGAAATACACTTCAGTTAAGTTACTGAAGCCTTGATCTACCTATGGTGGGTGCTCATCAGCATTGCTGGACAGAAATCAGTGAGGTTTGTTCTTTATATGTTGGTTTGCATAAGATCAGGTCCAACAGTGCCGCTCATTTCAAGGCCAAAGCTGAGCAGGAGTCTATGCATGCTGAGAAAACGAGCAAATAACTGCTCCTTATCATGACATCACTTGATCTCATCTCCTCAAACACTGTTTCAAATGTTGAGTACAAATTGTATACAGGTTCAGAAGACCTAGAGTGTAAATATGCAAGACGAAGAACTTAATCTTGAGCAAAATAATGTAAATACCTGGCATGATATCACACTGTAGTTGGAGACTTTGGCATAGACCATATCACAGCCCAAGTCTTGTTACATCTAGACCCCACATGAAAGGCAGGGTAGAGCCAGTCCCCTGGGCAACAGAGCAGGACAAAATTGCTTGTAGCAGGGAGAAAGTAAGGAAAAAAAAATGTCAGCATCTGAAAGTAGCAAAGTAGGTGTGTATATGTAGGTGGAAAGACAGAAGCTGATGGTTGGTCAAGGTAAAAGAGATGTAGCATTAGAGTGTCCTGATAGAATGTTTGTTACTGATATAATCTTTAAACTCAGGCCAAAACAAATGTCCATAATTATTTTTACATATATATGCATTGGTATTATCCATATCAGCCCTTTATTACACTGTGAGTAATAAAAGAGAGCAAACAGGGTCCTTGGTATTTACAATTAACAATCGAAGTGGAAATGAGTGAATTACATGGCGTTTTCCGGAGCTTGGATTACTGGTTGAGACTCGGTTTTCATGCATAAATTTACTACTCTTAGATATTAGGTAAGTTCTGTATGTTTGTTATGATATTTACTATGTCTGAAGATTACTTGATCCTGAGTTATGAAGTCAGACTACTGGTATGTACTGCCTGAATTTGTAAGAGTTATCTGTGTAATTTCAGGCTTACTGTTCTTGAGCGAAGTAATATACGTTTACATCAACTCACATTATTAATGGTGAATGTGCCTAATTTGCACCTAAATATAATGGACATAAAACACAATTATTGTGAACATGTTTTTTGTGTAAAATTTATGTACATGTGAATTAAATAAATTCTTATATTTTTGGGGAAAAATTAATTAATTCAAAATTAATTCAGACAGGTGTACACTGTCCTGTAACAATACTGTGTTTACACAGATATAATACACCACTAACACA
Organism: Acestrorhynchus altus; assembly: GCA_034509495.1. Taxonomy (NCBI): domain Eukaryota; kingdom Metazoa; phylum Chordata; class Actinopteri; order Characiformes; family Acestrorhynchidae; genus Acestrorhynchus; species Acestrorhynchus altus. Next base: position 15,164,125 of record CM067512.1, on the reverse strand, counting down.
CGCCACCCTCGCAGCTCAAACCACTGCTTGTTGGCTGTAATAGCTGCCTGCACTGAATGTTTAAAAGAACAATGAGGGGGTGATACAGTTTTGCATAAAGATTTCATTGGTTATGTGATTCGTGGAATGTCACGAGCAATCTCATTCAGTGAGTGCATGTGTACATGTGGCTCTGTGTGTTACTATGTATATATGTGCATCAGTGGAGCAGGTTGGAGGACCATAATAGAGATCATATAGCTCAGGGAGAGTGAGGATTACCAAAACACAAACTCACACACTCTCACACAGCCATATAGGTTCACCACCAATCACTGACACATTGCTTGTATGTACAGGTCACACATGTAAACTTGAAGTATACATACCCTCAAACTCTTGTCTTACTCACTCTCACTCTCTCTCTCTCTCTCTCTCTCTCTCTCTCTCTCTCTCTCTCTCTCCCTCACACACAAACACACACACACACACACACACACACACACACACACACACACACACACACACACACACAATGGCCATTGAGGAACAGTGGTGTATTGATTGCTGAGGTCCATGTGTGAGGAAAACTCACCTTGAGGTGAACCCAGTTGAAATTAGGGCGGTCTCTCTCTCTCTCTCTCTCTCTCTCTCTCTCTCTCTCTCTCTCTCTCTCTCTCTCTCACCCTAGTTGCTTCTTGGGGGTTTTTGGAGGTTGGGGGGAGTCCTCTGAGTGCCATTATAAAGCTATGATGTAAGGGCAGGACTGCGGGGATGTAGGGCTGAGACCTGCGGGTTGAAATGAGATGGAAAGCACATACAGCCCACCGGCCTCCGCTCTGCCTTCATATAAACCTATATATTCTGGGGGGAATCACTGTGTGCCTGGAGTGACAATGACCATGGCTGAACAACAAGCTGTGTGAGGGGCTTCCTGTGGCCACCACTCATTTCCTATTGTGTTTGTCTCACAGCATGCATACACCCTGCAGCAGATGATGTGTGTTTGTGTATGTGATTAGTGAGACAGATTGTGTAGTGTATTTGTGGGAAATGTTTTTGAAATTAATTGTGTGGCACATGACTGGATTGGGCAAAGCTGGATAGGACTATTCACATGGTTGTTTATAGTAGAAAGGGTTCCTTATCCTAAATGGCTAAATGGTGAAATAATTTGCCTAGTTTAGCAACATTTTTACCATAAAAATCATTTTGATGCTCTGCTGAATATTACTGTAATAGGGAGAATAGTGTCTCTATCATTCCCTCTCTGGGCTCGGAAGACTGCTCTACGTAACATTGGTGATACAGGAAAATTCTTGTTTCATAATGTGGTGTACCCCAAGTCATATTTCTGTAAAATAATGAAATATTACACTACTGAAACAGCCTGCATTTTTCTTTCACTGTTAGTGATGGTCCTTTATCTCTCAGCTTGTCCTGGGGTGACTCAAAGCATGAATTACACTTGCTGACTGTAGAGGGAGTCAGAAATCCTTTCCACTGCTAGATAGAAGTCTTTTTTATCTAAAGTGTAGAGGAACCTTCCTTAAAACAACTTCAAATAGATAATTAGTCCACATAATCTTAAGGTTATCTCTCAATAATCCAATACTTCCAAACCATGAACCACTTAGGAACCCTTATTTTTATGGTATCATATTATCATAAGTATGTTGTATACAATGCCAGTATTCACCCTCCTCAGCCTTTTTTTTTCTTTTTGCTGCCTCACAACCTGGTATTAAAATTGATTATTGGGGTTGCATCATTTCATTTACAGAACATACCTACAACTTTGAACATTTGATTGTTTTTATTGTGAAGCAAACAACAAATAGGATATTATTTACAGCTCCAAGTTTCTTTGGATAAGTTACTATGTGCCTGCCACATCTTCCCACTGGGATTTTTGCCCATTTCTGATGGCAAAACTGCTCCAGCTCCTTCAATTCTGAACACAGATTCTCAATTGGATTAAGGTCTAGGCTCTGACTAGGCCATTCCAATACATTTACACATTTCCCCTTCAACCTTTAGTATTACTTTAGCAGTATGCTTTGGGTCATTGTCCAGTTGGATGGTGAACCTCTGTCCCAGGCTCAAATAACTCACAGACTCAAGAATATCCCTCTATTTAGCCCCATCTTCCCCTCTACTCAGACCAGTTTCCCAGTCCTTGCTGCTGAAAAACATCACCACAGCATGATGCTGCCACCACCATGTTTCACTGTGGGTATTGTGTTCTTGGAGTGAAGAGATGTGTTGGTTTTGCATCAGACATAGCATTTTCCTTGGTGGCCAAAATGTACAATCAGTCTGAGAATTTTGGTGGGCTACCCTCTCTTGGCAGGTTTGTTGTGGTACAATGTGCTTTCCATTTGATGATGATAGATTTGATGGTACTCCTGGGGATCTTTTATAATCCAACACTTCTGCTTCTCAACAACTTTGTCCCTGACTTGATTGAAGTTTTCATGGTGTTGTTTGGTTAGTGGTGTCAGTTTACCAACTTGAGTTTTTTTTCTGTAGATGCATCACATACAATTCAGATAAAAAATATACTCGCAGTCTCCATAGTTTGCACTTTAGCCTCTGGGTCATCCTTTAATGAATAACAATGGTGGAGAAGGGGGTGGACTTTTTTGTAAACTTCAAAAACATGCCAAATCAATTCAAATGCTTTTCTGAGTGTAGATCTTCCCCAGTGGATTCCATTAGTATTTTTGATTTAAAAAATATAAAATATAATATAAGCAATACAATATTAATTGGAATAAACATGTTTCATTTGTCTCTTATTGTTGCACTAATTAAACAAATCAATAGACACACAAATAGATTTTTTTAAATGCTGGCTAAGAAATTCCAGGCCAGCCAGTGTTCATCCAGCAGTGATGGATCCTGAATACAGCCATTATACAATATGTTTCCAGTTACATATGCTGTACATGTACAGTTAACAAGCAGTTGACTTCACTGCTTTAGCATGAGATAAATGTGTAACCCACAATATTCATAAATCTGTGTAGCTACACAAAAACAACCAATTCCAAACAAGTTTGAATGAAGTGTGTTTTAAAATGCAGCCATTTAAAAGTTCTGAAACTGGTACATTTGGACAGCTCTCCACTGTGATGGCTTGGACATGGTTTAATGTGCGTGTGCGTGTGTGTGTGTGTGTGTGTGTGTGTGTGTGTGTATGTGCATGCGCCTCATCAATCAGCAAGCAGCATGATGTCCTCCCATCTCCTCAGAGCCATGATTTATACTGAAGTGCCGCATCTTTGATCAGTAGCAACTTCACAAAGTCTGAAGCGGGACGCTCTTTTGGCGCGGCTGCTTTCACAGCCCTGTTTGTAGGAGGACGGCATGAAAGCCTTTCTCTCCCTCTTCCCTTCATCTCCTCCAAAAATGTTATTATGGCAATGAATTGATGGCTTGTCACTTTCCAGACTTGTGGTCCGCTCAGCAAAGTAGTTAGGTAATGGGCCGCCTCAGAGAAATAAATAAATAAAGGAAATAAATAAATATATAAATAAATAAAGGTAAGCACAACAGCATAAAAACACCCCACTCCTCGCTAAATAAATCAGAAGTAGTCGTGAATTGGCATTCCTGGAGAGTGCGGGTGAGAGAGTGATGTATTTTTCATGCTCAGACATCTAAAAGTGGTGTAGCAACACCACAAAAGGAGAAGAAAATCTCTCTCTCTCTCTCTCTCTCTCTCTCTCTCTCTCTCTATCTCTCCCTCTCTCTCCATGATGTCGAGTTTCAAGGACTCTCTGGAAGTCCTCTGGAGTTGGGGAGAAACGGACACTTTTGCCCACTTAAAAAAAAAATAAAGGTCCCAAAAATGATTCTTTGAAGTAATGTCAGACACGTTTATGGAAGGGTTTCTGTAATAAAAACAGTGGTTTTATACATAACTCAAACACCAATTTGCACTGCAAGAAAAAACAACTGCAAAAAATAAATAAAAGTAGAACTCATTTTTGTAGTTGAGGAACCATTTAATCAAGCCAAGAACCATTGAGAGTCTGATTCATTGTATACAAGCAAAATCTCTTGTATATATTTTTTATAAATTGTAATATTAGTAGAAGAAAAATGAAAGATAGAAAAAAAATGCTCTAGGGACACTAAATAAAGTTCTACAATTGGTATTGGATCAAAACACTCTTTATAGTACAATTTATGAGTATAGACAAACCCCCTTTGCAACTTTCTAAGGATGGATATATGTTGTCTTGGTCTTGGTCTTAGACTTGTGCTTTGGTAAACACTAGACCTGTCTTGTGTTTTGATTTGTGGTCATGGAGAAAGGTCCTATTCTTCTGTTGTATACTTGTATTTGTTTGCAACAGCAATTAAGGTTTTTCTTGATCTTGATCTTCTTAAAATCTTGATCTCCTGTCATGCTAAAGTATTGTCAGTACAGCTTCAATCCCCTGTTTACATGAACCACATGATTTTAAAGTCCAGCATTTTTTCAGCATTAATATATTTATTATTATATTTATTGCTTTCTCTTAACATCACACATACTATTGACAGTCCTCTGGCCTCTACTGTGATTTTCATAGTTCAAACACTGTGTTCACCACAGCCTGTGGGCCACTCTGTCATGGATAACACTGATAGAACAGGGTGGCTTGTTGTAGAGGAACAAAATGCCACTAGCACTGCTAAACAGCCCAGTGTTTGTCCCTGCAGTGAGCACCCCCCACCACCACCACCACTGCTACCCCCACAGTACATCTGCCTGCCAAAAAACACCTGCCTCCAGGTGTTTTTGCTGCAAAACAATCAAGGTTCAGGCCATAACTCTGATGTTCACTGCTGAGAGGAACAATAAGAGTATCTCCTTTGTAATGATAACAGTCTTGTTCAAAAACAACCAGGTAAACATACTAATTGCATTTGAGAAAATCATTTTATTCTGCTTGAAGGTGTGGGCCCTTTTAGCTAGAGAAAGAATGATTGAAAGAATGATGTCATAGATGTGAACTTCACATAACTAGAGTTTAGCAAAAGTCATTGCACTATTATTTATCTCAAAATAAGGCAACCCTGAACACAAGCATTTTTTTAATGGCTAGAGGCATTCATTAGCTGGTTTTAGCATCATAAAGGATGGGTTTTTGGCAGCCTGATTGAGTGAATCAGAGTCAGTTTATTTTACAAATATGAGAAAATTGCTTTAATACACACATTTACAATGTGTAACAGAATAAACTGAATACACAGGAGTACATAGGAAAAAAAATCAGTAAGATAAAATAAAATCAATGCTACACAAATAGGGATATACAGATCTACTTTGAAAGAATCTAAAATAGATGGTATTATTTACTATATGCAGCAGACTGAACTGAATATTTGTCATGCAACAGGGAATTTATGTCATGAAGTGGAGTTCTGGGCCACTGTAAGAGGTTGTAATGTTCTATTTAAAGTGTGAGGTGTCCACTATGGTTAATAAGGGCCACAGCCCTGGGGAAAAAGCTGTTAGCATGTCTAGTTGTGCTGGCTCTGATACTCTTCTACCAGAGGTAAGTGGTTGGAAGAGGTGATGCCCAGGGTGAGAGGGGCCAGCTATAATCTTGCCAGCATGCTTTATGACCCTTCTGTTATAAATGTCCTGAAGCATTGGCAGAGTATATGCATTGATCATCTGCTGTCTTGATTATTCACTTGAAATCTGGCTTGTTCCTATGAAATGGACAATCCAAACCAGATGGTTATGTGTGATGTAAAGATTGACTTGATGATAACTATATAGAACTAGATCATCAGGGCTGGTGGCAGGTTGAATTTCTTCAGCTGCTTAAGGAAAAACAGCCTCTTCAACATAATTTTGGCCATAGGAACGAAACATAGCCACGTTCTGCTTCCACTTTAGGTCCTTAGAAAAGGTGGTGTCCAGAAACTTGAGTGACTTTGCAATGGAAACCATAGTGCCATGGATGTTAAGAGTGAGGGGGTACATATCTGCATTTTCAGCAATAGGTAATGGCATCAGAGCACCAGCTGCTCCATTTCCACTCTATAGGCAAACTTGTCACTGTCAGTTATGAGGCCAACCAATGGTGTTGTCCACAAAATTCAGAGCTTTGAGTGAATATACAGTTGTTAGTGTAAAATCTGAAAAGTGGTGGGAGTTGTGATACTCCAGTACTGAAGGTCCGGTGTCTTTTACATGTTTACCTTGAAATGTACAGACTGCCTCCTGATGTTCAGGAAATCCATGATGCACCAACAAACAGAATCTGGCATTGACAGCTTAGTTTGACTTGCAGAAGCTTTGGAATATTGGTGTTAAAAGCTAAAAGTAAGTGCATAAACAGAGCTCTAACATATGTCTCTGCACTTTGGAGGTGCTGTAGCACTAAATGCAGGGGCAGTTCATTGTATCACTGCAGGATCTCTTTCCTTTCAATTGAAAAGAATACAGTAATATGTTATAGCTTTTAGGTCAGCTAGAAACAGGCCGTCAAATATTTTTCTGATTACAGAGGTCAAGGCAGTGTAGATGTTGTAACATGGGGCACTGGATGTTGTAACAAGCAAAAACAGCATACTTGCACTGGTTTGTTGTTTCTAGTTAATCACAGCAATGTATAAATGGATAGTGAGTCAAACTCTGGTCTGGAGCTTTTCTCACCTATCATTTTTCGAAGAGCCTTGTAATGTGTTACTGATGGTGAGATGAGCAGGGTGAGAGTTCAGAGCATCAGATTGGGGAAATTTACCTTTTTGTAGAGACCCCCCTTCCCCCCAACCTATGCCATGCATGCTGCCTCCTATTTCCTATGTCCTATAAGATTAGCTGAACTCCATGGTTATTACTGTATTTCACTTGTGTTTTAGTAAAAATCCATTTGTCTTTGCAGAAGCTGACATACAGCACAGAACCAAAAAATACTATATCCATAGTTCATAAAATAATAATTTAAATAACCTCAAAAGTTATTTAATCTCTTATTAAATTTCTGAATTATTTTTCTCATTGTCATAATTATAGTTTTTCATTTCTCATAAAAATTATGGTTAAAAAAAGGACCCACTTTTGGTTAAAAGAACACTTGGGGTTATGAAGGACCTTTCAATAGATGTTTTTTGACTGAAACATTTTTGGTTCTTTAAAGAAAGAAAGTGGTTCCTCTATTACATAAATTCAAAGAACCCATTTTGCAGCATCAGTATGAAGAGTGTACATGTCTCATATGATTTTCATAGTAATTGAAAGTACTTACTGGATAATAAGCCTTAAGGGGGTGATCTCTGTGGAGTAGCAGCCTTACATTTGAGTGGTTATACAGAGGGAGCATGGCGGCACAAGAAAGCGCATCCTCTCTCACTGCAACTCTACAGAAAGTTAGGAATATAGATCGCTTTGTGCTGTGTGCGAGAAACAAGAAAGCATGGTTATATAATCTGGGGGTCTTTAGCAGTGGGCGTCTTATGGTTGTGTTTAATTGATGCAGAGGAGCTTTTGAAGTTGGAGGGAGACTGGAGAGCGCTAGTGATCTGAGGAAGTTGAACGGAGCCTCCGCCGCCGCTGCTCGATGCCAATCTTGCCCAGACTGCCGCGCCCTTCAGTAACTCGCCGCCTGTTGTCCAGCTCCTCGTTTCTGCTTCAGAAAACAGAGATAAAGTTTGGTGTCACAGATATTATAGTCTTTCTTCCCACAGTCTTTTTTATGTTCCATTTAGATTAGGAGTCAGGAAGACAAGTTTGCCATAGTCATTTACTTCCTGAGTATTGATGAGGTTAGCTTAGTGAGAATACAGAAGGAGTAATTTGGCTAATGCTAATGAGGCAAGGAGATCTAAAGGCCTAGGTCAAGAGAAGGAAGACATGGTGGGGTCAGGGGCCCAACCCACAGTAATGAAGGCAATTGGCTGGTCATTTTGTGAGTCAGTCAAGCATGAGCTGCACATATGTAGCCCTGCCTAGGTGCTTATCTCTCCAATAACAGGGAGTGCCGGGACGGTGATCTTTTATTTTCTTTTTCTTTTTTTTTAACTACAGCAGGGGAAAGGTCACTCCACCCACCCCACACAGTGTTTGGTGCTACTTCCTAAAACTTTAATCAACTTCTTGTTGTTGGGACAATGTTTTTTGATCCATGGCCCCGTTGCGAGTAATGCTGTAGGTGCGGAATGAAGTTGTAATGTGCGCTATAGCTCACTGGTGCAGGTGTCGAAGAAAAAGACATTATGGAGATTGTTTTCTTTTTTATTCCTTTTCAAATGAGACAGCAGGCCCTCGGCCCTGCGGAAGAATATAAATAGACTCCTGTGTGGTGGCAGGACTTTGATTCCATACATTCTGATGTGCCGCTTGTTGCTGCTTTATTGATGGCTAGACCTGCATTTGCAAATGAAAGCGCTGCAGCAGCACAGGGCTGAGCAGGACCAGGAGCTCCACAGAACGAGCACAGGCCTGACACTTTAGCCACATAAAGAGCTCTCATTACTGCTAGGAAATTCATAAACAGCACAGTTCAGCCTGACACCCAGAATTACAAACACACTGCTGTCTCCTGCTACGGTATATCACACACATGTATACTGACATACATTCAACATACAGTAAGGATGCGTGCCTGTAAAAACATACACCTCCTGAAATTAGAGCGGTTTCCATGACAATTAAATTGGTTCAGATGGAAGTGTTGATAGTGGCATCTGTTTTTGATGCCAGCACAACTGCGATAATCCACACTATTGTACACCTTTTCACACTCCTCAGAATGTTCATGCACGCATAATTATGGCCGTTAATGTTTTTCTATTTTCGTTTTCAATCATTTAAATGCATGCGGCCCATGGCTGCTTAAGTCATGATCAATTATTCATTAACAACATGTTAATTGCATCCATGCTGCTGAATATTTCACATCATTATAAATTAGTGGTAGAGAAGGACAGTTGTGGAAAATGAGGACACAAATTTGAATTTCACTTACTGTTGCAAGAAGCAGGAGGACAGAGCGACAGGCCAATTTACTTGCCTAACAAAGTAATTAAATAATTAGGGATTGAATGACCAAAGTGAGTGAATGAGTTAATTAAGGGACAGGTGAGCAATTGTAAGAGAAACTGGTGTCAACATTGAAGGACATGTTATTCAGTGGACTTTTACTGCTGCTCACATCTCTGTAAGTCACTGTAAGTCTAGTCACTTAATCGCTGTCTACTCTAGACATCAACATTTACAAAAAACCCAGAGTCCTTTTCTGTTGGCCCTTTGTGTGTGTGTGTGTGTGTGTGTGTGTGTGCGTGCGTGTGTGTGTGTGTGTGTGTGTGTGTGTGTGTGTGTGTGTGTGTGTGTGTGTGTGTGTGCATGTGTGTGTGTGTGTGTGTGTGTGTTTTCATTTTCAGCCTACAAATGACCTGACATATAACACAGTTTAGAAAATTAATCCTAGATATAACTACATACACATACATCATACATCATTATATAACAAAACCAAAAGCAAATTTCAGAGTTGGAAACTGATTTCCTAAGACATTTTGGGCCATATTGGAATGATTGCATCACATGGTTATTGCAGATTTATCAGCTGCACTGCAATTAGATTAAGATCCAGTCACTGGTTAGGCCAGTGCTATGGTCCATTATAATGCTAGAAGTAGCCATTAGGAGATGTGTAAATTGTGCCCATGAAGGGATACACATGGTGAACAACACTCAGCTAGGTGGTTTCATTCAATCGATGATTGATTGGAATTATTGGGTTCAAAGTCTGTCAAGAAATCATTCCTTCCATCATTGTGTATCAGCAGAAATTCAGGTAGATCAAACCACAGAACATTTCTCCAGTCTTCAGCTGTCCAGTTTTGGTGAGCCTTTGCCCACTGCAGCCTCAGCTTTGTGTGCTTGGCACCCAGAATTGGTTACTGTAGCCTTTGTGTAACCTTGAACCAGTCTGGCCATTCTCCATTGACCTCTCTCATCAACAAGGCATTTCTGTCCTGCTCACTAAATATTTGTGTTTTTTCCCCCATTCTTTTGATTAGCAGTTATAGAAATACTCATATAATCAAACTAGCCCTTCTGTATGTAGGTGTGTGTGTGTGTGTGTGTGTGTGTGTGTGTATGAGATCAAGCTTGATGTGTTTCTGTGATATATTTCAGCAGGGTATGGTGAGATTTATCGAACCTTCTAGAATAGAAACCATAACACCATTAAATCAACCCATGTTGCTGGCCTCCTTGGTGAGGTCCATCCTTGAGCATCTCAATGAAGCATTCCCACTCCAAGTTAAACCAGGAGAAAGGGAGGGAGAGGTGGTGGATGGAGAGACGCTAGACTGGAGGGGTATGGATGGCTCTCTGACAGTGTCTGGACGCTGACATTTCTCTGCTTGGATAACCATCGCCCCTGTGCCCCACCAGCCATGAAGGGGGGTAATGTCAGCTGTCAATCAACAAACTCCCTGCACTGATCTAGCTGGGCCTGGTCTGTCTGACAGACACACAAAGAGGTGACCTCTGACCTCCTGATCCTTTACCCTCCAATGCTCCAACCCCTCCTTTCTGTGGCCCACAGTCCATTCTTAGCCTAAAGAGCTGAACCATCACTTTTTCTACAGAGGAAGTAGAGCACAGGTGGTTCACTATATAGATCTGTCCTGCTCTGTCTTAAGGTACAAGATGGTATGGCCATAGTGCGTGACATCTAAACACCTGGTCTGTGTTATTGCTGCTGGCTTTGCCATTCTACATGCACAATGTACGTGCACGTGTGTTCATATGCATAATATAGTACAGGGACTTCTTTTTCACACTCTGTCTCCTCCAATCTGCAGTGTTTGTAAATAGTAAGATTGTGTGTGTAACACTTTAAATTATGCAGGGACAGATGTGGAAGAAAATGCATCGGATTACACAGAACTAACTGCAATTCAAAGACATCTAACAGTATAAAATAAAGAAAGCAGACAAGCGCCTGCATAAGAGAAGAACAAATATATAAACAAGATCAAGTAAGAACATATAAGCATGTACACTACACCGCTGACACACAGCTTATACAGCTTACTTCCATTCTCCATTTATAAAAGAGTGGAACACTCTAAAGCAGTCACACATATGAGCCTAATGCTGGACAGTATGATGCTTTATTTAGTAACCATTTAACATTTGTCATACAGAGAGTGTTTCCTACATGTCATGATGCTGCAATATGTAACAGAAATTTCCAAGCATAAACATTTAGCACTACAGTTCATCGTGACAGTAGGCTAGCACACTCCCCAAGAACAGATGAGTAGATGAGTAACCAGTGACAAGAGTGTTAGTGAGGTCAGAATGTTAGATGATTACCAGCCCACCTTGTGCTCAACTCCCCAACTTATCCTCTCTCAAGTACTAGATGGAGCATTGTCATTTTTTTTTATCTCCTACCCCACCCCTGGCATTAGACACAGTGCCAATATGTTCATGCTTATCTGCTCCAGTGTCCTATTCTTTTGGCAGGGCTTCTCTATAGCAAATAGGCAAGCTGTGAGTGCATTTGAACATCTTAACTTAAGGTAGCTGAATGCATTAATTAGGAGAATGCATTAATTAGGAGAGATGTCCACAAATGTTTTGTCACACAGTGTAGCTCTCCAGGAGAAGGTTTGGAAACCACTTTTAATTTTATTTAAAATAATTTTGATCTGTTTTGTTTTGTAATCTGTTCTTTTTTGTCATGAAATCTTCACACATTAAACGTTTAATAAAAAGAGCCACACAATCATTTAATCAGAAGTCACAGGTGAATGTCATGTGGACGGGGTGGAGCTGAAACCTTATGAAACCCAGTCCTCAAGAGGGTTTTCAAGACTGGTTTTATTGTATCTATATCTCAGATGACACTGCTGTCACTCGCTCATCTCCTCTGCCTCACTCCCTCTTTTGTTTCTTTGTCTTTGTTGTGCCAGGCAGACAGGGTAGCCTGTGCATGATGGTGGTGTGTGTAAAACTAAATGGACAGGAAAGTGGGATGTGCTGTGAGACAGAAAAAGGGAGAGAAAGAAAGAGAGTGTGTGTGTGAGAGAGAGAGAGAGAGAGAGAGAGAGAGAGAGAGAGAGAGAGAGAGAGATTTGCCCGTCAGCTCTATGGCCTAGGGCAGAGGGAGAGGAAACAGGGCCAGTGGTGGCACACAGCAGACACTGACACCCCTCAACCCTTCACCTCTGTGAGTCATGCCTAACTGCTGCTGACAAAAGGCCTACAGCCTCTGTTGTTGTGGCAGTTTTGTTTGTAGAAAGACAGGAATGTTCCTTTTTAAAATCTTTGACTGATAAATCATACGAGGACCTTGAATGGGATTATTTTGTATTTATTATTAAAAATAGGCAGAATCCCTCTACTTGTAGATTGTTGCTGTTGCTGGTTGATTTTTGGTGATCTGATTTAACTAAAAAAAATACATCTGCATTTGTTGCTTAAATTGTGACATCACCCTTGAGAAAAAACCTTTGTCTTATTTTTCATAAGACTGATTCCAGTGTGATTACACTGGGTGAAGTGTGCTGCAGTGATGATGCACAAGTACAACATTCTGTCAAGTTGTTATGTTTCGTAATGAAACTAACAAATCCTTCAGGATTATACTTGCTTTTAGTACTTTTACACATTTTATTAGTACTGTTATTACATTATATTTTGTGAACACTTCAAAACAAACTGAATAATAAAATACCTAGAATGACCTAAAGGTTTCAAAGTTAAGAAAGTTACTTATTTGCTTTCATCTGATTACTGTTTTGGAGACAGCATTTTCATACAACAGTAGCTATGAGGGTTAGTAATTGAAGTGTGGGCCCACACACAGACATTTTCATTTTAAAGGGGTCTAGTCAACACATGCACAGATGTTTTGACCTTGCTTAAGTTTATAAAAAGAAAAAAAAGATAAGCTGCTAGGCAACTAAAAAAAGCATTCACAAATCACCAATTCCTGATCCTAATTGGCTTAGGGACACGTGCCTGCTGAAGACGAGGGCGAGGTGAGAAGGGGAGACCACCGGACATGTCAGAGCAGAGGAGTGACAGATGGAGACAAAGACAAAGGCAAATAGAGAGAGGAGCAGAGGAGAAAAGTGCCCTGCTGTGTCCTTCTGTCCTGCTCACGCTGAGCAGTGCTCCAACACTGCAAACAGCAGGGCCCTAATCTGATGGCTGGTGCCTCTGTGTGTGTGCTTGTGTGTGTACTAGTCATGTGGAGGTCAGTTGAGTGCAGTGAAGGGGGCCGGGGGCCAGCTGAGTGGATGTCAGGCAGTCTATAGGGTACCCATAGCTGAAGTGGTGGGGTCAAAGATCAGTACTGTTGCCTACTGGAGGACTCTGATGGGTGGCACATTCAACTCTGCTTAAAGAAGCTTTATTGGCATGACAGTTAAGTTGTCAAAGCATTAGGATTATTATAAAGATTTAATTATTCAGACTCTTAAATCTCTCAGAAGTTATTCAGAAAGAACAATGAATGTTATGTGACAGCATGACAATGAGGAACTGAGGTGTGGGCCCACCTCATACATCATACATCAATCCAATAATCAGTCAGCGCACAAATAAACTACCAGAAGTAGGTACCTTATTCCTTTAATTTTACACATTGCCCTTATTTTTGTTGTTTTCATTTTATAAGAATTTTGAAAATACATGCAACATTCACAATGTGTGAAAATGTTATAATTAAAAGTAGGGCTGGACAATATGGTTCAAAAATTATGTCCCAATATACTTTCTCTAAAAGGCGGTATACGATATCCAATATGATATATGATGTGAAAAAATTAGGACATTCTGTGACATTGTATAGTTAAACGTAATATGTATAAAGAAGAAATGATCATATTTTAGCATATTTTAGTGCCAGAGTTTTCTTGAAAGAGAGAACATTATTTAAAAACTTTAAAACTCAATATAAATGATATTGTCTCAGTCCACATTGTGCTCTGTTTATATCCTGATTTAGGCATAAAAACTAACATATTGCCAAGTCCTAATTTATAGACCAGAAGAAATAGCCCACAGTTACTTGTGTCACAGTCAGCATTTTTAATTATATATTTTAAAAACATGCTGCATAAAAAGTTCTGTTAGTGGTACTATATCATCAATGTACCAACCCAATTTCTCTCAAGCTTTGGCACACTCTCCATGTGGCCTCCTGGGTTTCCTGGGCAAAAATGGGAGGGAGAAAGGTGGTGAGCTGCTGGGGTTTTTGGGTGAGTTGAATCCAGCTTCACTGTCTTTGTTTTGACCCCGGGCTCAGCTAAGCTGTTTCCAATTAGGCCCTCGGATCGGGTGGCGTGTATTTTTATGCGTTATATGGGATAGTAATTGACTATAACTGCACCCTCTTAACGTTAACCAGGTGTGCCAGTTGAGTGTGCAAGATTAGCCCTGAGGTAGTGCAGACAGAGTGTATGTGTGGCAAGGTAGATGTGTGGAGGTTTTGTGTGTGTGTGTGTGTGTGTGTGTGTGTGTGTGTGTGTGTGTGTGTGTGTGTGTGTGTGTGTGTGTTATGCAAGGTCATGCCAGGGTTTAGTCACTTTACTCTGATTCCACCTCTACAAGAGCTGTACGGAGGTTGGCCGTACTTATTGCCAGGCTCTTACAATAGCGAACTGCAGTAGTGCACATGTGGTAGGGTATGTGCATGTGTCTGTGTTTTCAGGAGCCCAGTATCACTATGCTGTTGCTATTTACGACCCGTGCTAAGTTGCTGCTGTATATTTGTGTTAGTCATGCTCTCCTACTGAGCCTAATGTGGGGAGCCACAAGCGCTAACATTTCTCCTGGCCACACGTGGGGGCTTGGCAGAAACAGCTTGCACGGCGAACAACAGCAGTAACACCTGTAAAATGGAAGCTGAAGACAACTTTTATGAGTGCAATACCCCTTCCAAAACAGACTCACAATAGGAAGCACAACTCGGTGAACACTGACCAACAGAGCAATACCTAGAGTGCAGAGAGAGGACACTGATAAGCAGTTCAAAACATAGAATGTAAACTTGCACAAAGTCCCACTGTGTTTGCACACAAGGACATTTGTCCTCCACATTTAACCCATCCAAGCAGTGAAAAACACATATGCACACTAGTGAATTCACACACTAGGGGGCAGTGAACACACTTACCTGGAGAAGTGGACAGTTCTATCTGGAGCAGCTGGGGAGTTATGTGCCTTGCTCAAGGGCAATTCAGTCATGTCCAGCCAATTCAGGGAATCGAACCAGCACCAAACCAGGGAATGTTCCAGTCAAAAGTGGTTCCCTTACAACTAAGCTATGTATCATAATCAAAAAAGTTGACCAACACTCAATGGAAACTTGTCCAATATGATTTTTTTTTTCTCTGGTATCTGAGTGGATACAGCTGAGTGTGCCATCCGTTTGGTTAGGACTGCAGGAGCTGGTCCAAAGGCCTTACACATAAGATTAACTCTGGACATAATTAGGAATTAACAGAGCAATTAATCAATTCTTTATTGATTTTCAGTTAGTGGGACCAATTTTGAAGGTAAAAAACTCTAGATCTCCTGTGTCTCTCACTGTGAATACAAGTCACATTTTAACCAGGATGCAATCTGTTGCTAAAATGCAAATCAGACTTTCTCCATCTATTTCTCCATCTATATCACTGTTCTATTCATGAAAAATAGCTATATAATATGTATGAAGCTGCTCTAGAGGAGTACAACTACAGCCGATTTTCGAAAAATGGCACTGTGTGAGTCTTATCAAAAGTCAGTTGACCTTAAACCCAGCACAATAGCCAAAGAGCAGGAGAGGACACAGAGGGCTCACTAAAGTACCACTCACAGAGAGACAATGAGCGGTCATGTCAGCTAATGTTTCAGAGTTTACCTGCAGCAAAGCAGGTCACAGAACACGCTCAGTGTGTGACCAGAGACAGCGACTCACCCTGAGTGGGAGGTTTTCATTAACCTCAGCAGCTTTAGTTAGCTCTGTACAATCCCACACAAGATGAGCTAGCAAGGGAAAAACACCAAATGCATAGCTAAGAAATTAGTCTCTGCATATTGTTTCCATACATTGACACACACACAGACCAGATGCATAAAGAGTTGCATAAAGATTCATAAAGACTCATAACCCCAGTTATAGTGAGGGGAAAAAAGGATAAAGTTGGTCTCCCATGTATAAATAGTTTTATGATTTATGCTAATATGCTAATCCTAATCCTAATCCTAATTTGAGTAACAGAAAAAAAATTGATTTTGCCTTTTAAAAAACAAAACTTGTATTGTTGTTGTGGGGCTGCGTGATATGGAGGGGGAAAAAAAGCACATCCTGATATATTTTAGTTGAATGGCAATGTATGATATATGACAAGATATACAGTATCATTCAGAAGTTTGGGAGGGAGAAAGGAGGGATTTAGTCTATTTTTATTATAAATAAAATATTTAATATAAATAATAGATTTTAATATAGTATTGGATATATACACACTATTGAGGTTTCCAAGCAAAAGCGTCTGTATGATGCCCACAGTTCAGTTGAAATAGTGTAGTAGTGCTCGCAAACCTAGTATAAAACCTTCCCTGGACAGTAGAGACTGTTACTCCAAAAAGAGCATGATAAACAATTTGTAATACACTTGATATTTGTGTGTTTCTGTGTGTGCTCAAAATTTAAAAAAAAACTCAGTATAAACAGTATTGCCTCAGCCCATATCTCACTCTGTTTATAATATCGATATAACACCAAGCCCTACTTCATTGCAAATCATTTTGCAGAAGATATGCAGAAAATTCACACAGACACACACACACACACACACACACAAACACACTGAGACATTATCTTCACATTATAGTGCTTTGACAAAAGAGAAAACAGTGGAGGGGAAAGAAAGAGGGCATTGTGGTGAGGAAGACCTGTTAGAGGCAGTCAGGGGCCTTGACACTGATGACACTTAAGAATAAACACATTTACCAGCAGCACTGGAACGCTGAGCTGTCACTTTCAACAAGCTCATTAATGTCAGTTCATTAAAACCCCTGCACAGCTTCACATTGATACTATAGCGTAAGCAAGATATTGGTTGGAGTAAACAGCTAAGGGTAGGAATAAGAAAACAGACTGGAATTGGAGCTGTAGAGAGGAGCTGAATGTAACTGATGGATTGCTGTATGCTATAATGGGTCCAATTTGTGATTCTTTCAGAGAAACAACATAAATGTTGTTGTTGTGTTTTTTTCAATCTGCCAAATGATCCAGCTCCAATTGTTTGTTTTATTCAATAAACCAGCACTCTCATTGATCATTCTCTCTAATGTGCTCTTTGGACATTTGACAGTGATGGGCCAGCGTGTGTTTGGGGGCACTTTTTAATGATATGATGCATGTTATATGGATGGTTGAAACGAAAGTGGGGGTTACAAGTAGTAGAACGAGAGGAGCTCTGCCAGCATTGGAATGCATGCTCCGATTCTTTGCTAATTAAAGCAGCGACTTCAGAAATGCATTAATAACTGTTAATTAGGGGGATGCTATTTTTTAACATAATTTGCTAATTAGTCGGAGAGACAGCACAGTGGATGTGACTAATTACTGGTGGGTTGGAACGATGGAAACGTGTGACTTAAGTGAAAATCACACCATTAGGAGGTCCAGTAGTGTGCGACACCACCGTCCAGAAACTCTTAATGACAACTGGCCCTTTTAAGAGGGGTCACATGCCCCTTTAGTAACACATCATTCATATTCAGTGAAAACTACCCACTCACAGCTATGGGAACGATTGCAACATGTTCTTAGTCTCATAAAGGCATGAGGAAGCACATACAGTATGTACCCTCACAACACCCTACAGTATAACACTACAGGATTATAAACTACGTCTCTCACACTTTCAGTGGCCAAGAATGGAAAGCAACTAGGGATGCTGTAACATCTAAATTTTGATCTCAACACACTAGCTACATTTCAAAGCCTAGTCTGCAGCTGAGGTAGAGCCCTCCTCAGATGAACTGTCCTATGAAGATGGACAAAATTGGGCCTGTGCCTCTCGTTTTTCTTTCCCAACCATCAGTTCTAATATGCAGACTAGAGCCAATCAGCACAAACTTTGACTGTGAATCAAAGTAAAAATGTGCAGTTCAATTATCAATTTCTGTTCTTTCACTGTATTGTCCATGGTAATCAAACACATTTGGTTCCCACAAAGAACTAAATGCATGGCCACATAGAAACACAAATGATTGTGATATCAGGTTTCCTCTTCAACTCCCTGGTGACAGTTGTGTGTGCATAAGGGGCTGATATACTGATAGTGGGTGGGAATGCTTCTCACCCCTGGGTGTGTGTCACTTCCTACAGTGTCACCTCTAGAACTCACAGCTGCATTGCTACAGGGTCTTCCCTCAGTGTGTGTTTGTGCGTGTGTGTATAAACTGAAGTAGCACACAGCCTGTGTATCCAGCGACAGATGCTGGTGAAGCCAGTGCATTTTCCTGGTTCTTGACTCTGGTCAAGGACCCTGAATAATTCATGCCTGAAGCTGTAGTTGTTGCAGAGGCACTAACGGCTGTTATTTTTGTTGTTATCGACTTTCTTTTTAAATGAATTTCCTCTGATTGCCTGGGGGAGAAATCTTTAATATTCTCCACAATTAAAGGAAGTGAACCAGCGCTAATATCCTCGATTTTCTGTCCTGAGCATCAATGAACTACAGAAAAGTTGCATGTTTTGCGAGAGCAGTAGCCCAGGCCACCATGCTCAGAAGCAGTTACCAACTGTGCACCTGTATGTAAGGAAAACATGATTAAGCCTTAGTCCATGGTCCATATTTGTGGATTGATAGAGCTTTGCCCTTGCTTACAGAGTAAGAGCTCTTTAGTGGAGCCCTGGAAAGTTCCCTGGACTGGAGATGATGTGGGTGCACTATTTGTTGTGTCACAGATGTGGCAAGCACTAATTAGAAAACACATTTTTGAGTCTGTATTTAGTAGAGAAAAATGTATATATATGGTATAAATATCCTTCTACCAATTGTGTTGACTTTCACGTCACTGTTGATCTTTTTTAACTTGAAATTGAATGACTTTTCCTATAGTGGCTCCATCACTCCATCATTAGAGAAACTGAACCATTGTCAAGGACAGAATAGAGAATGTTAAGGCTACACAAGGTTTAAAGGGTTAAACCTATATTTTCTATACTATATTCGAACCTCTAACTCAACAGTGTCCATTTTATCAGCTACACATACCATGATTTACTGTCTGTCCTTTAGAGCACTCTTAAGTCAGCAAAGCCAGTGCTAGAAGCTGGGGAAGTCATAGCGCTGTTTCAGGAATTCCTGTTTGGGCCTTTAATTCCCACTGTAAGTGTGTGGAGCCTGTGAAAGGAGAGAAGTGTGTCTCTGCAGGAGGGAGGGCGGAGAGTGGAATAGAGGAGGCTGGGCTGAGTTCACTGGGTTAAGAGGAGAGGGGGCAGTGGGCTGGACGCAGTGTAATTGGAGGTTAGGATGTAGAAGTGCTTCTGAAAGACCCTTGTTACCCTCCTCAGGCAGATGGGTCAGGGGTCATTTATATGAATGTAGATGCGATGGAGCAATGGAGTGTGGGACGGACAAAAATTCCCCTTTGTGTTGTGTGCGTACATGCATGTATGAGGGGTATATGTTGTCTATTCCTATGAGTTGTGGTGTTTTATTCGAATTTGCATGTTATGTTCATTTCTGTCAGCAGTTGTGTGTGTATTTATTCTAATTGTGTTCTTTTCTCTGATTTTTCCCTGCCGCTGCTTCTTCTCTGTACATCTGGAAACAGGTAAAGGCATTTACTGTTACAGTGTGACATATATGTTTTAGCATTAAATCTGTGTGTCTGTGTGTGTGTGTGTGTGTGTGTGTGTGTGTGTGTGTGTGTGTGTGTCTGTGTGTGTGTGTGTGTGTGTCTGTGTGTGTTCTTTCACTTTACACTTTACCCACAATTATTTCACATTCATCCCTATTACCCTTTCTCATCCCTGCATCGCTGCCTCTCTCTCCCTCTCTCCCTCCCGCATCTCATGGAGGGACCTTTACTTATCATGGCTAATGACTTCCAAATACTTCATCAGCATGTGGCCTTAACCTTGCTGTTGTTTCCAAACACCGTAACTGCTCTAATTAACTCCCCCTCCTTCTGTTTCATATAACCGAAAACACAGACACACACACACACACACACACACACACACACACACACACACACACAAACACATGCACACATTATCTTCTATGTCTGTCCTATTACATGTATGCTGAGTTATTTTGTGCTGCACTGTCCTTAGCATTTCCAGCTCAACAAGAGTAGCACATTAAACATAACTGGATCTGTAGAAGCGATGAGGTCAGTTTCCTCATCCAACTCTTCTCCAGCCATATGCACAATGCCCTGAGCCATTAAAGTGCTTACTCCTATATTTAGTCAAGGACTTGTGAGCAAGTAGCTAACATACGCATGTGGCCTTAATGTGCAGTGTTGTGTCCGATACTGTGCGCCTCAGCAAATTTACACAGCAAAGCTTTATTCACCTAAACACTAACATGCCGCTCCAAGCTGTCAGCCGGTTAAGAGGAGGGGGGAGGAGAACACTCCTCCTTTGTGTTTCTCATTTGCATATCTAATTTTTGATCTTGTACCTGCTTTTTTGGCCCTTTAAGTGTGTGTGTGTGTGTGTGTGTGTGTGTGTGTGTGTGTGTGTGTGTGTGTGTGTGTGTGTGGGTGTGTTGGTAGGGTAGAAGGAGTGGCTGGCAGGTTCAAGGATTCTCTTTCTGCTAGATAAACAGATCTCAAGGTTTAGTCTTTTTAAATCCAGAAGCCCTGCTGAGGGCCAACCTGACCTCATAAGTTTATTAATCACTTTTTTTCTATTAATTATTCAGCACAGGCTTTCTGATGTCTGACCTGCTCTCTGTGCTGAACCCCCCCCCCCCAACTCTCCCTCACAGGGAACCTTCGAATTCTAACAGTCCGCCGAACTTGATAAGTGTGCCATCATCTCGTTAATCAAATTAGTTATAAACCGAAATTGACAGTTTTCATTAATTATAAAGGATTATTCTAATTGCGATTCAAATTTATTCATTTAGAACAGACGGCATTCGGTAATATTTCAGCACATTTGCATATTAAATGGAGAGGGCGGTTGATTAAGTATGGTAATGTATGCGCTGTGCCTTATTTTGTTTCTGCCGGGCCATATGCGGCATGGTGGCTGGGGCAGGTGAAGGCTCCAGAACGTGTTTAATTTGTTTGACAAACACGGAGGGGGACACAACACGTCCTCTGGCACCCTGCGCTCCAGTCACCTCTGTGACCCCCACCCTCCCTAGCCGCACCTTTACCTTTAGCTTTTGCTGGACCACTGAGTTCTGGCCTGCTTTGAAGAGAAGCAATGTGCAATTACATTACATGACGTTCATTAGTGTAGCATTGTTAGAGGTGCGTATAAGCCAGTTTGCTCATGCCTGTTAAACATCCACAAAGACAGTGACTTCTTTTGCATGTCATTCTCTGAGCCATCTCTCCATTTCTGCCTAAGCTTTGCTTTTGAAAGGACATTTTGGAAACTACTCAAACTACTTAAGTTGTGTTCTATTTGTGCACTTTTCTTTAGCTGTGAGTCTATTTTAAAGAGCAGCCTCACAAGGTCTGTTTTGCATTCATGATTCCAAAGGTTAACTCACCCCCATTAGTTCTATAGTCAGCGTCACAGACACTTTTATTTTGCTTGTGTGTAATGATCATGACACACATGGTTTAAAATAGTGGAAAGACAACACAAAGGGCATCACTTTGGTGTGATTTAAAACAATGCTTATAGTCGATAAATGAGGAAGGATAAAATGAGGGCATCCATCTACATAATACTTTACACAATATGCCCTTTCCTGCTCGGGAGCTTTTATCAAGTTAAATATAGCTAGCAGTATATGCTCATAATTTAGTGTATGCAAACGCAATGTGAGTGTTTATACATCATTCTCAAGCAGTGAAGAACTGCACCCCCTTTCTCTGGTGGTTCAACATGAACACAATAGAGCTGATTTTATTTAGCTGGTCCTTTTGTCACCAATGTCCCACAGCAATAAAGAGTTATTAGATTCCTCAGCAGAGGTCAGACCCTTTACAAGGTCAGTGGGTGACTGCACCTTTGTACTTGTTTCTGGCCTCTAGTCCTGACTAAGGACAAATCTAGGTTTTGGACATCAGTGTAGAATAAATGTGTACTAGTGCGTCTCCAAAAATTAGAATACTGTGAACAAAACTTAAAATATTAACAAACAATATTATATTTGGCAAATATAGAAAGTGTGCTTTATAAAATGATTTAGAGGATTTTTTAAGCCTATTTGTAACTTATTTTTATGTACTTGCACACCAGTAAAACATGCCAATTGTACTGGGAACTGTATGTGATACTCATACATGCAGTATCCAAATGTTTTCTGTGATCTTTCAGTCCATTTTGAAAATACAGTTAATTTTTAAAACCTAAACTAGTGTTGCACGTCTGCTTAAAGGCACTGCACAAAAAGCTCATTGACAGGGCCATACTTCATCACTCAAGGGACTGTGGTGTTTCTGTTTTGGAGCCTCTGACCAGGGCACCCGTCCAGCATGCAGCCTTGCATCCTCACGATGGCACACCCAGCTGGGAAAGGCCTGATTTGAGGTCTGCGATTGTCATCGCTCCATCCGCCACAGATTTATGAGGGTCGCTTTAGGGAGGAAGTGTTTCAATCAGCCATGCCTGCCAAGCATGTCCATCACTTCGACAGCCCTTTATTTATGATTGCACAGGGCTAAAGCCTATGCTCTATACACACATGCACACACACACACACACACACACACATACACTTTTCACTCTCAGCTGCACTTTTCTCATTCCACATAGTCCCATATTCTCTTCAGCAGTGATATTGTTTTATGTGCCCTGGTCTTTTCCCTGTGCTGCTGTGCGATCATGTCAGGCCACCCCCTCCAACCCCTGCTCAATTTCATCTCTCTAGTTAACCAACAGGGAAATGCTCTGGGCTTGTCTTTTTTAAGTCTTTGCTTAAAATCACTGAAGGAAAGCTATACAGCCAGAGAAATATTAAGGAATGGAAATAAATGAAATTGCTTATTTGAATTTTGAATGATTGTTCCAAGTTGGGGGAGTCGGAGGAATGTGCTTAGCCAAGCTGCTTAGAGGCTCCTGGGATGCTCCAGTAGATGTTCATAGTCCAGAGAAGGTGCAGTTCCTGTGGCTCAAACATGTACCCCACATGCCTCATTTGCCTTTGGTGGCCAAAGTGGTGGGACAGATCGGCCCCCCTCCCCCCACCCATCCCTTTGCCACCATCCAGCAAGGAAGAGAAAGATGGGCTTTACCTCCCATGCTTCTCCATTTGTTCTGAGAAATATTTAAAGACAAGGCAGCGTGGCATTACCAGACATGGCTGAGGATTAGGCAAAGAGCAGACTCCAATAAATTTTTCAGTGCAATGAGATGTTGTGGCTGAATAAAACATTGCCCTTTAAATAGACATGGGCCAATATGGAGGTGTTCCTGCTCTCTGAGTGTCAGGCTTTGGGCTTTCACAGCTACATCGAATGCAAGTGCAGGACATTGTTTTGGTACTTGTGTATATATATATATATATATATATATATATATATATATATATATATATATATATATATATATATATATTTCACTTTTTGGTGGCCCAAAATGTTATGTTACAGTCATATTAAAAAATTGATTCAATTAATTTATTTTGTTAAATTATTTTGTTTCTGATGGGCCATATGCAGCATGGTGGCTGGGGCAGGTGAAGGCTCCAGAACGTGTTTAATTTGTTTGACAAACACGGAGGGGGACACAACACGTCCTCTGGCACCCTGTGCTCCAGTCACCTCTGTTAACCCCGCCCTCCCTGGCCGCACCTAATTCTTTCCAAACTTCTACAAAAAAGTTTTCCATGACACTCAGAATTGAGCTCAGGTCCATCTGGTCATTTACACTGATAATCCTTCAGATGTTTCTACAGTTTTATTGGCATACACCTGTGGTAAATTCAGTTGATTGCACATGACTTGGAAAGGCACACACCTGTTAATATAAGGTCCCATAGTAGACAGTGAATGTCAGAGTACAAACCAAGCCACAAAGTCTAAGGAAAACTGAGTCTAAGGCCAAACTGAGTGATCGTGTTAAAGGCCCATGATAATCTGTCTGGAGTTACCAAAAGGCACCTAAAGGACTCTCAGGCCTCGGACTGAATGACAAGTATGATGTCTGGAGGAAACCAGGCCCTGCTAATCACCTAGCTAATACCAATCCTACAGTGAAGCATGGTGGTGGCACCATCATGCTAGTTAGGTTTGGCAGGACTCATTGTGGGGTATTGTGTGTAGAATTTTGACAGGGAAAAATAGTCAATTTTTTAAAAGGCTGTAAAATAACAAAATGTGCAAAAAGTGAAGTGATGTAAATTCCTTCTGGACGCATTGTATATACTTGCAAAAACTATTTTTCATTTCATTTCTCATTGTTTATTTGGGAAGGCTTCCACACAATACTGTTGACTGTGCAGTGTCAAGCATTTGTTTTTTAGCCTGACTAGCCCTCTCTGAACTAATGTTATGTAATATTATAATATAATATAATATAATGTAATATAATGATGCTGTGATACAGGCACATAAAAGGTATAGATAATCAATCATGTGAAATACAGTATATGTGTTGGCCACAGAGTGTGATGTGGAGAGAGAGTGCCATCTATCCACCCAAAGAAGGCATGGCCAATTTTGCTCTCTTGGACTCCAGCTGCCGATGGCAGCTTGACCTGGATTCAAACCTGTGCTAGCCTATGGGTTAGTCCACTGAGCCACCCTTAGCCCTTTGACCCAGCTGCTTGTGCCACTAGTTATGAACAATATGCATCTCAATCTTTCCTGTACACATGACATTACATTCCCTAATAAATGTGGCTGTGTGTGGAGCATTATCATGGTAACTCACCCTTTTGCAGAACCTACACTATGTGATCAGGCAGAACCAAGAGCCTCTTCACTGTTCATTACTCTCTCTCCGATTAGGATGGCCTTTTCTTTGAGCTTTTTATCTCTCTCTCCCTGTCTCTCAGTCTCTCACTCTCTCTTTCTGTCAGTGACCCTACTGTTACTCTGAGCCCTTACAGATGGCCCAGGCTCAGATAGCATCTGCCTCTCCCTATCCATCACATGCAGCAGCTCTGAGGCTAAGGCCCACCACGTGTGTGCCAGACCCCCTCTACTGATTCGGAGCTCACACACCCCACCCTGCCCGCTATCCTATTGTCATGTGGCTGGAGCCTGTGGGGCGGAGCTCGGTCCTCTGTATCCTAGAACACAGAACCAAAGCCGAGGCCGTAGGGTTATTAATGGGCTCCCCTGCTGACGGCCCAGCCCCTGGGGGTCAGCCTGTGCCCCACTCCTGGCACAGGACACTGCCTCATAAATCTCCTTAAATAATACGGCAGCCAGGGGGAGAAGGGGTCACCACGGAAACAAGGCAGTCAGGCTGAGATGAAGTGTCAGTGATGCATGGACGATGCACCCTGCATGCAGGTAGTGGCTACCCTCTCTCCACACAGACACACAGCCAGACACAGAGAAGGGGAGGGGATGAGACAAGAGAAAGAGACAGAATGAAATTAGAGAAGAAGAGATCAAGGGAATGACTATCCTAAATAATAAAATCAGTCTTATTGAACAAAAAAAAAAAAAATTAAATGCAGGCCATCTTAAAATGATAAAGTAATTTGTTTGAGTTGTCAAATTAATTTAGTCAAAAGTTCACATTTTAGTTTAGCTGTTTTGTTAAAGGTACAATTTTATGTTGAGTCAACTCAAAAACATTAGTATGTGTCCCCATGTTCCATTTTTTTGCTGCTTATTCCCATCTGCATTTTGCTTCCTCCTTTCCAATTCTCAATCTCCTGACCATTAAAACTATGGTCTTAATGGGTGTCAAACCTATGATCTCTTTCACTTTTCAAGCAGGTAATTAGATGGTTGTACCTCCTGAAACCATGTCCATATCTGTATCCAAGAAAGAAAGGAAAGGTAAAGTTACTCTGAACTACGTTTATAATGTTCACAGTTTTAGAGTGGCAAAACTCTACATTATAAGTTTCCTCCATTCTATTGTCAACTCCTTCCAATCTGTGGACAGCATGTGATAGGAAACATTCTAACCTACAGATGGGAATAAACTGTAAAATAATTGAGGGGAAAGAATGCAGACTGTGCAGAAGTATCTTACCAAATATTTTAGCTGCCGCTCATTTAACTGTTGCTTTTGAAGTAGGCTCTACTTAGTATGTTGACCAAACTTAGATGCAGAGCCAAAATATAAGTTTAAAAAAGGGTTTCATTGTCATTTTTAGTTGGCCTGACTTTCATTTTTTACAGTGTATGATGCTAGTACCCTTCACAAGTTTTCCCAGATTTCATATAGTTTGAAGGAAACTGTTAAATGTGGTCAAATTTCAAGACGTATCAGTATATATATATATATAGACATAAATTATTATTTTAAAACATTAATATGACAAGTGAATTCTGTTCTTTTGAACAGTATATACGACGGTTGTTCCTAAAGCACTTTATAATCAGACTCAGGTGCTGAAAGACCACAAAGACATTGTATATTGTATGTGAGAACTATGTATGCAGAAGAAGAACAAGTTGTAGAAAGACAAACGTGCGGAGTGTGTGGTTTGAATTAAGGGCCTCCCTTGGGGTCAGCCTGAACAGAGTTGCTGGACTTATAGACCACCTTGTGATGATAGTCACATCCCTCTGATTATTGTTCTTCCCTTGGCACACATCACTTTCCCATGTGCCAAGAAGTTCCCATTCTTTTAATCTTCTAAAGTCTTTGATGGGAGGTCTTTCCAGCTTTGGGCTAAGCAGCTCTAAGTGTAGACATTCATGGCTGTGGTTCCACTTTCTCGCAGTTCTAAAACATGTTATGTCTATATTGGCTTCACATCATTACCGACGCCAGTGCAGACATAACATGACTTAAGACTTCTTACAAACGTATTCTGGTAGTTCATTGTGTCATTGTGCAGTGTGTAATAAATAAATAGAGCCATTTTGTTCACTGTTAAAGTGCTAAAAGACAATCAGAACAGTCTTGATCTATATATTTACACTCAGGTGATTGTGAGCCAAAGCTGTGAGGAATCCCACGTTGGGCCAGACTGTAGCAAATCAGTTGCTCTGTTTCTCTCGCAAGTCCTAATCCAGACTGCCCCCGGCCCCTCTCTGCACAGACAGCACTCCCCAGCAACATGCCAGGGGAGGGTTCTTCCTTCTCTTCCTCTCTCTTTTTGTCTCGCACTCCCTCCGGCTCCGCTCTGGGCTGTGCTGGCTGTGTGCCGTGGCTATGAGCAGGCAGAAGATTGTTATATATTAGTTTAATAAAGCCAGAGACAAATGAAAACCCCTCCTCTCCCTCCCTTAGCCCCCTCCCCGTGCCAGGGAGGACTACGTTACACACTTCATGAAGCGAATTAGTGTGGCGGCGCAACAAGCGGGCGCGTCGCTTTTGTTCTAAGGATGATCTGCATGGCGGGGCCCATTTCTCACACAGATAAATCTCGCGGCGCACTGTGACTCGGCCCGCCCGAAGTAAATAGTGTAAATAATGAAAGGGCCTGCCAGCGCCGCTTGAGGAATGACTTCATCCTCCCCCCCGCTATTTATACGGCCCGCCAGAGAGGAACCGAAAGGAAATGGGCAGGAAAAAAGAAGCAAAAGAAACCTCCATCTGATTGGATAATGAAACAGCACAGCTAATGCCTCCTGGGTAATAGAGACAAAGCACCGCTTCGATGTTCCCGTTTGTGTGGACGCTGGTGTGTGTTGTAAAAGCTTTTAATTGAGAGGTGAGAAGGATGGCTCTCTCAGGTTAACTCCATTCTTCAAGTGCCATTAATATGGATCAGATAAGCCCTTTAGAACAGCATGCTGCCTGTATGACAAGACAGGCTCAATTAATCCCTTTGAGATTATGGATTTGCTACGGGATTATTGCAGAAAAATGCTGTCTCTTTTTGTTGCTCATTGTAACAGTATGTATTTTAGCAATCACTGACAATCACCTACTAAAAGTGAAAACAGAGAAGATGATGATTGAGAGGTGCTATTCTTTCCACTGGCCTAAATATTTATGTCTCATCCTTCTGCTGATGTGTGAGAAAGCTGAGGAAAACCATTTTTCTGCATAAATTTGAGCTGGAGAAAATTAAAGCTCAGTAATAAAGACAGGCTACAAGTCTTAATAAATTAAGTTCTTTCCAAGCAGAACATTCTAGGGATGTAATTCCACTCTGGCCATAAAAACAGATGTTGTAAAACAATACCATGGACACATGCTGTGGCCCCCTCATGCCATATTTTGTACTGTGTCTTCTCACACGTATGAAACAGTGTTAATCTATTCAAATCTAATCAAAATCAAAACAAGTTTATTCTCACATCACAGTACACAGGTGTTAAGGTGAGAGAAAAACCTGGGTGCAAGTCCCTCACAATAGGAAACAGATGTTTTCAAAAATACACAGAAGAAAAAATAATAATAAAGATAGAATATATATATATATATATATATATATATATATATATATATATATATATATATATATATAGAGAGAGAGAGAGAGAGAGAGAGAGAGAGAGAGAGAGAGAGAGAGCGAGAGTATTTTATTAATTTACATTAAACATACATTATACGGTACATTATTGTACTGTAGAAATACTGTGTGTGTACAAACTTTAAAAAAGAATGTTTGCATTCTGTTTACCTGTGCTGAGGGTATAAAATTAAATGTACCTATAGTGTGAGAAGGTAAGTGGGAGAAAGTCTTTGGTGGGTGTAGTGTAACTGAGCAGCTAGTTACTGCTCCAGTAGTTGAGTAAAGTGCAGGTGCAGAAAGAATATGTTCTTTAGCACAGGTGTAAGAGTAAGGGCCTCTAGCTGCAGTATATGCAGTTTCAAGGAAGTCTCTCTATAACACATCTTTATAGACCCTACAATGTCAGTGCAGTGCATCGGGAATGACGCAGCCAAGACCACCAAAGAAAAAAGAAGAAAGTTGTGCAGAAATACTCCAGTGTAATCACTCAAGTGTAATCTCTGGAACTCAACTTTTTCAAAAAAGCAGCATGCACACTTTAGTCGCCCTTCCTTCAATCATCCCATCATACCTATGTGGGCCATCAAATAGCAGCTTTACCTAAAAATGCATAATATGTCTGGCCAAAAGTCATTTATGTTGTGGTGTAGGTTAGATAATTCTCTGTTTAATGTTTAATTGCTGTTTAATGATGTTTGTGTGTGCTTGTGTATGTGCACTATGTAAGGAATATGGAATGATTTGTGATGGTTTCTCCTGACACGTTGCCCTAACCACACTGTATGCTGTGGCTGCCTCTCAGAGACTTTGGCTAATGCTGGTTGACACATACAGTATTTATTATGACTGTTTCAAAGCACTGTAATTTCACATGGTTTTATTCAATATTAAAATGTGAAACAGTAATACTAACATGATCTTTTCCATGGTTTAAGCCATTTCATCTCTACATGTAAGAAAGGCATGTCTGACAATTGAACCTTGTGTACCTGATAGCCTGTACTGCCATAAGATGGTGCTTTTATGCTACTGTGTACTTTTAATTTACTTGGGGCATAGACATTTCCATGTTTGGCATAAGCAAGCAGAATTGGTCTTTTGGTTTTTACAGTGTTCTGTCACTGTATCAAGGAAGCAACATTTACTATTCAATGTGCTGTTCATATTCAGAACAGATTTCAGACCACTAAGGTACTTCAGCTCAACTCCTAATGATTTTGGAACTATTTTTGCTATATGGAACCATATGTTTCTAAATATGTGTAAAATAATTTCACCCACTATAAAAAAATAAATAAATAACGAGTCAAGCATCCAAATAGTGATTTATATAACAACTCTGTTTTCTTAAATAAAAACATCTCAAAGAACCCCGTTTTAGGAGTGTAGCAATACAAGATGTTAAGTGCACCCCATTTCAGCTGTGTGCTTTAAGTGTATAAGCACAATAAAAGTATTTTAGCTTTTTAGGTTGTGTACTTTACACAGCATTGATAAGTTGTGTTAAATAAAATGCATATCTGCTTTTTTTCCTATGCATTAATGGGTTCTACTCTGCTCTCTCCTTCAATTGTTGGTCATCAGTTGTACTAGTTATGTTCAGTGCTCTCATTATGAAGCCTCTACTTGCGTGGGTTGCTCTGCAAATCTTGTATCTTGGCTTGTATCATATATCAAAACATGTCCCACTGAGCATGCTGTACAACAATTACCAATGCCTTTATTATATCTGGTGTAATAATTTTGGTCGCTACAGGGATTACTTAAAAATTATTATTGCTTTGATGATTTTTTTCTAAGTGGTGATTGTGTGTTTAATTGTACCAAAGCGACACATAATCCCCATTTTAAGTTAATGAAAGCAAGAAAGTGAGATTATTAAAATATGACTGCATTGGCAGGCGGGTGTGTAATTATTTTGGTAAATTTGTGCTGGGAGGCATGGAGGCCAGGCTGCACTCATTTGCAGACATTTACTCTGTGAGCTTTGGAGGCTAATTTAATAATGCTCACCTCTCTCTTTATGAGGGGAGGATGTTTTGTGCTTTAACCCAATAGAAAGCCACACCAATTTGCTGTACTAATATCTCCAGCACCACTGGCTAATGATGCTAACTCCACACAGCCTGGAACTAGTAATTAGTGAAAACACTAATGAAAAGGTGACGGCATCGCCACAATAATGCACAGCCGCACTTACTTGTATCCTGTTAAAAATTCTTTGTGTAAAATGACCATAATCCTCCACTGCTAATTAAGCTTTGTATTCAGGCGTTAGGAGGACCATAATACCCATCTCCATTTCTCAACCCAGAGAGGGGGACATTTTTTTTTTGAAAGTGAAAGATAATTAAAAGAAAACAAAAAATGAGAGGTAAAGAAAAGAAGAAAATGAATAAAGAAAGATTTAGAGACAAACAATACAACAAAATAGGGAAAGAAGTAGAGAGAATAAAGAAGCAAAGAGAAGTAGAGAGGAGTGGAGAAGACAGGAGAGCAGAGAAAATGAGAAGAGAGAAGAGAAGACAGGTGAGGAGGAGGAGAATAGAGAAGAGATAAGATAGGAGAGGGAAGGAGAGGAGAAAGGAAGACCGAAGATGAGAAGAGAACAGAAGTGCAGAAGAGACGGGAGAAAAGGAGAAACGAGGAGAAGAAGACGGGAGAAGGATAGGATAGAAGAGAAGAGGAGCAGCGAGGAGAGAAGAGGAAAAAAGAGAAGAAGCGAGGAGGAACTGTTACACTCTGCTGGTCACCTGTCAGCTGTCAAAGCAATTACAGCACCTCCTCCTGCTAAATGTTTAAAGTGTGCATTAGCATGTGGCGCAGTGGCATCCTGTCCCTGTGATCCTGCGAGGCTGCCGTTCGCAGACAGCGCCGCACCACCACAAATCGCAGCAGACAGCACGCTGTTAAAATCAATATGCTGCAGTTTTGTACTGCTTCCGTTTGACTGTGCGCCGTCGCCTAATATAATGTAAATAATAAATTATCGGGGTGGAGGGGCAGATTACCAGGCAGGAGAGACACTCTGTCTCACCCACACCCACTGATGCACACTGCTACCACCACTAATGGGGTCTACTGTAAACACACCGCTCTCTGTTCCTCCAAGTCCCTCTCTGCCATTCGCACTCTCTTGTTCCTGTCCTGTCATCTGTCACCATCACACTGACTCGTCTCGTGCTCATATGTAACATCTGTAACACAGCTGATCTGTAATCAGATGTGTGTGTGCCCAGTGACTTTAATGGTGATACCACACAGATAAAGAGCTGTTACAGCTTCACTAAATCACACAAAGACAGCTGGCTTTCAGATGATCTTACACCAAAGTTGGCTGCAGCCAAAAGGTTGACTGCAAACTTTACTTGTGACATTTCAAACTCAACACTTAAACTCTTTCACTTTTTTATGAGAGTCACTGAAAATGCTGCCATTTGTGAGAAGAAGTGGTGAAATGGCAAAGTCTCAGGCTTCAGGCTGTTAACCCTTCTAACTCCCCCATTGTTAATACCTCTTAAAAAAAATAAACCCCTACAGTCAGCAGTCCACTTCCCTACTCTATTTTAGCCCTTTCTTCCCAGTATTTTCAAAAATGTACATTTTTTTAGACTTAAATACACTTCATTGTACTTCATACTCCTAAAATCCTAGTAAAATTCCACTACTTGTCAATACTTTTCAGCTATGATACCGCTTCTGCATGCAATTGCAAATGCATACAGAACAGTAACAAAAATTGATATATGCAGCTTGTTTCTGGAAAAAAAAAATACTGATTTATTTATTTATTTATTTTAATGAATGAATTAATTAATTAATTAATAAACATTAAAATAAGCAGCACCACTTGTCTGTATGTAAGATAAGTGGTCTTGTGACCAGCAAGTCACTGGTCTGAAACCAACAGGACCGGACTGAAGTGCAATAAAACCTAACCCGCAGCTCATGACAGTTAGGGATGCCCACCTCTCTCTTTGCTCTTCCTCTATTGTGTGTACATTAAGGCCCATGCCCTAGCATCAAATTATATTGCATGGACATTGGGGGAAAAAAATACCTGTGAGGTACTATTATTTCACAGTGTTCTCAATATGCAGGAGTACTTTGTAGTTCTTTAATTACAGACTGTAGTCCAATTTTTTTTTAGGTTTAGGCTCTAGTCCTTCATCAGTGCCCATAGGACATTCTTGGCAGGATATTTGTGGTTAATGATGTTCTCAGTCCAGCAGTGACAATGAGAGATTTAAACACTCCAGCAGCACTGCTGTGCCTGATCCACTCATAACAGCACAACACACACTACCATGATAGTTTCACTGCAGTGCTGTGAATGACCCACCCCTCACATGACATCAGCTATGTGGTGGTAGTGTAGGGTCCTAAACATTGATGAACAGGGTGACAAGAGTCTATGTATGCAGACAAACAGCTGGACTACAGTCTGTGCTACTGTATGGAGAGTGGAGCTAATAAAATCGACATTGAGTATAGAAACAAAGAGGTGGTCATAATATTATGGCAGATCCATGTATATATTAAAATTGTTTAATAAAAATGTCCAGCAAAATGCCAAAAAATTTGACATTTAAGAATTTTGACTGCTGCCTATGTTTAATTGGAGCTAACCACTGGCGAAGCAGAGAGGTGTGGGACAGGCACAGCTTTAATTGGGTCAGAAGCATGTGAGAGAGAGAGTGAAAAAAAGAGAGAGGGAGAGAGATAGCATGCGCTCATCTGTACTCCGTGAAAAGGTCCCTCTGTCCTTTGTGTCCTGCATGGAAGAGACAGGTGAAGGGAAGTAGAAGTGGTGGCTGTCAATTCACGTCCCCTCCGCCCTGATGGGATGAATTATTTGTGAGCACAGTGCGATGACAAAAGGATGTCACTCCCGTTTAAAGCCTCACCTGCCGTCACATCAGAGCTGTGAAGAGCTGATTCTATCAGACACACACGCAGGACAACCGGGCCGCTGAGCTTTCCTCTCCCTTGCTCTGTCCTTCTTCCCCTCCCTTTCTCCCTTGCTCTTGTTCATTTATTTGGCATCATCATTTCTGGGCTGGTGTAGTACAGTAAACAAGTTTAAGCATTTTTAGAAAGGTCAGTTTTTTATGTAATTTTTTTCCTATTGTAGGGTGCACATCTTGTTAAGCTGGCATTAAATGTCCATCCAGATTTGCATTCATTTCCACAAACATGTTCTTCACCACCTTTTATAAGGACTTACAGACTTTATGACTAGTCCACTGATATATCCACCTTTTAGCATTGTTTCAAGCTTTCAAATAGTGAGGGACTACTGTCCCAGCTAGGGAATAGTGAGTAGAATGGATGGCAGCATGCAGGATTTAGGCCAAACACAAAGCCAAATGCAGGAAAAAGGAAGGCAAAATATAATGTGGATATTTTACAAGTTTATGGACACCCCTTCTAATGCACTTCTAATGAAACAGATACACACACAGCTTGTCTAGTCTATGAAGAGATGTTTAGCTAATAGTGTAAGATTCCCTATATATATATATATATATATATATATATATATATATATATATATATATATATATATATATATATAAAACATGTATATAAGTATTCACAGCCTTTGCTCAATACTTTGTAGAAGCACCTTTGGCAACAATTACAGCCTCAAGTCTTGAATATGATGCTACAAGGTGGAACACCTGTTTTGGGCATGTTTCTTCTTTGCAGAACTTCTCAACCCCCATCAATTGGAGGGGGTACATCGGTGCACAGCCATTTTTAGATATCTCCAGATATGTTCAATCGGGTTCATGTCTGAGCTCTAGCTGGGCCACTGAAAGACATTCACAGCATGTCCCGAAGCCACTACTTTCTTATCTTTGCTGTGTTCTTAGGGTTGTTGTCCTGTTGGAAGATAAACCTTAGTCCATGTCTGAGGTCCAGAGCACTCTGGAGCAGGTTATCATCAAGGATGTCTCTGTACATCGCTGCAGTCATCTCTCCCTTGACCCTGACTAGTCTCCCAGTTTTTGCTGTAGAAAAACATCCCCACAGAATGATGCTACAAAATGTAATAGATAGCTGGATTAACAGGACAGACAGTTATTCCAACAAAAGTAGGATGAACTCTTTTTAAAGTACCAGATTTAAGAAGAAACAATGAATGAGCAGTTGTCCCAATACATTTGTCCATATAGTTGAACAGGTCCAAGTAGAACATGCTTTTGGTCATCATCTAGCTTGTATTTTCAAAGTACTCTGAAGCAATTGGTTGGAAATTCACCCTGAAAGTAACTTTTCAGCATAATGATTTTTTGATTACTTTGTTGTGACCCTGACGTCACACCTATACTATACTAGATTCCTTTTCTTGTTGGGTAATGTGACATCATTTTGAAACAAAGATCTCACAGTCACAGAGACAGTCTGAAGTACATAACATACAGTGAACTAAGACTTCCCCAGAGACATTGTGTCTATATCCTGCATTTACAAGTGCATCTAAAAAAATGAATATCATTAAAAGGCTCCTTTGTGTTCACAATTATGTCAAAAAGGTAAACTATTATATTTTCATTATGCATAAAGTGACATTTTAAGCCTTTTTTGTTTTACTGTTGATTCATTTGGCTTGTAGCTCATGAAAACCAGAAATCCAGAATACCAAAATATTTGAAGATTTTACTTCAATTTTGAACAGATTACTAATCTACTTTCAAACAAAAAAAGCCTAAAAATTAGATCACTTTAAATGTAATGAATATAGAATATATGATAGTTTAAAACATTTTAATAATCCAAAACCTTCCACAAATGTCTATTTTTTTAGATGCATTCATAGTACCTTTAGAAAAGCTCTTTTAATTAAGTTGAACAATAATGAACATTTTGTAGGTTTGTACATTTTCCAGCATATAGTACAGATTTGATGTAAATTAAATGTTCATTAATATTATATTAATGAACATATTAGTTCATATTATTATTAATATAATAATGAATGTGACATTGGCTGTTCTACAGTGTTAAACACAAATCATATTGTATTTAATTTAGATTTGAAAGCTCATTTGTTCAAACATCTTTACATCTATGTGCTTACTGCCAGAAATATTTTCTAACAGATATATAACATTTTTGGTCAAATACTTTCAGTAAAGCAAAAAACAAGAAAAACAAAAACAAGAAACATTTCTTCTGAAACACAATTGGATGAGACATGAGATGCTCAATTTTATGATTGTGCATAATTGAGGAAGTTGTGTGAGAATGCACTAAACCAGTGATCCAAACCTACCTCAAAATGAACCACTCAGCAAAATATACTGGCTTACTGCTTACAAACAATCTTTCTTTTTTGTTTATTTATTGGGGTTGTGTGACCATTCCCCAAACTCCCCTCAGCATTCACTTCCTGTCCACCGCAAAAGTTCCACTCACCTCCTCAACATTCAGAGAAAAACAGCAAAAAGATGGATCAATTAGGATGTTTTACAAACATAAATAAGCTGTTCTCAGAGCTAAGTGAGCGCTCTCTCACCCTTTGGCAGTAATGTGAAAGTGTGCTTTAAAGCTCCATTGTTCACACAATAAGTGGGCAGGCTAATGATCCCCCTAGCTGCTAACCCCTCCGGTCCTGAACCTTCACAACACACACACACACACACACTCTCCCTACCCCCACAACCGCACCCACCCTCACCACCACATCTGCTGCTTCTCGCCAAAGGAAAAAAAATCAATCTCTCCGCCATGAATTATTGAGGTGTTTGCCTACAGCTTCTGAAATATACAGGAGGGTGGTCTGTCTCTCTCTCTCTCTCTCTCTCTCTCTCACATGCTGCTTTTAAAATCTATGTAAAACATGCACAGTATATAGATCTTTCTTGTACAAATACAGTCCATATATATTCTACTTTAATAAGATGTGCTCCTACAGTCTAGATAGCAAAATATATCGCAATCGGTACAGTTTTCTATCTATAAAGGGCCACTGCTGGCTCCAGCTCTGTTCTATTGCTGTTCGCTTACGTATCAAAGGCTGTGCTAGGAGACCATTTGCAGATTATATGTCCGCTTTTTGCAGTGTGATTAGTTAAAGCCAGGGTCAAGTTGTAATCTGGCCTCTAATCTATCATTAATTTGACAATTACAACCAAGGTTAAGCCTGAGCCAGCCGGGATGCATGTGTAAATCTGAAAAGGGAAAGACAGAAGCAGCTGTAGAGTGGGATATGGAGTAGAAAACCCTCTCTCACTTTCACTCTCTCCATCTCCCCTGCCTCTCCACTGAACCTCTATCTGACTTATCACATTATTGACATTGCTTTAGTACTGCTTGTTGCCATACCAATATATACCACAGCATAACAAACTCATCTGTACATCCACTCGGACCACCAGAGCATCTCCACCCTGACATGGCTTCCCGAGCAACTGTAAACAGTAACGTTAGCAGCAATGATAGCATTAAATGAAGCAGTTGTCAGATGATGATCGTTATTCCTCCTCCAACAGCCTGGCCTTTGACTGACAGCTCCCAAAGCCCAAATGTGGCTTCAGCCATCAATTACGGGTTTGAATATGAAGCGTTCATTATGTAAAATAATTCGTCCCATCCACACTGCACTCATCTCCAGGGTTTAGGCCCTCGGTCTGATGTGAAATCTTGCTCTATGTTGTGCCTTCCCTTCCTTATCTGTCTCTCTGTGTCCATCTCTCTTGCTCTTTCTCTCTCTCCAACTCTCCCTCTCTCTTGTCTTTCTCCCACCTCGTCTTTGTTTCATGCCCTCACATACATACCCTTAAATCAATGCAGCTTTAAGAGGCAATGACATAAAGAGCAGATTGATTATGTGACAACACCGAAAAGAAAGCAGATACAGCAGTCGCCCTTAATGCTGGTGTCGGCATTCCATGGTCCTGCACAGTTGACACCCAGTTCATCTCAGGACAGGTTTTATTAGTATTTTTGCAGCTGTAATATTAATGACCATATTCTGTTGCATCTCAGTTAGATAGTGATGGCTGAGAAATCAAATATGTACCAGTACTCCAGCGACAAGCAAAATCAAAAGTAGAAGTATATTTGCAGACACATGTTTTCTTATATAGTAAACACTATGTTCAATCCAGGGTTAGGGTTTGGTACTGTTCACATTTGAAATTTGGTGCCAGTACCCAACGGTACTTTTTATATTAAAGATTTTTCAAATTCAACATTTTATTATTTATTTAGAACATTTTACACAACAGAGTGTTGTCACTTCAGATGTATGGCTATAATTGATGCATTGTCTTACAAAGATGGACCAATTGTGTTTTATGTTGTTAATGTTAGTCCTGCTGTGTTCTGATACTCACTATGCTGAGTTGAGCGACGTGCTCTCAGTATGTATGAGGTTTAGCTGAGTTGGGTTTTTTTTTACGTATTTTACATTGGAATTTACAGCAAAATCAAAGTTGGAACCTTTCTGCAAGCTTGTTTCACAAATGCATTGTGAGGCAAATGTAGTTTCTGTTTGTTTTTCATTGAAATACCATATTTAAATGGTGTGGAAAAACTACAGAACTAGTACAGCTGCATTCCACAATGGCTAAACTTTGGTGGTTAATCCTTGGTTCACGTGCTGCTAATGAAAGCAGCAACTGGTTGGCTATCAGGTTATCAAATGCAGTACATTTTTCAGCTTATAGATATATTTTTTTTCAACCAGGCATTAAGATGTTTCCAGCTGAGCATTTAATGTTAAAATATTTCAGAGCTTGCACTGAAACTTGTCACTGACTCATTTAATCTGATTTGATTTTGTCAGTACCCTTAGAAGTACCAACTTTAGTCCCCAGCCCGGGTTCATATTGAGCAGTGACTTTAAACTTAAACTCCAATTAAACATTTTCATGGCACACCATTAACTAAAATATGCCTCATCCAAGCCATGAGGATATCTTGTTTTAAAGCTGACAAATGTAAAGCTGATTTAACCTGTGTTAATGATGGTATACATCTAGTTTTGGGGTTGTCCAGTGTCCACTGTAATACTGGAGCAGTGATAAGAAAGCAGTGTTTGTCTGAATAGCCTGAGAACTGTAAACATTCATTGGTGCCAGCAGCATGCATTTGTGATTTGAATGGAAATGTGCCACTGCTGCAAGAACAGTTTATCAAGCATTCAATATGCTACCATCATCTGTTGTAAGTGATTATGTATTTACATATTAAAGTCACTCAGATGAGCTCATGTCAGTTTGGTTTGCATCTCAGTAAAGACAGCACATGACCTCTCACTACTCACTCCAGGGTCAAATCTCTCAGATTGTACAAGGATTCCCTTTTTTCTGCAATAGTTCTTGGGTTGCAGTTGGCACCAAACTCGCAGGCTGTTGCAGAAATCCAGCCATAACAAATGGGGGGGATGTTGCGAAGGAGGGGGAAGACATCTGAAAGACCAGTTAAGTAAGCCAGTGATATTTTCCACTTTTTTCCTTGGGATAGATCTTCTCTGAGATTTGTATTGTAAGCAATTCTCATGCTGTCAGCATCCCATGCCTGCTTCTGGTCTGCCTAAAGCAGGGAGGGAGGGGAAGAACTTGTAACTGTCACAGTGTTACATTTTTCTTTTCCTACAAAACATTCTGTTATCATTCT
The DNA here is from genome assembly GCA_034509495.1 of Acestrorhynchus altus. NCBI lineage: Eukaryota > Metazoa > Chordata > Actinopteri > Characiformes > Acestrorhynchidae > Acestrorhynchus > Acestrorhynchus altus. The sequence goes on along the minus strand of CM067512.1, from coordinate 15,124,789 downwards.
GTCAGTTTTTGTGTTATACTGCTGTTCCTTGCCTTGGTTGCATTAAGAGTAAGTTAGCTAGTGTTGGCACTCAGGATCCTACTGTGCCAACTAGGGATGGGCAACATGTTATTTTTTGTTTTTAGCAGGGAGGGGGGCTTTATGTAAAAGGGTAGCTCTGCAGCCAAAGAGACACTGAGAGCAGACAGGGAGGCACAGCAGGGTTGGCCAGCTTTGCCACTGTTGCTCCGGAGATTAGGCCATCACTCCTCAGCCCGGTGTCCTGTTACTCAATTAACCAAGACTTGCGTGGCTCGGCTAGAAACAACTGCAGCATTCCTACCATGCCCCTGCAGCAGCGGGGTAATGGAGAGGTGGGTGGCAGGCTGCACGTGGGACACTTTAAAATGTCTCATGCAGATCACTCTCAGTCGAACCAATCCAGGCGATGTAGATAGAGTGGTGGAAGGTGAGGAGAGAGGAAGAGATGGGGCAGATGAAGAGAGATATCACAGCTTAGGGAAATGGCAAGCTGAGTGCGCTCCTTGGCGAGAATTGGCAAGAAAGTCTTTTAGAGCTAGACGGATTTGTACTCTCTCTCTCTCTCTCTCTCTCTCTCTCTCTCTCTCTCTCTCTCCCTCATTCTCTCTTGCTATTGCTCTCTCTCAGTCTGCGTTAGCCATCATAAAATATTCATGTTGGTTGTGCTCAGTGCCATAATTGCCATCTCAGCCTCTGAATAATTGATGGCCAGTGCCGTCGACTTGGTCTCATTTACTGAGAGTGTGGGTAACACCATACTCACACATGCCACATGCTCCAACACCACACTGCTGCACTTAGTGCTGACATTAGATTAGCAATCTCTCACTCTCTCTCTCACTCACTCACTCACTCACTCACTCCCTGCTCAGCTACCAATCGCTCTGCTCAGCCCGCACAGCTAGAGCAAGCTAGTTGAGGAACAGCAGTCAGCCTTAAGGTGAAAAAAAATGGCTGTTTTGTTAGTGAAGATGAGTTGACTTTTAAAATAAATTATAATAATTTAAATGTATCCTTTTTCCAAATGATTATAAACAGTAAAATAGTGTTTGATATTTTATATCATAATGTCATAACTATTAACTCATAATGTGTGTGAGATTATGACATAATGATATAAAATATCAAACACTATTTTACTGTTTATATATAATCATACATCATATGTATTGCATATTATGTATTACATGTAAGTCATTATGTAATTATAAATGCCAAAGAGCCATATATATATATATATATATATATATATATATATATATATGGCTCTTTGGCATTTATAATTACATAATGACTTACATGTAATACATAATATGCAAAAAAAACGAGTCTGTACTCAAGACTAAGTATATAAAATTGTACTTCCATATATTTCGAGAAATTGTTGAAAAAACAAGAGGGACAATTTGAGCAGTGGAGTCAAATCTAGCAAATCTAGATGTGGCCATCAAAGGTCAATACATTGAGAATAATATTAACCAATGAGAAACCAGCCCTTCACCCACCTGATTCGTTTTATTCTTTGGTTCTTATTCTTCTTTCTTTCTCCCACTCTCTGTGCTTTGTTCTATAAAGCTCCTTGCATTTACACTTTCTTATAACCACACACAGCCCTTCTCATTGTCAAGCCTGTCAGTGGGGGGTAATGTGCTCTGGGATGTGTCAGGCAGAGAAGCATGTCCAGTGGGTCAGGCCTTGCTCTACAGCTCACTAACTCTTCTTCTAGTGGCAGGAGCTTGGAGCACTGCCCCTCTTCTTCACGCTGGCCACAGTAATAGCCTCTGCTAATTGAAGTGCTCTTAGCCACACCATTTGCAATCTGCCGGCCAATCATTTCTAAAAGCATAAGGTCCCTGTCCAAAGTGCCCAACGAAGGGGACACTGTGCACTTTAATAAACATTACGTGTGATTACATGCGGCCTCCATGTCCAAGTGCAGTAACAGGCCAGAGGGGTCAAGGGAGTCAAACTGTACCATACTTTGCACTTCTTACTTCAGAGGTGTGGATAAAGGCTTTACAAAGTGTGTGAGCAAATGTGTCTGCGTGACCACTGGTGTGTGAAACAAAGGTTCGGCATAGGCTGTGAAGCTAAAGCTAGAACACCCTGGTTTTTGCTGGGGATTTAGTAGGACTGAGAGAGTGTGTGATATCAGTGTTGAGGTTAAGCCCAGTGTTACGAGGAATGGGTCACACTTTCGGCACTATTGACACACAGGGGCAGCTGGGAGAGCGAGAGGGAAAGAGGGAGAGAGAAAGAGATCGTGCAGAGCTCAGACAGGCTGCAGCAGGGGAGAATCATAGGGGAAGACAGCAGGGCTTAGAGCTTTTACAGTAAACGATATCATAGCAGCCTGAGGAGCCCGACACAGCGAGCCCTCAGGGACGAATCTGTTTACCTAAACAGCACAGCTCTTGGTGCTCTTTGTGGACACATACACACACATACCCCCACACACACAGACACACACATACATACACATTTGCACACAAGATGCACTTTGAACAATTTGGAAACCATTTGTGTGCTTTTGTATTGTCTAGGACAGGACAGCAGTGCAACCGTTAGCTATAACACCATCGTTCCATGTTCCTTACTGACGAGTATGTCACTGCAAGCATGTGTGCCTTCTGACCTCCACTTATTAGAGCCTCTGGAAGAAGTATAAATGGATAGAACAGAGGCATGACAAATGGATGAAAGGATGCAAGGGGATGAGTGTGGAATGTGTAATGACAAGGGCATTGCATATATAGTAGATAAAGGCCAGAATCCATGTTGATCCTGTGTAAATCCTAGCCTCCACATACTCATAACAAGTTGCATACAGTTGTCAAAAAATGTGACAGCAGGGAACATTCATGCATGCACACACACTTGCATGCACACACACACACACACACACACACACACCCCACACACACACCCCACACACACACACACACACACACACACACAAACACACACACACACACCCCACACACACACACACAAGTTGGTTTAAGAAATTGGGAGAGCTTCACAGGGCAACAAGAGCTACCAGACACAGATTTCTAAGGGAAGAACTGTAGCATTCCTAATATCAAGTAACTGAGACAATGTCAGAAGTGTGTTTGTTACCTGGGAGAAAAAGAACTGTATATAGTAATATACAGTATATGGATGGATGGATGGATGGATGGATGGATGGATGGATGGATGGATGGATGGATGGATGGATGGATGTAAAGGAGCCTTCTGAACTTCTTATATAATTATATAATTATTTTCAGAAACTGCATGCAAATTTGTTATAGTTGTAGGAGTTGTCAGTGCATGTATGTGAGTGTATAATGCTTACTTAAGTGGCCAAGCAATTGGAAAACAAAATGCAAAGTGGTGGTATATGACAGAGCTGTGACTGTGACCTCATTTAGGACATAATTGAATGCGAATTTATGTGTGTCGTATAGACATGGCCTTTCACTAAAGTGAAAGAGTGGAGGATACACTCCTGATGAAGAGATGGTGTTTGAAAGAGAGGAACCCTACTGTGTCAATTAATAGTGGAAATCAGAACACAGACCAGAGGAGTGGGTACATGTGGGAAAACATGCTGGGCCTGTTATATACACACACAGAGACTTTATTCATTAGGAGGAGAACAAATACAAATCTCAAAACAAAGTTTAATTGAAAGTGAGAAAAGCACAAATGTCTTGCTGATGTGCAATATATTATTCTTTTTGAACAGAGAATACTTCTGTGTAATAAGCAGCACTGCCAGACGTCTGTCTTTGTGGACATTTAGATGAAAGAGCATACACAGAGCCTCTAATTTGGGGCAGGATGGCCAGATTCCTATAGGAACAGATAGAAACAGATGTATGTGACATTTTTTCTAGGAGCTTGTGTTCAAATCTAAGCATGCCACTGGGATTGAACTGCAGAAAATATTGTATTTATAATATCTAGATGCCAGAAATATGCTAACAAAAATGAAGAATTCTATACTCTGATGCTGTTTATAGTTATTTATCAGGCTTTGTGCCACAAAATTGTATACTCCTGTAATGAATGCTTATAATTATAATAATTATAATATTATATTATAAATATTAGGTTCTAACTTTCTTGCTCAACAGTTTTGTGGTTCATTGTAGATACTGTATATATAGAATTCTGTACATTACTGTGGATTCTTCTTAAAAGCTCAGACTTTTTGAAATATTTGATGATACTCAGCACTAACAATTTTTCTGCAACCAGTTTTTTTTATATCACTGACATGTGAATGTTAGTGTTGAAATCACTTTCTTATAGTGCAGTTTCATTATTATGTTTTTAACATCAGGTCAGATATTTTGGTTTGGGAAACACACCCGCGTGACCTTGTGACCTTGTGAAACTTGTAATACTCTCTAATAGTTTCTCCCCCCTCTCTCACACTTATGCACTCTCTCTCTCTCTCTCTCTCTCTCTCTCTCACTCACTTTCTCTCTCTCACTCTCTCTCTCTCTCTCTGTGCCGCATAAGGCTGTGTGGATCACAAGGTTGTCAGACATGTCTCTGGCACATGGCAGATGGCCTGTTCTTTATTTCTGCTAGTGTGTGTTTGCAGCTGTGTGTGTGTGTGTGTGTGTGTGAGTGTGTACAGAGAGAGAGAGTGAGAGGCTCTAACTCTATCCATGTTTGAGTTCTGAGTAATAACATGTCCCCCCTGCTCCTCTTACACGGACCTCTGTCACAACGTGATGACAGATAATGAGGACTCATTCACACAGTCTCAGACTAGTTTACAAGCTGATGTCTAGCACTGCCCTGTATTCATCACAAGCTCATTCTCATCACATGAACAGTGCTGTAGTGATGTGCTTTTCTTATTCTGTGTCTTTCCAGGTTTTTCCTGAAGTTTTTCCTGAAGTGCAACCAGAACTGTCTAAAGAATGCAGGGAACCCCCGAGACATGCGGCGCTTTCAGGTAACAGCTGACTCCAGCCTGTCCGCTGGGACTACACATGCGCTTGCTTTAAACAGTGCAGATTCATTTAGGAAGACCCTTTTATTCAGTCCATATTAAACTCAAGAACTTGTGAACAACCAGGCAAGCCAAATCATCTTCTGAGTTTAATAGAACTCTTTAGACACAAATAACTGAATGATTCTAAATCTAAGGAAACAGAATTTACTTTTTACTTACTTTACTGAAAACATGCTGATAATTATGCATTCATAATATTGAATGATTTTTTTTGTTAAATTTAACTACTAAATATTCTCCGTGAACAACAAGAAAATTTGCTTCCAACATATATTTATGGGAAAGTTTATGCATACAGTAGTATTCAAATGTTTGAACACCATTATTCTTGTAATGTGTTATAAAACATTTTCAATTACTTAAGTTCAGCCAATAAATAACAATTGTGTGCTAAGGTGTACAGAACTGTGCTCTCTGGGAACATGAACTGTTGTATATAGAAAATCCCAAATGTTTCCCAAATGTTTCCATGCAACTTTATGTATTAGCAACAGTATATTTTTATTAAATGTCCCCAAATAAGTCTTTTTCAGCAGCAAACTTTTCCAAACTTCCTCTGTCTTACACCTCATCATTATTTCATGTTGTCCATATGATGTAGTATTGACAGCCTGACAAGGCACTTAAGCTTTCATGCATCATGCTAATGATTACTTGATTAGAGGAAAAAAGGGTGGAAGAGAAAAATGGGGAGGAACAGGGACACAGAAACCTGAGCTCAGCATTGGATAATGTTAAACTGTGTGCTCCTTGACAGGTGGTGGTGTCCACGACAGTCAGTGTGGATGGCCATGTCTTGGCTGTGTCCGACAACATGTTTGTGCACAACAACTCCAAACACGGGCGCAGGGCTCGCCGACTGGACCCCTCCGAAGGCACTCAGTCATACCTGGAGCATGGTGAGCTGTGGTTGAGCTTGTATGGGTGGGCATTCTCTAATTAAATTTCTAATAAACAAACAAACAAATAACTAAATAAATAGTTTAGGACAGCAAGGTTAAGGTGTACAAGGGATGATGTTATAGTAATACATATTGCAGTGTTATTAGTATTATACCAGTAATACCTTATTACCTAATTTAACACTTTTATTGGTTCATTCATTATGAGATACACACATACTTTTTCAAGGTCCTTTAAAGTAGTAACAGACAAGCGGTTTGTTTTTAGCATTAGCAGGCCCGATGTACAACCATGGAATTTTCTGATCAAGAATAATTTCCTGCACAACAACTCCTTGTGATTGTTGCCTTCTGGTGAATAGAATACTGCTGTCTGTTGCTTTGTGCCCCCTAATTGCTTTGTGATGGCATTACACAGAAACCTGTCTATATTCTTGCTTTGTTCAGCGTGTGGCTTTGTCAGTAGGACAACTTTAATAAGGGAGAGAGCAGGAAGGACAGGTTCACCTGTTTGATACTCTGAGCATGCCTATGCCTCTTTGACATCCAGTGCATATCCTTCAGCCTCAGGTGTGAAAGGACACTAAAGTCATGCACTTTTTCACAGGGAGAGAGAGAGGGAAAGAGAAAAGGGAGTAGCAGGAGAGAATGAGGAAAGAAAGAGGAGGAGGGCAGGGAGGACAAGGAAGAAAGAAAGACACAGAGGATGAGAGGCAGAAAAGTGTTGCGTCTGCACTGCATGTGTAATGTACTGCATCTCGGCCCCCTGTTCACAACCCTCTGACTCGTTAGAAAATTTCCCCTTCACTGTACTTTTTCCTCCCTACCAACAAACTCTTTTATTTGCACAGAGCTAATTAATAATGCCAAGGTCTCCAGCAGCCTGCGATATGCATTCAGCAAAACAAGGCCACTTTGTCACACTCAATAGGGCTGGAATGGTGTAATATCCAACCTTTGTGCTACAATAACAAAGAGAAATGCAAGCACAGAGGCTAAGGTCTGATTGTTTTAATGACAGTACCAAGTCAGTGTAGTAGTGAAATGAATGTCCTTTAAAGAGCAAGGATCAAAGAAGAGCAAGTGTCAGTTAAAATTTGTTTAGGTATGACTCTGTTTTGGCAAGAACCTGGCAAAACAATATTTACCACAATAAAGGGGTTATGATTCATTATATTGCAATTTTATGAGCAAAGTAAAATATTGTGATTTTTCAATTGTAGGTGAAATGTCATTGAATAAAAAACAAATCCATCTTTTGCATCAAATCTTTATAAAAGTTTACTTCTTATGCACCCAGAACAATGTAACATGAAGACAGTACAACAGTTTCAGATTAAACAGATGCTGTTTGCCACTGTATACCATAAGTTAAAAAAACAATACTGTGTTGTAGAGAATCAATACAGTATTGCAATACAAAATACTGCTATACTGAATTATATACATCAATATTTTCATATATCTTTAGCATAAATTTGCAGTTGATCCAGTCCTATATCTATGTGTTAGTATATTTATGTACTAAAAGGCATTAAAATGCTGATAACCATAACAATTTACATTGTCAATCTCCTGTTTCTTACTTGTCTTGTTAAATGGCTAACTGCTGTTGTGCAAACATAGACAGAGTCAAATAGTACCTCAGAGTCTTCCCTCCACCCACATGCATGCATGAACACTCATAAGCATGCACTTACAAAAGAGCTCCAGAATGGCCTTGTTCATACATTTTAACATCTAATGATTAGGAGCAGCATATACTCAAACGTATTCAGACACCACTTTATAATTAGTGCATTTAGCTACTTTAACATGCCCTGCATCCTAGGACTGACACAACCATTGTTGTAAACTCAATGAAAAGCATTTCCAATGAATCAGATGTTCTGGAACCTACAGACACCATGCTCTATGCCAAACACTGGGCTGTGGACAAGTGGGATTGTCCTTCTTTTAAACATATTTAAATATCCCTATAAAATGTTACAGTGGTTAATTGTCCAGCTCTTGAGGCTGCAACCAGATCCTCACAAATATGGTCCAACTTCTACTGTAAAGACTTTGTAGGAGAACCAACATGCTGTTATTGTGTGAACAAATGCCCTTACCTACTAACATCCTTTTTGGATGAAATGTTATTAATTTAGAACAATAATAAGGGGAAAGGAGAGAAGCTCAGGTAAGGTGAGGTGAGATGAGTAGAGATGAAAAGTCCACTCACTCTGAGCGCTTGAACCCAGACTGGTCGCTGTGGAACCCATTACTTTTCCAGTCACAACAACATCTTCCTGCTAGACCATTACTGGAAGTGCCACCGAATGCCAAGAGCACTGTCCTTATCAATAGCCTTGCATATGGATTTTCAGAATAAAGGATACAATGCATATGCACCATAGTATAACAAATGACCTCTTAATCAAAGCTGTACAGTTGCAGCCCAGCACTGTATTGTCCCCACACCCAGCTCCGCCTAGGCCCTTTGCACAGACTGAAAAAAGAGACACGAATTCAGCATTCCCCAAGTGGCCTGTTCTCTTTAGACTTCTACATGTGTCTTATAAGGCCATAGCTGCTTAAGCACTGCACATTTATTTCCTTGGAGACATGGCCTTATCTGGCACGCTTCATCTCGCACTGCGGCACAGCCTCTCCCAGGTTCCAGCCGGCTCTCCTAATACCCCTCTAATAACATGTGGTGATGATTTGAGATCTGATTTGATCATCAGCACACAAACAAATCCAATCATTTTCTCATTTAGGTTTGGGGAAGAGAAGCATATTTTCAAGCTGGACCGTTAACCTACTGACAGTGATGAGAAACTATGAGTGGATTTAAGTTATATAGCCGATTGGATGGCGATGATGATGATTGAGTTCTTCTGTTAAATCGCCAGCTCTGTTGTCCCCTGGGAGGCGCTGTGCACTCTGCATAGCTTCAAAAAGGCAAAGGGAAAATTACAAACTTTGTGCTCCTAATGCCTGAACATATTTACAGTTCTAATAGAGTTCTAATAGAATAATAAAAGAATTGGTATGGCAATGCAAACCTCACAGTCTTTTCATAACTAAATTATTTAAATAGTGAACATTACAATACCTTGTCAACAATAGGAGGATACGTTCTTCTCAGGGTTTCTTACTGTTGGTCTTAGGGATTTTTCTGCCTCTGTTGCTATTGTATTGCTCACTAAGGGCCTGATTTCTGTAAAGCTAATTTGTGACAAAACAATTGCACTAATATGAAAATGTGATGGAATTAAGTGTCTTTTTTTAACAGAAAAAAGTTCCTCATCAAGGTTTTTTACTGAGTAGACCATAAACCTTACAAGGGGTCCACACTCATAGCACTAGTTTTAGGCACCTGTGAAAATTAGACTTCAAAAGCTCCTTATGAGGGCAGTAAGTGTTTATGTAAAACATTAATATTAGAATAGATATGACATTAATATAAATGGAAGTGGATATGTTAACATTTTTGTCACTGTATTTATTAAAACATGGGAGTTTAGTATTAATTATAATTAGCATCCAACATCTGGTTTGGCAAATTAATGCTTAACTATGTAAAATCAGGTGTTCTGGCTGGGGGTGCCCAAGACATCAACTATGTTCTTTAAAATGAGAAATATATACATAATTATTATATACATAATTTCTCATTTTCAAGAAAATAGTCATTTGAAAACAACATTTGCTCCCGTTATATGTTTGCTTATTGTTCATAGAAGTCCTTCTGCCCAGCCCAGTGTAGTACTTTCTTCCATTTGGAAACGTGATTATTCTTCCCTGCTGGCTAACAAGCCATGCCGTCTCCGAGGTGGCCTCTGCAGTAAGGTCTATGAGCTGGGAGGGCAGTGACCACAGCACACAGTCAGTGTGGTGGAAAGAGGTGTCTGCAGGGCTCTGAGAACCACTCTGGACCCAAAGTTGAAGAAATAAGCTCTGTGTGTGTGTGTGTGTGTGTGTGTGTGTGTGTGTGTGTGTGTGTGTGTGTGTGTGTGTGTGTTTGTTCATGCCTTATGCATGGGTGTGTGTGTTTGTATGCATGTGTGTGTATGCGTGCGTTCTGTACGCAAGCAAAGAAGTGCAAGGGGAACAGATGGCGGCGGAGGAAGGCACCAAAGTTTAATCCTATCAGATGGATTCCCGTTCCACCATCTGGTTAATCCATGCACAATTTCAGCGCCCCGCAAAAGAGTCGTCCCAGGCCAAGATTACCATCACAGATTGCTCTGCCGCGCCTCTTCATCTCCACTGCTTTAGCATGGCCGCCAAATTGCATTACGCCGTGCCATCACAATCACCCCAAGTGCGGCTGCCCCTGAAAAGAGCATGCGCACAGCCGGTGAAAGGCGCACAGCCACAAAGTGGATTACACCACTTCGTGAAATTACAGCATGTCTGACACGTTGAATATTTGTAAAATAAAGAAGATTTAGCCAGTTTATTTGTGTTTTAGAAATGCCCTTTACTTTAATCTTAAACACATATGGCTACACAGATGCAATATACTGTGAGGAGCGCATCAAGAAACTGGGAATTAACAGGGAATCATGAAGGAGATTATTATTATTTTCCCAGACCAGTTCCAGTGTTTAATTTATTGTAGTCTGTTGCAGAGAATCCTTAGTGGTCTTGTTACTGTCATGTGCTTTCATTCAGTATTAATCATCTTTCTTTATCTCCTCTTTAGCACTGTATGAAAAATAAGCTTCTTTCTTCTTCGGGCCTCCAATAGATTGTTTGTTCAAATACTGTTCCATTCATGACAAAAAACACCTGAGGAGATTCTTCAATGGTGATTGACAACAAGAGAATGCAAGATAATTTTCAGGCATTCTTCTTCCATTTAATGCTGCAGTCTGAGTTAATCAAGCTTTCTGTCATATTTGTAAACTCTTCCCAGGGCATTACTTCTAGTAGTAGGCCAAACACACAATTCCCACAGAACTTGTGCTCAGTGGTGTTTTTCACAGTTTTGTAGGCCCTTCCTGCTGCTTCATAACATCTGGGTTCAGCCACAGCTCTAAGTCCCTCCTACTACCAGGCCATCTGCCTCTGTACTGCTCCTGCACTGTGTAAGCTGGCTGGGTCTCCATCCACATCCAGTCCTGCTAATGCTGAAGCTACATGAGAACCTCCAGTCTGCACACTCTCCTTAAAAAAAACAGCTAAAAGTGAGAGCAGAGATTAGGAGGTAGCTGAGGGGAGGCCTTCATAGGGAGTTAAGGGTAGCCTGGGTTCCTGCTGCCTCATCTGCTGTGCTTATCGAATTACCCCATTTCCCCACCTGCAAACTCGTAATTATGATGTCAGTCAACTGAGTTATAGTCTGAAATTCTGGATTCTAGCCTTGTCTACTTGCTAAGGATATCTGAGTGAACAGCAAAGCACTTTTGTAAGTCGCTCTGGATAAGGGCATCTGCTAAATGCCATAAATGTAAATGTAATGTAAATGAAATCTGGATATGTGTCCACTATGCTAAATGGGTAAGGTAATAACAATGACCAGCATGACCAAGCAGTCTGACTCCAATAACATTTTTTGTGCCATCTTTTCCTCCTTTTTCTCATTTCCTTCATTCTCCTCCCCCCAAGCAAACTCACATGAACAGCAGTAATTAGTCAGATAAAGCACCTTCAGTGAGACACTGGGCATCAGGATCCCGAGCCAAAGTTCAACACAGACGAAATGAAATCGCAACTCATTAAGGTGTTGAATTTTTATGGCTGGCTGCTGTTTTCCCGGCATGTCCCGCGGCGCCTGGCCTTTTGATCGACTGCTGTAAGGACTTGGGATCCCTCTGTCTGTGACATTTACACGAGTGTCGTAAAACAAGCTCCCACACCTGCCCCCCAACCTCCCTACACACCGGGGTCGGGGTAATATTTAATAAAGGTGCATGTATAATCACCAAAATTAGCATTCGTTGCCCGCCTTTGCCCTCAAGGGAGCTGGGCGAGTTAGAGGGTGGGGGATAGTTGCTGGGTGGGGGGTTTGGGGGGTCGTTAGTGTGAGGTGATTGCTGTCAGAGGGTGAGAGGGGGCAGACTGATCTGCTTCTGCCCAACCCTTAGACCCATTAATTATCCTTGAGCCCAAAACAAAAGCTGAGTGGGAATGACACCTTTCATAAGCTATGTGCATGTGTCTGTGTGACACTGCTTGTGGAACCATAAAATGGGACTATTTAAATAAGAGTGCTGCTTCTGCAGTAGTACTTCACTTTAATATAGGTAAAGATATGAACAAAAATGGCTTTGAATGTATTAAGGTTTGTTGAAATCACATTTTAATTGTTTAATTGTTGGAAATGATGGGAAGCGATGAGGGTTTTGGCCCTCATCCATGGCATGCTTGGGCCTACTAGAGAGACAAAACACAGCCAGAGAGGTTGTCCCTATGCAAGGCAGTGGGCTATAGCAGCTATAGCTGGCTTCAAGTTGCGCAGATTGAGATTGATGATCAGTGAGCACGGGCCATCTCTCACTCTCACACCGCGTGTCAGGAAGAGTATGGGGACGCTACAACAGGAGCGGCCTCAGTGTAATCACATGTGACTGCTTTAATGATTCTGTCAGTTGTCATTAGGTCATGGCAAGGCCTCTATTTCCAAATGGTTCCCATAAATCTGTTAGCTGTAATCAAGAAATGATGTGTCAATTGCCCTGTCTGTTGGGATGCTTTACAGGAATGTAGTTCATGAATGAACGAAGCTCATGACCTTATGGCACTATGCAATTTCATTCACTAAATTTTGATTTATACTGATTGTTACTCTTGTGTCATCTAAATAATTCAAGTTAATATTTTTTGAGTGGAGTATTTCTCTCTCTCTTCCTCTCTCTCTCTGGGAAGCAGCCACTCCATGCATTAAAGCCATCAGTCCAAGTGAAGGCTGGACCACAGGTGGGGCCACCGTGATCATCATTGGGGACAACTTCTTTGATGGGCTGCAGGTCATCTTTGGCACCATGCTGGTCTGGAGCGAGGTCAGTCCTCTTGACTAAACACACACAACCCATGCACTCATTAGCCATCCACATGTCTGTGAATAGCACTCATGCAGGCTGTTATATCTTAATGTGCATAGTTAAGTAATTGCTAACAAGTAATCAAGTCAAGAGGACCAAAATTCTAGAATAACTCGAGTTGTGAATGGAGTATTGACTTTTAGGTCTAGTTGCATAAGCTTTTCAAAGCTAAGTGCCTCTTCTCTGCGAAATGAGTGTATCTAGTAACTGCCATTGCTTTCTGGCATGTCCTGGAGTGTAGCACTCTTGTACTACCCCCTCCTATTTCTCTCTGCATGAGTTGCTCCTGGTGGGAGCTGTTAGATGAAAGAGGGAGTGCTATAAAAAGCCTATCATTGGCAATGCCATATTTATCTGAGAGGTGAGAGGAGCAGTGGCTGGCATATGAAAGCCCAGCTAAGTGTGCAATGAAAGGGACGGTTTAAAGTCATGTAAAGCACCGTCGGCGCTGTTGGCTTTGAACATGCTGGTGCTTTGCTGGGGAAATTGAGCGCTCTGTGCTACTTTGTAGAGCCACCGTTCCCCTTCAAAGACGCTTCAGCGAAGCCTCTAGAGCACGGCAAGCAGTCAAATCATAGTCTAATCAGAGAACAAAGCCCTCCTATTTAATACTCCTGCTAACAGAGCTAATGTGGCTGCAGGTAAGCAGTTGCAGTAACACGGAATGCAGCAGCATGTGTGTAGCTATTTATCCAGCCCTAAACACATGCTGTTAGAGCCAGTCTAGTTTCTATTAATACACTGTGCATGCAAGAAAAAGTGGGATTCAAGCTCAGTATCATTGTTAAGAGCATGAAAATGATTATATATCTCTTCCTCCAGTGTAATCACTTAAACCACAGTTTCAGCTTTGCATCACTGTCATCAAGCGGCTTTTATACTACCTTCTATACTAACTTCACGGCAAGGCTCTGAGGAGTTCCCTATCTTGAGTCTCTGGAAGCTTAAATGATGACAAGTCACTGCTGCCTTGCCAGCTCACTGAATCCACTGAACACTGTCTACAGCTGGAAGAAATCTCATTTCGAGGAGTGAGAATTGAAACTGGGAAAATGAATGAGTCTGTGACGTTATAACCCACATAGAGCTGTCTCCATATCACATATCACAAACGGCACACAGTAGTTTGATAAAAAAAAAAAAAGTCACGGGCTGTTTACTCTCCTGTGCTCCTGTGTGGGCCTAATTAATTATTTTATCCACTTGCAGAGAGACTTACAGTTTCTCTACACATTTTTATTTTATTTTACCTTGCTTCCACAGAATAACTAATGATCATTACTGTTAGTGACCTGCTTCAATGACCCTATGTATGGCACAGGATCCGGGCTCTTCTGTTTTGTTGAACTCAAATGCTCAATTCACAGTTTGACTTTTATATGATGACACTGTAAGTTAATCATCATCATGTTTTATTTTTTGTTTTGTTTTGTTATGTTTTGTTTTGTTTTGTTTGTTTGTGTAGATAAAGCTAATCTGTTAAATCTTCTGTTCTTTTTTTTCCTCTTAGCTGATCACCCCTCACGCCATCCGGGTACAGACTCCCCCCAGACACATACCAGGGGTGGTGGAGGTTACTCTGTCCTACAAGTCCAAACAGTTCTGCAAGGGTACACCAGGCAGATTCATCTACACAGGTAAAAATGATCCCAGTGAATTTCTTTAATCCACGCTTTACAGTTTTAAATATAAAGGTTCTTGGCATAGATGCACAGATTTTCTGGAAGATTAAAAGATTCTTGACACTCACACCACATACATACAGTTCATTAATGTTTAATACATTTTTTACATTTTCTTTTTTTCTGAAATTATGTCAGGTTCATTTAAGAATGTCTTCTTAAATGAATGTCTTTGCTAAGTGAAAATCTATGGCCAGTGTTGGTTTCTCTTAGCTATGGATCCAGCAGTAGAAACCCAATAAGTTAGCCTGTGCTTCCTGAGAAAAGAAACCTTTGCTGCAAAGGAATCCTACCTATTTCCTGTGCCTGCAGCTTAATAAGAAGGCCTGCCACCCGAACAGCAGGAACATCCTGTAGCATGCAGAGATAAGCGAAACACAGCTCTTATGTTGGAGAGGGGGGTCACATATTGGCACAGAACAAGTATATAATCCACACTCTTGAATACTAGCACTGAAAGTCAACAAGAAGTAATGAATCTAGTTTTTATAAAACAATGTCCGGCAAAGGTATGTGACTACCTATGACAATATCTGAGTTTGCTAACTGAGAGTAAAATTGTACTATTTAATAAAATAGGAACTAGTCAAACTAGAATTGAGCAGTTTGAAAAGCAGCTCCATCAATACCTTTAAAGGGTGCTCAGCTGTGGGCATTGTCCACTCAGTGTGCATCTATGCCTGTGCCTGTGCATTCATGTGTGTGAATGAGTGTGCTCATTGGGTTTATGGCACTGGACTTGGCCTCTCTTCATGGTCCATTCACCGAACACATGGTGAGGCATAGAGGGAAGGATTTTGCAATTCACACGCACAAAACACACACCTCTGAAGCAGAGGGCAGATGGTCAGCTGATTTTTTTTACAGCAGTGCTCCCTGATGTGTTCTCATTTTTGCCAGAAGAGTCAGAGACTATTACCTGTGTGTGAAGATTCCATTTAAGACACTGCTGGTGACAATGGAGCAATGCAACAACAGACCTTCAGTCATACAGTGCTGAGCCAGCTCCATAGCACAGCCATGGGGAAGCTTTGATTCGGAACTTTTTGATCAGGTTGGACACTCCGTTTGCCCCTTGAGTTTCTCATCACTGAGGACTTGAGCTTGAGCCTCCTTCTTCTTCTCATGCCCACGTCCCTACAGCCCCTTCTTCTTCAGCGCTGGGAGGACATCAGCCTGCCGTTTCTCTCCCCTGGCTCCAGTTGGCACCTGGGCCGAGCCCAGTTGCCAGTGGGTACTAATCATAGAGGATTGGCAGGGCTACGTGGCAGCTGGCAGCGGAATTACACATGGGGCATCTGGCGTCTCTAATCAACTTCTGTCAGGCAGAGGAAATGGAGACCTAATTAAATCAATGGCGCACCAATGCTGCCGCACTCAAACACCACACAGCCATGCGGAAAGACGAGATCGTACCTGGAGAACAGCAGAGTGGCGACTTGACAGCAACGCTAGAGACCGATTAAATAACTGCTCTCATCACAACCAAAGTCTAACAGCTTTGAGACAGTCACTACAAAAGGTATTTGGTCCTGTATTCAGCCATAAGATTCTTATCAAATGCATTTACCATTAAATTCTGTGGATGACAATGGCATTTGACAGCCTACAGTCGGTAATGATGCGGCTGCATTTTGGCTCCAGCTGCTCTCTGCTTAGACCACTCGGTTAATGGATTCCTCAAAAGCCTGCCAGATAATGAATGATGACATTTTAGAGGTCTTAGATTCTTGGCATGCCCTGGAAGAGTTTGCGGTACAACAGAGGCCCAAAAGTATACAGAGAGAAAATGGAGCCTCAGATGTGTTCCATCAAGTCTCATCACATTTTTCCCCATTTTGTTTGGGCCAGAGGTTTAAGATGCTAAATTCTAAGGCAATGCACAAAACATTCAAAGAGGAATGTTTCAGTCAGAATGATTGTGCAAGTAGTTCCTCCATGCTCCTCCCTATAATTAAACATCCAAAGGCTCTGTGCAATTATATTTATCATCAGAAACAATTAAGCTCACTCCGCCTGGGACATTACCCATCCTGCATGGCACTCTGCAGATAAGAGGACTGAGTCATCCCTCTCTTTTTCTCTCTCTCGCCATCTGCAACAAATGCATTTCCATGTTTGGTTGCATATTACCTCACACCAGATTGCCATGTTTGCATCATTTGTCAAAAGGCCTCTCCATTCGTTTCTCTGCTGCATGAGGCAGAGTTATAACGCTATCTGCCAGTGAGCATGTGTGCGGCCCCACACGGCCGATAGATTGGAGGTGTTGATGAATCGCTCGGGAGGTTCAGCAGGCAATTCATCCCTGCTCAGTATGCAGGCCAGTGGGCTGAGCAGCACCCATCAGGCCTGATATTAAAAAGACTCTGCTGGATCACATTAGGGGGAGTTCTCTTATGCCTGCCCAATGATGAAGTCTACGGGAAGCATTAGTCACCGGAGGTGAAGAAGAGCCAGGCTTTTGATCCAGACCAAAATGGAACTGGCCGAAAATCAAGGATAGAGCATTTACTTGGTTTGGATGTCTTGTCATCTTGTTTTATTGTATATGGGACAAAATTTATAATGAACACACACTTATCAAATAGTTTTCACGAAGTTTAATGAATAAATTAAGGTTTAGATATTGGTATTTTAAGGGGCTTCTGAATTAAGGACAAATGTATTTGCATAAAGCCACTACAGGGCATTGAACTGCATCCATTTGTGTGTGTGTGTGTGTGTGTGTGTGTGTGTGTGTGTGTGTGTGTGTGTGTGTGTGTGTGTGTGTGTGTATGTGTGTGTGTGTGTGTGTGTAAAGCTATTTTAACTCTTGATTAAATTAAAATTATTGATACATTGGAGTTTCTGTTTGCCAAATCATAGTTTTTATGCCAAATCATGTTTAAAGAACTCTAACAACTATATAAACTGATCAGCCATAATATTAAAACCACTGATGGCTGAAGTGCTTATCATTGGTCATGTTAGAGTGCTACCTGTCAGAGGTTGGGATCGTAGGGCAGTAAGTGAACAGACAGTTCTTGAAGTTAATTTGTTGGAAGTAGGAAAAATGAACAAGCTTAAGGTTCTGTGGAACTTTGACACAGGCCAAATTGTGAACTACACAACCAGGTCAAAGCTGTTTTGGTGGCACAAGGGTGACCTACACCATATTAGGCAGGTGGTTGTAATGTTAGGGCTAATCAGTATATTGTTTTGCTTAGCTATAGAAGCTAGGTGAAGGCAGGTGATCGTTCTGATTTGACTGATTTGACAGAGAGCACTTTTCCCACTGTTAAGTGATTTTGATAATGAGACTTTCTAATTCCATTGATAAATGGTGTCATGCTGCTTGATCAATGCTAACCATTACAGCTCAATTGCTAATCCTTGACATGTGAGAATTGTCACCATAAAGAAATAGTGAAATTGGTTTGCTCAACAGCATAAAGTCTACTGAGGGCCATTTCACACAAATGTCTTTGCCTCCCAGCAGCCTCCACTCAGGATCAAGGAAAACAAGTCATCCGTTTTATGGCCACAGGTTCCTCCTATACGTTTTTCCCCTTTCTTAAAGCGATGCCTTATTTAGCTTGTCGGATTTTCCAAATAAACGCAATCACTGGGTTTATGGAAAAATGGATAAAAATGAGATTGTAAGATATTGATCCCAGTGTGGGGAGGGCTAGGAAAAAACAGGCCTCATCTATATAGGGAGAAAAATGAAGCAATAATTCAGACTGGCATCGAACACCCTGCCACTGAGCCTATCGATTCCCATCCACAGCATATGAGATCACACCTGAGTGAGAGAGAACTCTGGGGAAAAGAGAGAGAGAGAATGCAGAAAGAGAGCGAGAGAGAGAGAGAGAGAGAGAGAGAGAGAGAGAGAGAGTGAGAGAGAGAGAGAGAGAGAGAGAGAGAGAGAGAGAGAGAGATTCCCTAACATGTACAGAACATTACCACCCTGACATTAACAGCTCTGTACAAAGCCCACAAGTGCCTGTTAAAAGGTTCCGCTAAAGACCTATTACCCAGCATGCCTCTCTGGTCTGTCAGTCAGCGATACAGCAGAAGCACTGCAGGTCTAAGCATGGTCAGCTGAGACAAATCAACAGCAGCAGATCACAGCAGTTGGCTGGGCTTTAGAACTAGAGTTTTGCTAAGGTTTTTAGAACAAGCCATGTACCTTACGCCATCTGCCTTTTGACACAAGGTTAATATCTGGTTTAGTAAAGGGTTAATGGTTTGACTGGGCATCCTGACAATGTTCTGAATGTCTTTAGGGGAGCACTTCCTCTGTCCTTTCTTTTCTCCTTCTCTGCCCACCCCCTTCACCAATCTGCTCCTGCAGGGCTCTAGTTATTATTGTGAAATATGAAGCGGTCTGGCTCTGCCTTCATGAAATTTCAATGAGCATTGATCTGTGTGATTGCACGGAATCCTTCAAGCAGTGGTAGTTGTTCATTTATTTATTTATCGTTGATATGTTTTACTCGTTCTAATTCCATCTTCTGAAAAAAGCAGCAACTGTGGACTGTTAATATGTCAGTAGCTTTCGGTTCAAGGAACAGCTTTGTCCCTTACCAATTTGTCAGGTCAGGTGGCAGAATATTCAATTTGAAGATCATTGAGGCTGTAGCCCACTGTAAGCAGGAGCTCTATATTTGCTTATATTGATTATATTGTGTAAACATAATGAGATGGTATAGTATACTTAAGATATTCTTTTCTATATTGATTCAGTAGATTTGGTTTCAGTGTTAGAGTTATTACTTATGATACTTATGACGCATAACCTTATTACCCCCCACCCTCACCCCACCCCTCCAAGCTCAGAAGTGGAACTGGAGAAAGAGCAATGTGGTGTATACGTTTAGTGTGGTGAAAACAAGCCCTTGTTTGTTGGTGAATATTCAGAATTGTCGAGCAGTTCACTGGAGCAGGCACATCTCAAGTCAAGAAAAACAAGGACAAAAAAAACTATTGAAAGATGCTCTGAGGTTCTTTGGACTAGTAGGTCAAACACTGTTTTCCTTACAAAGGAACACAAAAGGTCTGGAAATGGTCAAACAAGGGCTCTGACTCCATTTAATATGATGGCTTTTTGAGAGAGTCTAGTTGTTTTAACTCTTGTGATATTATTGAGTCTAGCCTTCGAGTAGTGAAGATATTATCTCTGTGAAGTGCTTCCCTCATCATTTTAGCTGGGTGTGAAAATACAGTGGAAGTTGCCAAATAAGGATTGTCATATTCGTGCTCTTTGTTTTACTGACCAATTTTGTTGGTCTGACCAAATTATCCCCCCCCTCTCTCTCTCTTTCTCTTGCTCCTTCCCCCACTCAGTAAGATTGCATTATCTGCCTGGCTGGTGAGGAGATTGTACAGAATGTGGAAATCAATAGCAATGAGGGGGAGTAAACATGTGCAGATGTCTGCAAGGGCAGCAGAGTACAGTTTAGCCAGAGATCTCCCCCATCCATCTCTATATCAGCACATTAACACACTGCCTCCTCCAGCAGTGGGACCCTGCCTCATTACACTAGGTATGTGCTTCTCTTACAGGAGATATATACACTCAACGCTGGCTCTCACACACTTTGCATCAGATACCACTTCAGCAATCATTCTATCTCTGAAGCCTTTTCCAGCATTGTCTTGTGGAGCAGTGGTACTATGTTGTCTGGACTGGTGATCCATACAATACTAATTCTCATGTCACTAAATGCAAGTAAATCCTTAATACCTTTGATTTTGGAAGCATTAATGAATAAGCAGGTGTCCAGGTTTTGTCTGTGTAGTACATATACTGTTTTGGTTGTTAACTGTGAAGTTTCATGACAGAATTCAAAATGCAAAGTGTTTTTGAGAGTTATTAAGTGTGAAGTTTATCAAGTAAAGACAGATAATAAATTGTACAACATTTCTGGAAGCAGTTCAATGCATCTTGAATCACAACCCTTACAAAGGTGTACATAACACATAGCTTGACCATTGATAAAGTATTGGAGGATGATAGCCATCTTATTACTTCAGGTAATAACATATGAAGCTACACAAATTGTATACATGTATAATGTTATTGTAGTCAGAATGTGCCATGACAGACATTTTTAGGGTCCATCAGTAAAGATTATTATTGTCTTTGCATGACATGTCTAAATAATAGAACCAGATGCAGCAATTTAAGATCAGTGAAAAAACTACAGATGCTTTCATAATCAATTCAGGTCCCTTCAACTCACCCTTAACCCATTGTAAACTATTTCCCATCATAAACAAAGCTCAGCAATTAATTCTCCATCAGTCTCTATTCATTCTCCACTATACGTACATTGCTTCTTTCATGACAAACTCCCATACACCAGTACTTCCCACACCATATAACCCACTCAGTTTCTGGCACATTTTGATCCCCCTTCCGCACTTCCACCTCCCTGGCTCAAACCTCCAGCAGGCCTGATTACAGGAAGTCTATTTAGATATGATGTATTGTCAGCCGCAGGGTGGCTTTGCATCATTCTGTCACATTGAGCTGTTTTTGTTGTTCTTTCCCTGGACGATAGCTGTGCTCTGCTCTCCATCATGGCTCAGGATTGTTTTAACAATTTTTGTTCTGGCTCCTTAAGTAAACACTCGGTCAATCACAAGCTCAAACGAGTGGTTGTGGGGCCGGGCAGTCAGTTTGTTCCATAGCCTAATGCTGGGCTCAGTCAAGGAGTAGTATGTCAGGAATGGAGACGTGCTCTACGCTGGTAGCTGCTAGTGCCACACATGTCATTAAACATAATGAGTGAGGCAGTGGCTCGGAATGCATTACCTTCTAATACAGTTTGATACCAGACCTAATTGGAGCACTACTTACACATACTAGTATTAAATGTTCTGTACTCACACCACAAAGTACCATGATAATCATATAGGGGGTTCTTCAAGAGATCCTGATGCAATCAGGTTTTTTAGACCTTTTTAGACCTTCTGATTTTATATAGATATGTTATAGATACTTGAGTGACATTATGTTGGTGTCACTTGAATGTATGTATGAATTATCTATCATTCCAGTAGTATCTGGCAAGAGGAAGTCCTGGTTCCATTACATTGATAGATATGGAGCAGGGTAGCTCACACACTGTTCATTTTAAGATGTTGTATGTAGCATAAGTGAGGAAGGCTGGTGATGCTTGGTGTAATATTAAAGAGCATCAAACAATATCAGTTCTGTGAACCCGCTGGGTGTGTATTCATTGATTAATGGGGTAAACAGGGGATGACAAATTGTGTACAACAACAGTTGGGCTCAGATAATGTATGCTTACAAAGTGCACAGATGGTAGGTGTACCTGATAAAATGACCAATGAGCCTGATATAAGCTAGGTGTATCTAATGACGACTATTCCAAGTCAGTATAGATGCAGATGAAGCTATCACCACCAGGTGTGATTGATTTAGATGCCAGCTCTGTGCAGAAGCAGAGATGGAGATATTTGATCTAGCTTGTCAGGTTGAGAGCCATTTGTTCACTCCACTTTTACTTTCATTAAGTGCAAGCGTCCACCTGCTGTTTGTAGGTGCTCCTACTCTGTAATGAGGAGCACTGGTCTGCAGGCAGCCTCACTCACGTCTGTCCCGGCTCCCCAGCGGAAAGAGGGCCAAGCTGGGCACATCTTGTGCGCAGGGCTCCAGGGGCTTGATTCTGTCTGGGCCCTTTGCCATCTGACTGCACTCCACCGCACTGAGAGGCTGCCCACAGTCTGTCCTCTCAGCTGTGTAGTTGAGGGGGAGCTGGGTTAGCTCCCGCAGGAAACGGCCAGGCTGCGGCCTACAGGGCAAACAGAAGGGAGGCTGGAAGAGAAAGAGAGATGAGTTTGAGAGATACATACACAGCTCAGTTTCTGCCCATTCCCTTTGCCTCATGCCCAGTTTCACCAGAACAATTAACTGGGGGCTAAAAAAGTATGCTTTCTTGAAAGCTATTTTTTGCTCCATTTTCTGTTGTGCACAAGAGTCAGCGCTTCAGGCAAGAGAAAAACAGGAATGGGAGGGAGACAGAGAGACAGAGAATGAGCAAACGAAAAAGTGTGGTGCTCAGGGCTATGGGCCTTTGCTCTATAATGCCAGCTACCCAAATCCCATTTTATTTATTTCAATGTTTGAATATTAATGTTGAATCTTGGCCCTATTCAACCACTTCCTCTCGACTCTGAATACATTACATACATTACATCAGCCCCCACAGCTATCCACCTCCTGCAATATTCACACTAGTGCTCTAATTGCCACTGTTAAGTGCTGATCACTGTGTGTGTGTGTGTGTGTGTGTGTGTGTGTGTGTGTGTGTGTGTGTGTGTGTGTGTGTGTGTGTGTGTATGCGTGTGTGCACGCATGCATGTGCACGTGTGTCCACACTGAGGAAAAAAGCCACACACAGAGATCTGTCTGTCATATCCTACAACCTTTTTATTAAGTGCTAAAGCTGCCACTGGAGAGATTCATCACTGTAAATCAAAGACCCACCAGTAGTAAGTCAGAAAAAAAGAGGAAGAGAATCATTTGCTTCATTTCTGCTGGCTTTTTTCTTTCAAGTGGGATGACCAGACATTACCATTTTCAGGGAAGTCCCTGAGTTGGGAAAGCTGTATGTCATGAATTCAGTACACACTTACTGGTGAAGATATTTGTTATATTAAGTGTAACTGTGTCTTTTCTCTTTTGTAATCCTGTGCTTGTTCAACCCTCTATTACATTTCCCTGCTGCCAGTGAAGCTCTCTGACTCTTACTTAAAGAAGAGGGTCTCTGTGTGAGTGTGGCCCCGGAGGGCGAGAGTTTAGCACCACAACAGACAAACACACTAACAAACACAGCAGGCCAATAGGGGGAGAAAGGCCCATTGTCTCAATGCAAAAAGCCC
This sequence comes from Acestrorhynchus altus, assembly GCA_034509495.1. Lineage (NCBI taxonomy): Eukaryota > Metazoa > Chordata > Actinopteri > Characiformes > Acestrorhynchidae > Acestrorhynchus > Acestrorhynchus altus. Next base: position 15,101,229 of record CM067512.1, on the reverse strand, counting down.
CCTCAGTCCAGGGAGGTTAGGAAAACACTACGCCAAACGCCGTGTGGTCCAGCCACACAGGATGTTTGGCCCTTTTGCCCAGATCAGGTTCCTTTTTCAATATTATGTTATTGCTGTTTCCTCAGAGAAGGTCCATGAAACTGTCCCTGGGCCTCTGCGGAATGGGCTCTAGAGGTGCTGCCTCTACAGAAATGAAAACTTTAATTTAATTATTTGCTCATAACTTAGGCCTATATATTTGTTTTGCAGATTAATGGTGCTTATATATTAAACAGGGGTGGGATTTTCAAACTACCTTTATTTGTTTTTGGACTTTGCACCCTTTTGAGGACATAGCTCATTCAAAAAAATCCCCCATTCATAGGCTTGTTTGAAGCAGAATATAAGTGTTGACAACATAGTTTAGTTATCAGTGGTGACTTTTGAGAGTTGTTGGCCACACTGTGAGTAATGTATCATCACATCTGTAGCCATATTTGTTGAAAGGTGCATCAAGGTGTGAGTCAAATTCTAAAATATAAAAAGCAAGTACTAAAACAACCTGATGTTTATGTGTTGCCTATAAATACTTTTCTAATTTTTTGTTGAATAAAAGTACTTCAAACTATGAAAACATCCCACAAAAAAAGTAAAACAACCTACACGTCATTTATTATTATTATTATTATTATTATTATTATTATTATTATTATTATTATTATTATTATTATTATTATTATTATTATTATTATTATATGTTTTGTAATCTATGTATGTGTCAGTATTATCCCTTCTCGGTGCTTTTATTCTGAAATATGATCACTCAGCAAAGAGCCTCTCCCTTCTCATTTTCCTCTACAACCTAATATCTGGGTCAGTGATGTCATTAGCCCTGCCCCCTCTCACTGCTCAGTTGGCAGCTGCATGCAGGTGAAGAATATACAAATGGGAACTGGAAGGCTACTCTGGCATTTAAACTGGGTTTAATTCAGTTGGTTAATTAAGTTTGTTTTGATCATGTGTATCATGTCTGAAGCTTACTAAAGTTACAGATGCTAGAAAATGGCATGTAACTGCCTGTAAAGTGCAGATCTCAGGTTCTAAGGGTTAAGGGCTTAGACTTTGCAAGAGAATGAAGGTGATTTTTTTTTTTTTTTTCTTGCAAAATCTTTAGAAGCTGGAAATTTGCCCTTGTGTGTCATCAAAGAACCATGTGGATCTTGACAGCAGGTTGTTTCTGGAGTCAACTTGCAAAGACCAATGTCTGATTGAGAATGCCATGATAGAACTTGCTGCAGAGGTAGCAGAAATTAACTGTTACGAGCCATACACATTGATTGCTGAGGGTCTGTTTTATTCATAAAGTGCTGCCCAGGGCCTTTGCACTAGCCGGCAAGTGATACATGTGCTGAGAGTATTAATACAAAGGTAGATTTTTGTTCACTGACTTGGGACCATTGTGAGACTGTATCTCCATGAATATTTGGAGTTGGAAATGTCAAAAGAGCATGAATTGTGCATGAATCAGTGCTGTATTAAAGATACTTCATATATTTGGATGTGGAAACTTAAGTAACACTCTTCTCGGTTTTTCTTCCTTAGCACTGAATGAGCCCACCATTGACTATGGTTTTCAGCGGTTACAGAAGGTCATCCCTAGACACCCTGGTGATCCTGAACGCTTACCAAAGGTCAGTGCTGGTAAATCATTGGAAGTATGTGATTTATCATTCTGGGTACTATTTCTCATCATAGACTTTGGAGCCCATCATACAGATCTATATTTTTATTTTGAGGTCTATGAGCAAAAGGGCCCCAGGGACTGGGTTGAGAAACACTGACTTAGACAAGGTCTATTTCATCATTTTATATTTCCTACTACATTGCTTAACACCTTTAACACTTAGCATATTGACTGTGCTGTCTTACAATAGAACACTAGACATTTAAATCTAATTAGACTATCCATGTTCAGTAACAGCTACTGCTACTTTATGGTGCAGTTGGTCATATAGGCATTAAAGTCCACACAGAGGGACACTCTGAAGATTGTAATGGCCAATGCTAAGCACTGCCTATATGAATATATAGGATTTTTGACTGAAGAAGCACCTCTGATTGGGATGAGTAGACATCAGTACCTGCTTTTATTGCCGTATGTAATCAAATGCTCACAGCAGTATTTCAACTCTAGTATTAAACCTTCCCAGATGAGCAGATGAGATGAGGGTTTTACTGCAGCCACAACTGGACAAACTCCTAGTGTATGCCTTTCTTTTGAGAAGAATTTTTGGATATGCAGTTTCTGCAAACTACTAACATGCAGTATATGTGAAAGTATATACTAGAGGGATTTTTTTATATTACTTCTCTATTTCACTAACTTCGTTGAGTACCAGACTAACACTAACGAGTTTTAAAAAGAGAGTTCATCTTACTCTCTCTTTGTCTCTCTCAACACAGTCCCTCTCTTGTGGAGGGACCCAGTTGTATAGCGTGGCCATGTGTTTATTTCCCCCTCTGAGCCCACACTGCTTCAGGAGGAGCAGCCTGTGTAAATGAATCCTTTGGGAGCGATAAATAAACATTACTTTATCTTGTTGTGCGTGTCCTATACCCCTGAGCCCCACGCAAGCTGCAGCACTTAATAGACTAAAAAAGAGTAATTATGGCTGGCTGGCCCTGCTCGTTCACAGTCAGCCCAGGCCTGACCTTGTGCTGTTAGAAGCCCTCCCCATATTAGAGGTAGGCTATTGGTATTCATAGTCCATGAGGCACTGCATCTATTACACCTGTAACACGGCTGAATTAAACTGAGAGGTCAGCACACAGTACATCAAGCCAAAAGCCCATCTACAAGGTAACCCATAAGAATAGTTTAGTGCAGAACCTCTTTAATGTTGTGGAACAGACATCATTGTCAGAAAGACACATTTGGACTGTACAATAAGTCACAAATATGTGGAAGAATGGTCCATGTTAGTGTAACATTAGTGCTTTTTATGAAAAATGTAATTTTATTATATTGCACATTTTTTAAATATCAAATTGGGTTATGTATTATTACAACCAAATTGCTACCAGGCCATCTTAAATAGATGTCCCTTGTGCATCCAAATGTTTCTTTATATGGAATGTAATGGAATATTATATATGATGGAATATATATGGTTAACAATATGCGTGTATTTGCCTTGACATAATTCACTAAGAAGAGTTTGGTAGATGGAACTGACATGCAGTGAACCTCAAACACTGTTCTCCCTTCCTTCCTTATTCCCTCCCTTCTCCTGCATAAGTGAAAGATGGCAATATAATAGGCCCTTATAATTATTATAATTCCAAAATAGCAAGCTGTTTTACAATCTCAGCTTATTAATATTTACATCACTACTTCAGGTCAAACATTCATTTCCAAATTTAAATGAAAAAAATCTGGAGTATCAGGTTAACCTCTGCTGAAAATCAATGGATTTGTAAAAGAGCTAAGTCACTAAAAGAATCGTTGTAAGGTAATGGCTCAGATCATCAGGAAGTGCTGCTCTGTGTCAAGAGCATTTGAATAAACTTTGTGATGTCACTGTGTGATGTCAAGTCAAAAAGGAAAAGCTCTAAAGCCACGCCACACTGCCATTGCGCTCTCTCTCTCTCTCTCTCTCTCTCTCTCTCTCTCTCTCTCTCTCTCTCTCTCTCTCTCTCTCTCTCTCC
>CM067512.1:14701823-15094950 GCA_034509495.1 Acestrorhynchus altus | reverse complement strand
TTATTATTATTATTATTATTATTATTATTATTATTATTAATATTATTTAGATTTTATCTGTTTATCTTGGATATTGATTTTCTTTTATTCAATGTCTGTTAACAATGAATAAAATAAAATGTAAAATTAGTGTTTTATGGCAGGAAGTTGGGCCAAATTTGGTGAAATGCAGTACAGAAAAGATGATCACGTTAAAGTTTACAGATTAGTTGTGGGCATTAATGCTTTAACAGTTACAGCACTACTTTGTTTGCATTTAATGTTATCATTCAAATTGTATGTCTTTATCTTGTTTATATGAACACTGTTAAATGAGAGTCACCCCCAATAAAGGTGAATTGATATATATATAAATGTGTAAAACTAAAATTTCTCTCTCTCTCTCTCTCTCTCTCTCTCTCTCTCTCTCTCTCTCTCTCTCCTTTTCTTTCTCCTTCCCCCTCCCCATTGCTTTCTTCATTCCTCAGCTGGTGTGGGAAGGTCAGATATACAGACCTCTGTCAGTGTGGCTAAATAGGGCTGTGGTGTTTGATCCCTGTCTCTAATTCACCACATGGACATTGTCTGCATGCCTTCCACAGCAATCACACAGCCTGCATATGCACAGAAGCACTCCACCATATAAAAAAAAAACTATTGTTCTGATGCACTTAATACAGGTCTCTGTTTACATCAATATCACAACCCGTTTCTCACATATCTACAGTCTCATCTCTGAAGAGGACATCAAAATTGAATAGAGTCAGGACAACTGGAACACACTTAATTTGTATCACTAATGGCAGCATGTGCATACATCAGACAAAGTCTTCTGCAAACATGGGCTCAAACATTGGGGTGCAAACATTTGGTCTCCCCTGGACACTGGTGCTTTTGCATTGCATGGTACATACAATGTACCATTGTACATTGTACATTGTACATTGTACATTGACTGTACTAGTGCATCTCAGAAAAATAGATAACTGTGAAAAGGCTTTTTTTGTTTTGAGTTGAAAAACCTGAAGAATTAAAAAACTGTCATGTATGCTACATATACCTTGACAGCTTACCTTATAGCTTCTGAAAAACAGAAATCCACAATCTTACATTAAGAATATTTAATGTCAAGTTTGACTATATGCCAAATCCGACAGAAGGACAAAAGGAAGCTTGAAATATCCTTTTGTCCTTCTGTCTGGTTTACTTGAAATTAAATATTCTTAAATAGATTTTATTTTAGTTTTTTCAGGAGCCATACAGATTAACAGTAAAAAACGGTTATGAAATATGTCACTTTACATATAATGAAAATAAAACTTTTTCACAATATTCAATTTTTTTTACATGCACTTGTACTTGATTTTTTGGTATTTCTATTCAGGATGTTTGGTTCCAAGTACCTGGAATCAAGGACTTATTTAGTGCTTGCTCGCTTGTGCTTCCAACCAAGACAATTATGGACTAAAATATGATGTGTAAACCTTGCAGAGAACTGATTAACTCAAAAGGATGACACAAAGCAGACACTACTGTTGTATGTGCTATTGTCTACATGCTGTTTAGGTTGAGCTTCCATTTGAATATCACTGTGTATGATGTTCCTATACTCCTAACTGATTCATTCAATATTACATGGTATATTTTCTTTATGACAGTATGTTTTACTCTGTAGGAGTACGCTACACTGATAATTTTAGGGTTTTTTTTTTGCATCTGTAACAAGCTATTTTTAAATAGATCTGAAATTATTAGTGTTACATTACAAATTACAAATATCTCCAAGTTAGCCTGACATTAACCTAGCTAACTACCTAAAAAAATTATTTATTTATGTATTTATTTATTTATTTATATATTTATTTATCTACCATTACAACAACTGCCCTTAACACTATATGAATTTCACCAAAGACTACAGTAGGGTCATACCAGTGGCAAGTTCCTTTTGTACTGATGTAGATGACCAATAAATTTGTGTGTGCGAGATTCCAACAATCCAGACGAATCTGCAGGAAGTGAGTGAGAATATTCAGAAAAAATGCATGGGATAAATTATCACAGGACACCTTTAGGAAACTCTACATCTCAATTTCAAGATGTCTGGCATGTTGCCTTAGCAAACACGGTGGCCTGACACCGTACAGAGGGACATGACTTTTGTTTATTTCAGTCTAAATTTGTAATAATTTATTATTCCTGGTACCTTTATCTTCCTCTTAAATAGACTAAAATCTAACACTTCCTTTTGGGTGCAAATGCTTTTGACGATGAGTGTATTTATAGTGTCATTACTTTTGCACACAACACATTGAATATATTTTAAAATTGCATTAGAGTGTGCAGCAATGTGTTCTCTGTAGAAGACATAAACTAATTATAATCTTTTGTGTAAGACTAGAATTATAGTCCTGCTCTCTGATCCTTTAGAGGATAAGAATAGTGATCATTCTTGTCTGTTAACTGTAGATTGTGTAATGTTGTGCATACTGGCATACTGTGTTGTTCACATACGATCTGTGTCTTTTTAGCCTCAGCTTGGGCTGGGCTCATTTTGCTGGGCCAGTGATGAATTTGAATGCATTAGGCAGGTCATGGTTGGGGTCAGCTATCACATCTTTCCCACTGTTTTCAGCACAAGGGATGCAGATCAGAAAATGTACACAGCCTCCTCCCTGGAGAACATTCTTAACGGCATGCCATATTTTTAACAGACTCCCTTGCTTGCAGTTATAATGAATAGGGTTGGACGGCCACCAAGCGTGAGCAGCCCCGCACATACAGCATGGTGCTTGTGAATGAGACAAGAAAGGGGGAAAAACACCCAACTGCCTTCCCCCTGTCATAGCGTCAGGTGTTGGGGAAGTCCCAGAGGATGTGGTTATGTGTTAGTTTGGTTATGTAGTTGGCTGGTGCAGTTTGGTATAGGGACAGCTAGTCTGCCATATCTGAATAGTACACTCAATTACTGTGGACTTTTTCTGTACTAAAGAAAAGAACAGAAAACCCATTGAATCTGAACAATTGTGTAACTAAAGCCTTTGGGCAGATTTTGAATTCTGTGAGCAAACCGATGAAACACAGGATCAAATCATATAAATTCTATATTGCAAGCATTGATGCCACTAACCTTTACACAGTCCAGTAATGGTCCAATAATAGACTGTTCTTAATTAGTTTTCTAACTCTATTATTCATAGTAAATCTACTACAGATGCCATGTAATTCAATTTTGTTTTTATGTGTTTAGTACTGACAATGGTTTTCTGAAGTGTTCCTGAGCTCGTGGTAACATCCGTCACAGAATGATGTCAGTTTTTAATGCAGTGCCATCTGAAGGATGGAAGGTCACAGGCATTCAATGTTGGTTTTCAGCCTTGCCACTTACTTGCAGAGATTTCTCCAGATTCTCTGAAACTTTCGATGATGTTATGGACTGTAGAGAGTGATGAAATTCCTAAATTCCTTGCAATTGCATGGTAAGAGACGTTCTTAAACTGTTGGAGCATGAACCTCACCCCATCCTTGCTTGTGAATGACTGAGCCTTTCAGGGATGCTCCCTTTATACCCAATAATGACTGTTACCTGTTTCCAATTAACCTGTTCACCTGTGGAATGTTCCTAACAGGTATTTTAGCATTCCTCAACTTTTCTAGTTTTTTCCTGTCACAATTTTTTTGTCCCATTTGTGTTGCAGGCATCACATTCAAAATGAGTGAATATTTGCAAATAACAATAAAGTTTGTGTTTGAATATTAAATATATTGTCTTTGTAGTGTATTCAGTTGAATATAGGTTGAAAAGGATTTGCAGATCATTGTATTGGTTTTATTTATGTTTTACACATCCTTACAACTACACTGGAATTGGGGTTGTACAAAGGGAGGGACTAAATCCAAGTTTGTGAGCCAGGGCCTGGGGAATCAGGGTGTTAAAAGCAGATGTGATGTCCACAAAGAGCAAACAGACGTAGGAATCCTTCCACTCCTGGTGGATGAGGGCAGGAAATGGTGTCTTTTGTGGATTGGTTCTCACAGTAGGCATACTGGTGTGGATCCTCCCTGACCTCAGTAGTCTTTTAAAGCATTTTGTGACTATTGGGCTGAGGACTACTGGCTGGTTGTATTTCAGACTTGTCATTGCTCTGTGGATCCTGGGAGTAGAGATGTCCCTGGATATTCTGTGCATATGTGGCCCTCTTAGTACCTGCTGTCAGCTCTCTCCAGCCCTCCTGAGTTCCTGTGAATCACCAGACCTGAAGGCATCATTCCTAGCTTCCAGCAGAGAACAGACCTCTGTGTTCAGCCAGGGTTTCTGGTTCGGGTAGCACGTCACAGTCCTGGTGGTGGTGACATCATCAACATACTTGCTGATGTATCCGAGGACAGCAGATGTATAATCTTTCAGACCCAGCTCCCCCTCATTCACAGCAGCATCCCTGAAGACCTGCCAATCTGTGCATTCAAACCAGTCCTGCAGTACAGAGTCTCCATTACTGGGCCACACAGTGACGGTCGTCTGTGTAGGTCTGGAGCATCTCAGTAGGGGGTGGTAGGCAGGGACCAGCATAATGGTTATGTAAGCAGAGAATCCAAGGTGGGGGTGGGGGACGGTTCTGTATGCATCTTATATATTGGTATAAACACAGTCCAGTGTATTATTTCCCTCGTGTTGGTATGGTGACATGCGGACAAAACCTTGGTAAAGTGTCTGTCAGGTTAACATGGTTAAAATCCCCTGCAACCATGTAATAGTCCTCTGTGTGCTTGCCCTGAAGCAAGCTGATGTTGTCATGTAGCTCCTTTAGCACGTCATTAGATTTAGCATCTGACAGTATGTAAACAGCAATGACAAACACCACTGTCAACTCACAAGGTAAATAGTGTGGCAGTCTGCTGTTCAACAGCCTCAGAGCAGTAGCTGTATATCAGAACACAGTTTGCACAAATCTTTGCTTACATAGATACATAAGCCACCTCCCCTGGCTTTCCCAGATAGCTTGTTGCGGTCTGCACAGAAAAGCAGAAATCCGTTGATCTCAAAGTCTTGTTAAAGTGCTTGTTATTGAGCCATGTTTCATCTCCCCAGAAACACTCATCCTCAGCCAGAGAAGGTCTGCACACACTGCTTCCTCTTACCCTTTGTCCACTGCACACTGCTCCACCATGCCAACCTTTATGTTAATAAATTCGGTTCAGCTATAGGTCACATGCTTAAGGTGAGTGAAGTCAGGCTCATAGCCGATGTATGGTTAAATGGTATGGTATGGAGCGATGGTATGGTTAAAACTGTGGTCATGGCCCCTCAATAGGCTGTGAGATTATATGTTAGAGAAAGAGAGAGAGGCATAAAGGGAGAGAGCGAGAGGGAGAGAAAGAGAGGCATCCGGGTGATCCATCATGGTGAAGTCAGCTGTCCAGGGCTGCCTTCTCCTGGGTCAGGCGATCGAAGCCACCACCACCCGCACTTTATTATTGCTCGGCCAACAGTAATTGAGTCACCACAAGGGGGAAGAAGCAGCTGCAATAGAGCAGGACAGGTAGAGGGAGAGGGAGAGAGAAAGAGAGACTAGGTAGCATGCAGGGAGGAAGGTAAATGAGAAATCATTTCTCTGCATGGCTCTCCATGTCTAGTAGATTGTGGAAACAGGGTTGATGTGTGCAGATGGATTTTACCCTCAATTTCTGTGAATAGTGCAGGTTTTAGCCCTCTCCCCCTGTCTCCTTCTCACACTCTCTCCCTCTTCCCCTCTTCTGTCTCCCTCTCTCTTTCTCTCTTGGTTTGTCCTCTGCTCCCCCTAACACTCCCAGCCAGATATTAACAGTGTCGGGCCGCTGGGCCTGGCTGCTCATTTCAGCACTATCGATTTTGCCCTTTATTGAGGTAATAACAGTTTGTTGACGGCACTTCTCTCAACTGCTGGACTCAATCACAGGTGAGGGGCAAGCGGGGAACAAGGCAGGCTAACTTGTCTTCCTCAATCACTGGTAAACCTGGCTGGCATGTTAGCCAAGTCACCAAAAATGGTATAAGTCACAAATTAAGTATTGCATGGTCCTATCTGGCACATAGAAAAAGCACATCATGAAAAATCGCTTTTATTTCAGTTGAGCATGAATAAACTGTATTGCTCTGCAGTGTGAGTGCATTGATGGGAGTGACTGGTTTGGATTTACAGTTATGATCAGATGGGACTGCATCTGGTATTATGAGCATCCTGACTAATCACAAGCTTTCAAAGATGTTCATGTCATCAACCAAAACAAAATCAACTACTTGTTTCTGCAAAGTATATTGTAATAAGAGTAAGCATTAATGGAATCACAATAAACAATAGCAATGCTGGTCAGTATTCATAAAGAAATGTACATGCTTATGTGCATGTTAGGTGAGACTGAAACAGAGAGAATTATTTGTCCCTAATTGCTCAGTGAGCATTTGTGTGCACATCCACAGTGGCAGCTTCACTCGATGAGTTTGGCTGGGGTTCAATGTGGCCAGTCTGTGGCCTTGTTTGTTCCCTCTCTCTCTCTTCAGTCAGTGTTTGTTCCCCACATTTTCCCTGTCACTTCACATCCACCTGATCCCCTCTTGGCCACCTCCACAGGGCCCAGGATTCAATCTGTGCTCCCAGGAAACAGTCCTGGTCACTGGGGAACAGCACGCGCTCTATGCTCCCTGTTCATGCTCCACTGGAGAGTCAAGACAAAGGTCGCATTTGGAATATGCATCCATGTATTACTCTCAACTCAAATCACTCGTTAAACCTGTACTAATGTACTGAGAATGGCATTGGCCAGAAATGTGCAATTATGTTACAGTTTAGGATTTTATAATATAAAAGTCCCTGCATGTTGAGGTGCTTACATTGCCTGACAGACAGGTTGTTATTGACTTTCAGAAAGTAACCTTTGAGGCCTGCAGAGACTAAATATGAATTATGCAAGGGAGCTACATTAGTTAAAGAGCAGGGGGACTGATATTTATGATGGACAGATATTGATGGATGGTAGAGATGGGGGAGTAGGAGTGGTGGCAGGGGGACTCAAGGATATGTGATTGTTGTTTAGCACTAGCTCCAAACTGAGTGATGCATTCAGTGCAGACTCAACTCTACAAAAGTCAAAGCCTGCAGCATCATCTGAGCCCATACACATAGATAGGACATTCTGCTCTACTTCACATGGGATTCACTGGACCCCTCCAACATGGCAGCAAGACTAAGTTCAAGCACTCTTCCATAAATAAGCTCACCATACCTAACAGAACTGAAATATAACCCGTGTAACATTCAAACAACACAATATTTTTTTTCCAGTTAGCACTGTTGTGTTATAAGTGTTGTTTTCCTATTCAAAGTAGACATTAGCAGATAAGTAAACTGTGGCCTTGAAGGGATGAACAATGTCAACAATAGTACTTAGTCTTTGGAATTTCAAGTGATGAAATTGTTTAATATACATAAACTATCTACATAAATTTGATGGACTGCATGTTGGGTATGAGGATCTATATTACTCTAAGTTTATGAATGTTATATATAGCATTATGTAATAACAGATCTTCTTGAGGGGGCTACATTATGGTAACATGTTTTGTTGCTCTTTGAGCAAATGCTGTTACAGTCTGAATCCATTTTTGTAAAATATAAAACTCAGCACAGGGTTCTGGGAAAAGTAGCCTTTGTTATTGACTGACTGCCAAGTATTTTTTTCACTTTTATATTTCTGACAAACTGACTGCTTACAACTAGAGATAAGGCTTGATCGCTTCAATGACTCTGTAAGGAGTAGCTCTCTGTATAAGGTCCTCATTCAGTCCAGTGTGTGTAAATAGGCTGATATTACACACCAGTGTGTGGTCACTGTTTGATGCCAGTATTTAAATACACTGCAAACAGAGTATAGTGATAGACACATCCATCTGTGTATTCATATTACCTTGCATGTTTTGTTTTTCAATCATGTGGGCATTAAAGGACAAGTAGACATTTCTAATCATTGTCCACATTTTTATATATCACTCTTTTTTGCTTTCTTTTTTGTTGCATTTATGATTATTTTGTTCTGATGGTCCAGTGTGAAAAATGAAACTTGACTTGACTGTTTTCATTTGTGCCTAAAATTGGCAAATGTACAGTATGTGCATATGTCTGAGAAACACTCATTGGGTAATGAAATCAGAGCTGCCACTTACACTTGTGATCTGCAAGGTCAGAGGTGCAGGAAATATGACATCATGATTTTTTTTTTCTTTTAACCACACAAGGGACAATGGTGACCCTGCTGGTTTCATGGCTCTAATAGAACATTAGCAGATGATAAAATTGCAAATGAACAAGCACTAGAATAAATTTGTCATGTTCTACAGGCCCAGCTTCCTTGTAAATGTGCAGGCACTGTTGCCTTAACATTCCAGATGTGACCTGGGCATTATTTCATTTTTTCCGTAGTCCCTTCCCTAATGAACATATATCACATTACCAGCCACCACGATTTACACACAGGAACAGAATCGATGTCCAGAGCACATTAATGCGCAAGTTGGCCTCGTACTGCCGGAGCTGTATTGTGGCCACCTGATATCATGCATCACCCAAAGGTGGGGGCCTGGGATAGTGTGTTTCCATCTATGATCATATTTATTCATACATCGGTATATAAGAAAGAATCTGTATGTTGTATATACTCTGATGAAAAGCAAGTTGAAAGAGACTTTTGTTACCTAAAATCACTTTCATTTTTCATCCTAGTCCTCAGAGCTTGTCCACAGCTTGGCTGTAGAATCAGGTGCAGAGCAGGAAGGAGGGCAGAGCTGGGCTAATGATGCCTCTGACTGATAGACAGCCATGCAGACACACAGATCTAGGATCAGGTTTCTTTCCTGTTTACCGCTCCTGGCTCTCCGCTCAGCCCTTACTGGAAGCCCTTCTGCTCGCCCAGGAAATGGTCTCTGAATCCAGACACAGGGCCACCACGCACAGCCCGGCACTAATAGCATTTATTTGTTTATCTGGACAAACTTTTGGCCTCTTCCTTATTGGATTTATCCTCTCAACAACCCCCCTCCCCCCTTCATTGTAATGATGGAAAACAAATAGGTGGAAAGATCCAACAGATGAAACCGAGCAAACAATCACGAGGGTTGGACAGATACAGATGGGAACAAGTACACCCTAAAAATGAAATCTGCCAAAAAGTGTTATTCGGAGCACTGCCAAAGAAGATGTCTGCATTATGTCAAAAACATACTTTTGAAGAGCTGTGAGTTGCAAGTCTCTTTAGGGGACTAAAAGAGGTTCTTCTGTGGCTGTGCTCCAACCCTTTCGGAGTGGAGGAGTGGGTATGGCAGCACTGCAAGGATGGATAAGTCACAGTACTCGTACAGCGGGGGATCCAGCCGTGGGCTAATGCCTCTCATCCCTTATGTTCTTCTGTTCTTGGGAAGCAGTGGCACAGAGAACACGGCAAATACAGAGAGGAGCGAGAAACAGAGACGCGCATCCATACTAAAGCAGCACTTTAGGCCTGTCCAGGCCCCCTGCGCCTCCCTCAATCACCTGGGCCAGGCTGTGCGGGCGCCTCCCCCTGCAAAGCCTTCCTAACGAGGGGTTAACGCAGTGGCAGCGCTCCCATTATTGAGTGAATTTAGCACCTTGGACAGCGCACTAAAAATCTTTATTGCTTCGCTGACCCCCTCGTCATGATCGTGCCTGTGTGTTGCGTCGGGGCCGGGCTTGGAGGGAGGTTTGTGTGTGTGTGTGTGTGTGTGTGTGTGTGTGTGTGAGGGTTGAAAGGCAATATGTCGGCTGGCGGGCGGGCACACATGCTCGGGGGCTTGTTCACAGCGAGGGTTACACACAGAGGGTGAGAGCAATTTTCTGGTTGTCGCGCCGCGAGCACATTTCCTCGGCCCCGGCACATTAACTTTTAAAAAGGGTTCCTCGGGAGCTCCAGGCGTCTACTTCGCCTACGAGGTGTGTGTGTGTGTGTGTGTGTGTGTGTGTGTGTGTGTGGTAAGAGAATAGAAGAGGAGAGAGATGGAAAGGAGAGGCAGAGGTGGGGGAGAAAGAAAATGAATACAGAGAGTAAAGAACACAGTAAATAAATGTTTAATGTGTGGGAAGGTATGGTAATAAATAGGTTTCTGGTTGGGGAAGTGAGAGTCGATTACCTGCAAAGAGAAGGGTGTTATACACACACACACACACACACACACCCCTGTCCAATAGAGCATTAATTTACCTGTACAAGCCTGCTTCATCTGTTTCACTGTGTTTGTACACATGTATTATACATGTAATGCCCTGTATTAGTACTGGATAAAGGATGGAGGTTGTTGTACAGTATAGGCTACAGGGGTGTGGGAAGGCATACTCAATGTGTGGCTTATGCTGATGAGACGGATACAGTGAGGATGCAAGTGCATGGAGGTGGACAACTTAATCAAGTGTAACTTATATGAACACACACAGCTTTAGCAATGACTTAGAATCTGGATCAATGCTCACTGCACTATTCTGCTGTTCTGCATGTCTCACATGTCATCCCTTGCTTTGGTGTTTTTCCAACAAGAGGGAAAACAGGGCATGGTGTGTTTGTTTGGGGCCAAATCATTTTAAAAGTATTGGAGATTCATCATTTAATACAGACAACATTCATATTTACAAAAGAAAACATAAAGTTTCCAGGACAAGTTGTTCATGTAAGTAGCAGTGAGTGCAGTTTGTGTATATGTGTAAATGTTAGCACATAACCTGGGTTAATTCTAACAGATGGAGGAGCTTGCTGTAACAGTTGCTAAAAAGTCTGTTAAAATGATAGAAACACAAATTATTCAATACAGTGTTGTGTTAAAATGAGCTTTGCGATTTTAATTAATGTAAAATATCTGTACACAAACAAAAAATGCAAATGTGTGCCAGTTTTATTTATGTAAAAAAAGCAAATATCAGCATGTTAAAATAAAATGAATCATATATCCATCTATAATTTCCATATAATATTCTCCAGAATAAGTGAATTAAAAGCTTTATATCACAAGTTGTAGACTTTCAAAGTATAAACTAACTCATTTTTGTGCAAGCTTTATTCAAATTGGCTCACTCTCAATGAGTTGCTTCTATGCATCACTAATATTACAGCCTCAAAGACACATATATTAAAATCGTATTAGTGTGAATTCTGTGATTTACAAACTTGAAAATTATGATGGAGAAAATTAGTTGTATGTTCTTTTAAGAGAATGAATGTTTATCAAAATCAAAATGTACTGAAGCAGTTGCTATGAAAATACAAGAAAATGGTCATAATGTGTTAGATTGTGCCCCCTTCTTTCGCTATATATTTGAATCAAATTATCTCTGTCTTTCTTTTTTAAGAAAATTAACCATTTTTATTGAGAATAAACCATATTATTTTCTCTCTCTCTTTCTCATCAATAGGAAGTGATTCTGAAGAGAGCAGCTGATCTAGTAGAAGCCCTGTATGGGATGCCACACAATAATCAGGTGAGCTTAAAAATACAGGTATATTCCTAAAACTTTAAACCCCATGTATAATACGCAACACAAAATAGATAACATTAAATCCAATTCCTAAGACTCTGTACTTCTAAACTTGTGCCATCTTCAGATGAGAGAAAATGAATGCATTCTCATGCAACATCAACCTTTAGAAGACACAACATCCCGCATTTTTAAGAGAAAGAGATAACTCTCACGCAAACATTGACCTCACTATTTGAAAGTTCTCTGTCGATGACTGAAAAAGCTAGAGGGGCATCCTTTTCTGCAGAGTAGCAGTGGACTACTCCTGTAAGGGAGGTCATCGATTGCAGGGCTGAGTGGGAGTGCAAGGATGTTGAATTATTTAGGAGAGCAGTGAATGGGGGTCTGCCTCTGGTCATCTCTGCCTCTCAGGAACCTCTCTTCTCTCAACATCACTCCCCCAACAAATCTACACAGGTCTTGTCATTAATCTGAGGGTAAATTGTGAGAGGTGTACATAGTACTTACACAGTAGTTCTTTCAATTTGACTTTTGGTTATCACTCTGAATGTCTTGGTGTGTAACAAGGGTAATTATGACAATGTTATAACAAGGGCCCACAAAGCTGAAGGGGTTGACCTTATTGTCTCTCTCTCTGGTTGTTCCTGACCTGATTTTGGTATTTCATATTTGTCTTTACAGGAGATTATTTTGAAGCGGGCAGCAGACATTGCTGAGGCACTCTACAATGTTCCACGCACACACAACCAACTACCCGGCCTGGCCAACAGCTCTGTGCACGCTGGCATGATGGGCGTCAACTCCTTCCATGGCCAGCTTGCCGTCAATGTCTCTGAGTCCACACAGGCAGCCAATCAGGGTAAGCAGAGCATGGCCAGGGGCTTCTGGGTAATCACTGGCACATAAGAGATGTGAAATTCTTTGTCTAAAAAAATCTTTTATAGCCATTGCAGAGCAGTGTGGAAGAATTTAGACTTTGTGATTAACCTATCATGGCAGTGAACACACACACTCACACTAGTGAATACAGACAATAAGCACACACACACACACACACACCTGGAGCATTGAGAAGCCACATCTGTGCCTGGGAGCAATTGGAGATCAGGAACTTTGCTCCAGAGTAGCTGAGAGTGTTGATGGGGAAAAAACACTGTTTGTTTATTCACACCTCCCCCAAAATTTCTGCCAGTCCAGGGGATCAAACTAGTCTGCTTCCACTACCAAGCCAGTTGTAACCTATACGCTACAGCTGCCCACCACTCCAAAACCCACACAGATATATCAAACTGCGGAGTTTGCAACAAGGATTTAACCTACAACTCTAAACATAGTTTTGGACATTATCAGTGGAGTGATCTTGTTAACATTGCTGATTGGCAGTTGTTGTGATGAGTTGTTGCTTCTAAAGCTATTCTCTGTTCATTATAAATAATACATTATTTTCAGAGTCTGTAGTTTTGTGCTGTCTGCAAACAGAGAATATCCTAAGTAGGGAATATCTAGTGCACACTTACAACCTCACATGCATTGTATAATAGAAGTTCAGTCAGAGGAATTAATTTAGTATTTTAAGTTGTGCTTTGATGTAGCTATAAATGTAAGTGTCTGACTGTAGGTGAGCAGCCATTAAATCATTGTTATTTTACCTCAGAATTAAACCCTGATTTCTTTTCCTTTTCTGAGTTTTATCAAATTTGTGTTGTCATCCTCTTGATGTCCTGTCTGTTCAGGATACAGTTAGCTAGCTGAAGATATTGTTGCCAGGTTAGCTTTTAGCCTAGCATGCACGGATGGATTCTGTTTTGTAGTCAGCTGAGTTCAGTTTGTTTTCAAGGAAGTTGCTGTTGGAGAAAATAGATTGTAAAGGTCAATTGGCTTTAACCTGGATACCTGCATAGAGATTTCGCATGGATACTCGCTCTCTTCCCACATTTTACTGATTTAGCTTTAGGTACGCTTCTGCATTAAATGAAATACAACTGTTATTTGAATTGAATTGGACTCTTTTACAGTGTTACAGACGGTGTTTGATGTTTACAGTATGTCTCAGGATGTAATGTAGCAAGCCCTCATCATTCATTTCTGCCAAGGTAAAGAGAGTTTTCTAGGGCATCTTAAAATAATTTTGGTGGTGTTCCTAATTAGGGGATGATTGAGCCTAATGCTGGGGTTAACCAAAGAGAGAGAGAGAGACACTGCTCAGAGACCAACAGCAGAAAGACACACGTGATCTGTCTCTCGTGCTTTGAAAATCCTTCGGCTCCCTTTGCTCTGGCTTTCCCTGTGTGACAGTGAGTGATTTGTGTTAAGTCAGCGGTAATCTATTAGGTGTCGGATGAAAGCGGGGAGGGCGAACAGTAAGCGGAGGCACGATCAGCGCTGCCTTTGTAGCAGACAGCGGGGACTCCTGGAGCGAGAACTTCCTGCTGCTTTCACCCATGTCAGCGTTTAATGCTCTGATGTATATTTATAGTGTATATCCCCCTTTTCCCCCTTTTCCTCCCTATCTCGTCACACACTCCATATGCTACTAATAGACAGGCTCTTATTTTTTTTGCACTGTCACCCTTTTTTATTGACAGAATCATGTTAAATATAGACCAGTAGCTATAAAGCAGGGGAGTGAGCTGTGAGAAATCAGGGTCTGTTTGCATGAAGACACTTTGTCATGGAAGAGGCTTTGAGCTAGACACCCAAAAAACACCATTTTCCTTGTGATCCTCCTCTGATTTATGTACACTGTGTGTGTGTGTGTGTGTGTGTGTGTGTGTGTGTGTGTGTGTGTGTGTGTGTGTGTGTGTGCGCACCTGTGTCTACATCAGGATTCAGTCGGAACACGAGCAGTGTTTCTCCTCATGGTTATGTGCCAAGCTCTACTCCCCAGCAGAGCAGCTACAGCACGGTCAGCACAAGTATGAATGGCTATGGCAACAGCGGCATGACAACGCTGGGAGGCTCACCCAATTTCCTCAATGGTTCAGCTGCCAACTCTCCCTACGCCAGTGAGTACAGACCTTCTCTCCCTCCTTCTCTCTCTCTCTCTCTCTCTCTCTCTCTCTCTCTCTGTCTGTCTCTCTACAATGTCCATAGTGCAAAACATTCATTGGAATACATTTTCAAAGTAGAAAACTAACTTAAATATCTTTTTTTCATCAAGATTCTACCATTTTTGTGTGTTTTTGGGTTACACACTGTGCACTGATTTTAAAATAGTTGATAGCCTATTGGTGTTCCTTGTCTAAAATCCCATTTTTACCTGAATTATGAACACTTAACAGTTAAAAGGTAAAAAGGTAAAGTGGACTGAATACACATAACTAATTTATGTTTTCTGAATATCCATTTCCAAAGCTTGTATTAAATTACATGGAATCCCATTTTATGTTTTATTTGATTTGTCCAACAAGGATTTTCAGTATTCACAATGCATTAACAAGCAAGCCTTTCACATCACATTGTGTAACATCAAAGGGCTGTAATGGTTAAATACTCAGGGTTCTTAGAGACAGCTGTGATAAAACAATAGACACAACATTACTCTGCAGCTGTGTCTTTAAAAGAACAGAGATAAATGTGCACCCTTTATTTTCTGGTGTCAGGAGCGCACCCTGACCATAATGCCTAGCCATTCGTATAACACCAATCTTCTAGTGCAGCTTCTAAATTAAAGGGTCTTAATTAAATCAATAAACTAATTGCAGGAGAAGCAATTCAATTTCGGTACTTTGATTTGGAGATGTTAACAAGTATTTTAACAGGCTCGGTGACTCCGCACAGACACTTTCAATCAATGCAAGAGGGCAGGCTTTAGAGGCTCCAATTTTCATTAATTGATTAGTTAGGCCTTCATAAATGGATTATGACATTATCAAGAGAATTTTCTTGGGAAAGAGCCATAAAATTTAAGCACAAGATAATAACAACAATAAAGGCAGAACATGATATCAGAGGCCAGCTGAAATACGACATCAGTGATTGTAAAATCGTTGAAGGAGAAAATGCTCTTAGTGTATTACTAGACAAAGGGGAAGCCAATAGGGATGGGCTGAGGGAGGGCTGCAGATTGTATTGCTTCTGATAGTCTTGGAAGAGAAGATTTTGCTCTTAAAAGTTAGAACTTTTGCCACTATAAGCCTAAAGGGAATGTAATTATACTGTCCATTTAATTACAATGTCCAAAAGAATCACATAATAAATGTTACATTAATTACACACCTGAGTAAATGTTTTCTCAATATTCTATTTCAACGAATCATACATTGTGATATAATGTATGATATTCATACTAAGAAATGTGTTCTTAATGAATAAACTGTTCTTGCTAGATCTATCTAAAGTTTTAATTATTTGAAAGATTTGAAGTTACTGTGAATACTAGCATTATATGTGAATCTTTTATTATACATTACTGTGTTCTGTGAAAGTGATGTACCATATAAGGCTATTTATCTTAACAGAAAATACATTATTATCTTAACAGAAAATACATTATTACATTATTACATGCATTATTACAAGTATTTACAGGCACAGTTACACATCTAGTTTATGTAACAAGGTCTTCATTACAGTAAATCGGGTGAGCTGGTGGTGGAGCTGAATAAATCTATACAGTAACAGGAGTGAACAGCGAAGTCGCCAAATAAACCAGTGATCGTTTCTTACCTATTTATTTGTATTTTCTTGCTACAAGGTTGGTCATGGTCTTAAATAATTTAAAAAAAGTGATTCCAAATTTTTGAATCATAAGTGCATAATTTCTCGAAGTTGGCAAGATGAAGTCTTTTTCTATGCTTACTGTCCTGGGCATGTGTAGTGACTCCAGTCTCCATGTCCTATTCTCCTGTGTTGTCCGTATACTGTAGGACTATGAGGCATGTTCTCACCCATCCACTCTCTCCTCACCTGTCTTCCTCTCTGCCACCCTCCTTCCTCCCCTACTTCCTGCCTCACTCCTTTCCCTCAGTTGTCCCGTCCAGTCCCACCATGGCCTCCTCCACCAGCCTGCCCTCCAACTGCAGCAGCTCCTCAGGCATCTTCTCCTTCTCCCCGGCCAACATGGTGTCGGCCGTCAAACAGAAGAGCGCCTTCGCCCCAGTGGTCCGGCCCCAGGCCTCACCCCCTCCCACGTGCACCAGCGCCAATGGCAATGGCCTCCAAGGTGAGGGGCTCCACCTCTTGGAGTATGCAAACTCCTGCAAGCTAGGGGTGTAAATCTCTGACAGTTTGAGAAATATATTTAGCCAAAAATCGGAATTTTACTGAATATAGTTACAGTGCCTTACCATGACCATACCTATAACCATACCCTTTGAACTTGATTTGAACCAGATTTTTCCCCACAAACTTCAATGGATTTTTTTGGGATCAGACAGGCCAACACAAAGTATTTGTGAAGTGAAAAGAAAATAGTTCTCAAACATATTACTAAATAAAAATCTTAAAAGTATGGCTTTCATTTGTATTCAGCTCCCTGTTCTCTGTTACCCCTAAATAAAATCTAGTGTGACCTACTGTCTTCAGAAGTCACCTGCTTAGTAAGTATAGTCGACATGTGTGTAAATTATCCTCTGTATTACTACATCTGTTCTGTGTCCTTGTGGGTTCTTAGGGAACATTAGTAATCAAACAACATCACGAAAACCAAGGAACACATCATACAGGTCAGAGATAATGTTGTGGAAAAATGTAAAGCATCATTAGGTTATAAAATAATATCTCAAACTATGAACATCTCACAGAGGACTTTTCAATCCATCATACGAAAATGGAAGTGGAATGGCACAACTAAAAACCTATCAAGACATGGCCGTCCACCTAAACTGACAGCCCAGACAAGGAGAGCACTAATTAGAGACACAGTCAAGAGGTCCATGGTCACTCTGGAGGACCTGCAGAGATCCACAGCTCAGATGGGAGAAACTGTCCACAGGACAGCTATTAGATTTGTACTCCAGAAATCTGGCCTTTATGGAATGTAGGGGACAAACAAATAAAAGAAGGTGCTCTGGTCACTTGAGACCAAAGTTGAACTTTTTGCCCTAAATGCAAAATGCTATGTGTGGCAGAAATATAACACTGCACATCATGCTGAATACACCAAAGTGAAACATGGTGGTGGTAGCATAATGCTGCTTTCCTACAGGGAAGCTGGAGTTAATGCCCCTTAAAGATTGCTGCTCACAGATCCAATCTGACTGAGCTGTTTTGCAAAAAAGTTTTCAGCCTCTAGATGTGCAGAACTGTTAGATACATACCCCAAAAGAGTTGCAGCTGTAATTGCAGTGAAAGGTGCTCCTACAAAGTATTGAGTCAAGCAGGTTCATTACAAATGCATACCACACATTCCAAAACATTTCAACAATCATCATTTTCTTTTCACTTTACAGTTATTTGCTACTTGTGTGGGGTTGTGTTGGTCTGTCACATAAAATCCAAAGAAATACATTTAGGTTTGTGAGTGTAACATGAAATAATTTGGAAAGGTTCAAGGGGTATGAATACTTTTTTAAGGCACTGTATCAATAATAATCAATAATACAATCAATTCTAACATTCCAAAATGTATCCAGTTAAATGGCCATTTACCAACTGATTCTTCGGAATACATTTTACACTCATGCTACAAATGCATGTGCATATCTGAAACATGACTTCAAGCTTAGTACACATGAATCCTTAACACCCTTGTGTTCAAAAGTTTGGAATCGCTGATGAATAGTTTTGAAAAACAACATGGTTGCAGATAAAAGTATACAAAATGAATCTATTATGCTGATCATGCACATTTTCACTGGATTTCTAAAAAAAAAGAGATTCTGAAAAAAAGTAAATTTAGGTGTGTCCAGAATGATAGATGCAGAATGATAAATGGAGCTTCTAAAATGAGTGAATTGTACAACATCAGGAAAATAATATCCAGGAGGCTTGAGTGAAGAAGGTCCAAATAATAAGGTTATTTTTTAATTATCATTACAATTTCTTGTTTTTCTTGTTGTACATGAAATATTATTAAACATGTAAAACTATATTTTAGTTTGTAGTTTGATATTTAATTATTTAGCAAAGAAGGTATTATTGATGAAAATTAATCTGATTGATTCCAGACTTATAAACGGTGGTGTAATGTAAACCATTACATGATTAACCACCAGCAGACAGTTGCCTTTGCAAGTCCAGCAAGTTCTGTTACCTCCTCCTTATGTGTATAACATATTGTAGAGCTTATCGTATATTGCAATACTTTTACAGTTATAAGTCTGTCCTCTCCTGCACTAACCCTAGACTTCTGTGTCCCTGACACCTCCTCTCTCTATTCCTCTCTCACTCTCTCTTTCTCTCTCACTCTTTCTCTCTCTCTCTCTCTCTCTCTTGCTCTCTTTCTCTCTCTATGTCTCTCTCTGTCTCATTCTCTCTCTCTCTGTCTCTCTCTCACACATTCTTTCTCTCTCTCTCAACAAGAATAACACTGTTCTTTCTCTTTTTCCCCCTCCATCTTCCCTGTGACCACGTTCCCTCTCCCTGCCTCCAGTAGATCAGTCTTTTGTGGACTCTAGCAAGTATTCCACAGCCAGCTCCCTGCAGGGACTGGCCTTCTCCTGAAGTATGTGACAATTGTTCAGTCTCTCTCTCTCTCTCTCTCTCTCTCTCTCTCTCTCTCTCTCTCTCTCTCTCTCTCACTCTTTCTCTCTCTCTCTCTTTTTGTACGTTAACCTGCCCATCAGTTTGACCCTCTGCACGTCTGTCTGCTTCATCTCCATCCACTCTGTTATCCTCTGCTGGGGGCCTGGTGTTCATCACTCAGGGCATGCCATATGTGTTTCATTTCCTGCCTGACTTCCTGTTTCCTATGTCTCCTCTTTCTGGTGTCGTTGTCAGTTAGCCATGCGTCATCAGCACCAGTTTATTTTTGTAAGCTTAGTATACAGTTTGTAAAGAGCACAGTACAGTACATCCTGCTGTAACACAAACAGATCATGCCACTGACATCAGTGCATGACATTGCATACAGTTTCCCTGTACACTTTATTATTATTCAAGCTGTAATATTATAAAATAATAATATAAACGTTTATCTGGAGAAGTCATTTGTGTCATTTGTGATTACCAGAGCAAGGAATATATCTTTTACAAGAATCAAACGGTGAATTACCTTCTAAAGCCAGAGCTCTTTCACAGTAGTCCAGTAAATTTGTATTGTTTTTAAGTGTTAGCTAAGATTCTATCCATAGGCTTTTTTTGTTATTGTTGTTGAAATGTTTCAAAACCTTTGTTTATATAGGTTATGTAGACTAAACATAACAGTAATATTTTATTTATTAATGTGAAAGCAGTAATCTTTTGAAAACAAAAATATTATTAATTATATAGTGGATAAACTGTTGATTAGATTAAATATTGTGAAAACCTACATAGTTTTTTTTTTGTATACACATTTTAATTTTTATTGCTTATCAAGTCCCAAGTGGTTTGTTTCCACTGATAAATAGCATATACCATTAAAATAAATGCAAATGAAAATGAAAAGTAAGGAGAATTTTCTGTTATCAAAACATTAGTTGATATAGTCCATGGTAGTGTAGAAGAATGTGTGAACTTAGTTTGCAAATGTTTAGATATAATTTTTTATAATTATTATTTATCACTGACAAATAAAATACGTTTTTTAAATTAGTTTGTTTTGCATTTCAAATATGAGTAATTTTATGTGAAAATAAACAATGCAAATCTGTTCAAATATACATTTTTCTGCTCCCTAAGACTGTACTGCACAGTATGTGCAAGTTATGCTGTATAGGCAAAATGCATGGAACCATTAAAGGAATTGCACTCTAGATCCTTCTCTGACAAAAGTTAATCCAACTCAAATAATAATACTTTACACTTCAGAAAATATCAACCCCATTGGTAAACTTTTTCAGTTCTTAGCATCTGGCCTTTCTTTTTTATCCTTAATCTTCCATGCATTGCAGTAGGATGGCCTTGTTGAGAAGATGATGTAAAAGTAATTGAGTGTATTAGGCAGGCCTCTCTTATCAGGCTACTGTGAGTGCTTCCTCTCACTGTGTTGATATGCACCCAGTGCCTCTGACCTGATGAGCCAATGTTTTTTTTTTTTTTTTTTTTTACACTCCCCCCCTCAAGCAAACCCAAGACACTCAGGAAATAGCCTGAGAATTAGAGCAGCATGTGGAGAGCCAGTCAATAGAGAGCCAATATGGTGTATGAAAAATCTCCAGTGGTGATGGGATCTGCAGAGCAGGAAGGAGTGAGGAAGGAGACGCTGCTGTGTGGAAGTCTATCTTTCGTCTTTTTTTCAATCTCTCCCTCTTTTCTCTCTCTTTTCTCACTCACTGACTTTTGTTCTTTCACTCTCCTTATATGCTCTCTCCCCTTCTCTTTCTCTGTACACCCCCCCGAATCAGTTGAGTGCTAAAATTTATGCTGTTGTTTTTGTACTCATGTTGCTGTTGAGTTATTGGCTTTATGAGGCTCTCATGCGCTGAGCAGCACATGCCATTTGTCTGTACTCAGACTGTTTGTGTAGTGCAGGCCAGTTAATGAGGGTCAGAATATGAAATTTTGGGCTTAGTTTATTTATCGCTTCCCGGGCCTGTCATACATAAGAATAAATGAACAACAAATGTGATTCCATCTCAGGGGGATGAGAAGTAGAGTGTGATTCATCTCCTTCATTTCTATTGAAATGGTGCTTTTGAAAAGAGGCCCCCCTAGCGGATTCGTCCCTTAGGCCCGAACACGCTGTATTCTGCATCCACACTTAGTGAAGGCTCTGTTTCTTGACTGGATGTACTGTTAGGCTCCTGTAGCCCTGTAGAGGACTGAGAGACAGATATTAGTTAATGCATTCCATAGCCTCTCTCAATCACAGCACAGACAGGGAGGCTGTCCTGTAGTCTTATCACTAATTGGGTGGATGAATTGTTCACATAATGGGTCCCTAATGGGAGGGGGGACTGATTTACAACCATAAAACCCAGTCACTATTTATCCTGACAATGACTCTAATTAAACATAGAGGACGTACAAAAACCGAGACGGATGGTGCTGAACAAAGATTATCTTTACCTCTGCTTGGGGAATCACACACTGTCTCAATGCATGTGAAACTACTCACCTGATGATGGAAAACAATGAAAATGTAGGGCTTCTGTAAACTACATAGGAGTGTACACTGCTACGGTTCCTTCACTGTTACAGAGGGAAATTTGTGCTCTTTACACTGATGTTTAGCAATGCAGTCCACACTATGTGAATGAAATTGGCTTTCTTTCATTACCCATTTTTAGGATTCCCCAGTTTCCTTTGTCTCAAATGTTTGCTAAATATGTAGTTTAGAACAGGGCTACCACTCTCTGTACTAGCAATTAAGTAATTTACAAAGTACTTTAATGATGAATAATTTAACCACATTTTCTAAATGGGCAAAATATCTATTTAACAATTGACTATAACAAAGCATTCACAGCCTTAATTAGAAATACACATATACTAGTACGAACATGGGGGAAAAATGCTTATGAACTTAAAAAACATTATATGATATTTCAAAACATTTTAAAAATACAAAATATTTGTGATAATTTGTAAACAAAATGCACCACTGCTTAAAAACTATTTACGTACTCTCCTATACTGAGAACAGTCCTTTATACTGCTGCACTATATCCAGTTAAACAGGACTAGTTAGACTCTTTGTAATAAAATAGACAGTAAGATAGTGTTCTTTAAGCACTGATATCAATGATATGCTGAGAAAAGTATACTGTGTATCACAATAACAAATTTTATCACAATATTATAAAATATCATCATATTGTCTACCCCTATCATGAATTAAGGTTTCCTGCTGCAAATGTAATTAACATATCCAGTATCTTCATACAGGTTAGCAAATGACCTCTGTCTGTATATTGAGAAGGAAAGTTCTAATCTTGGATTTAAATCAGGTTTTTGAGAAATCCAGACAGTAGTAATTTGATATCATTCAGTGAGAAGTATTTTAGTCAGTGTCAGACTGACCATAGTGCAAAAGGATTGGAACTTTGGTTTGGGACTGTTATTGAACTAAACATGAATGTAGATACAGGAATGATTCTCTGACACTTTTTTTCTTTCTCTCTCTATCCTTCTCTCATGAACAGCGATCCCAGGCATGATCGTTCCTCCTATGTAGTGGCTCCTGGCTGCTGAAGAGACACATTTGATATTGGTTTATGCTCGAAACCCACACAGTCTGGACTGAAGACGTCTTCATGTGGGGAGAGAAACAGAGATGAAACTCAAACTTTGAAAACTCAGGCCTTTTTCAACAGAAATCTCACAAGAAGGAAAAAACGATGTGTGTCGTGGTGGTTTGATTTTTCTAAATTGTTTTTCAGGCTCCTCTGATGAAGGACGCATCCCCATGAACACTACCTATGTGGAGAGAGTGATGGCCCTTTTTTCATTTTGTGGGCTTTTTTGATTATGTGGATGTTGAATGCCTTTTTTTACAGACTGTACCATACACACATGACACTACGAGGGCAGTAACTGTAATGTTCATTAAGGCTGGACATTGCATAGAGGTGAGGGGAAATGGCAGAAATCATTAACAGCGCAGGTTCAGATCAACACCAATCCAAGTGAAATACAGATTTCACAATGCTCAACATTTGGCCAACTACGTAAAAACACATTTTCAATATAAACAAGATGAGGATGGGAAGAATTCCTAGTTCTGGCACCAGTCACAAGCCAACAGATGAAATTTGCCATATTTAATTTTTTTGCTTGTTTTTATTTTTTACTGCCATGTACTTCAATGATGTGTTAATTGTTCTGGTACATGTTGGTTCATTTATCCTTGTCTTTTGAGATAGGAGGACATGATTTTTTAGCATGCTCCTGGCTTGCTGTGAACAACCAGGACCCCCACAATAGAGAGTAGTTCTCAAGGAGTAGAATTTCAACCAAAATGAATCAATATTTATGTTTGTGCGAAAGGATTTGCTGCTCATCAGTGCCAGATTATGCAGTAAATATGAAAAAAAGCAGGAAAACAAAGTAAACTGAGTTGCAATGCCATTTTAGCTTGAACATGATACTAGAGTATTTTTCACATGATTTTGAGGGATGGTTGTATGAGGCTGCATCATGAAGCCATAAGAAGAAGTTAACTGTACTGTTCATATATTTAAATAGAAAAAATGAAAAACAATGTGAGACTGTGATTTTGACCTTTTGTTCTATTTGCTGTGCTCGTCGATAAAGGATCAAATGATGCGACACAGAAGATGAATATACGCTCAGTGCCGGCTGCTAGAACTTCCCCCTTTCTTTCTTCTTGTTTTCTTCTTCTTTTGGTGACCGTGAAGGAAATGACTTGAATAAGCAGAGGATGTTGATATTTGCCAGCACTGCAATGCTCTTGGAAATGTGTCAAACACCCAACAAACAGCAGTTTGATTGACTCCCTTTAGTAGTCATATATTTTGTACATATGTATTTTTGTTTTGTTTGTTTTTTTGTTTGTTTGTTTTTTGTTTTTTTTTGCAAAATTGTTCAATATATTTATATTAAAATGTCTTAAGGCAGCTTGTCAGTTTAGTATCACCAGTGATCTGTACTGCATACTCAAAATCTCGCCAACAAAAGAAAAAGAAAAGCAACAACTTGGATTCTGGACATAAAAAACAGGTTCTGTAAAATATCCATATACATAATGTATTTATCTATAGAGTTTGTACATTGTTTTTTTTCCTCTTTTATTTGGTTGTGGATGTTTTGTATGTAGGTATGTGCCGTTCGATCAGCCACCGTTGTATTCATTGTTGAAATTGTACTTCATAGACTGTTTGTATTTACTTTTCATATTTGTATCGTTTTGCCATGCTTCCATTTTTAGTTCCATTCATAAAAAGCCATTGTCTATTTTTGTATAATTTCTAAGTTAAAAGAATTTGTTTTCCTTTTTTGGATTTTTTTTTTAATGTATGGCAAAAAAGTAGCATCTTATTCTGATAGTATTTAGTTATGTAGATTTTTAAAATATATATATATATATATATATATGATGAATATATAAATCTATATCTTTTTTTCTTCTTTTTTTTCTCTTTGAGGCTTACAAATTGATACTGTTGTTAAACTAATATGCATGGGCTATTCTCTTCTGAGAGTGTGTTTGAAACTTGATGGGGGATTTTTGGATGAAATATGAAAATACTTTCTTTCTCTTTCATGTTTTTTTTCTCCTGTATTTCTCTCTGCTTTTAATTTCTCGATTATTTATGCCTGCTTGTATATCTGTATATTCAGTCTTTTTCCTTTCACTCGTACCAGTACCAGCAGATTAGATGCCTTAACAATGCAAACCCATTCGCATACAATCACATGTACAGTTATTGTCTCCATCATTATAATATACCATCGAGTTTGTCAAGGGGTGGTTTTACGTTAGGGGGGAGGGTGGAGGAAAAAAGCACAAATTGGGCCATTTTAGCTAAATAGTGTTTATAAAATCCCGCTCAGCAAAGCAGGGAACGTTAAGCGAATATTGTCCTTTTTTTGAATGTGTTTGGATTATGAAGGAAAATGTGGAGGGTTTGTGTTTGGAGGTGTATGGAGAGAGTGTGATTCATATTTAATGTCCATTGCAGCTGTGTGTTGCTGGGGGGATGGGGTGCACTTTATTATTAATTTAAAACAAAAGGCTGCCTTTTTAATTTTCTGTTTGTGCTCTATTAGTGTGTGTTCTCTTCAAAGACCCATGAGGATGGTGGGAAACCTAAAAAGCCATATTGTACATGTTCACGAACAGCTCAGAGAGTGACGTTCCAGTGATCTGACATTGCAGACTGGCACACTTTTTCCATGTGTGTATTGTTACTGTTTTGTGGTGCCATCATAGCTTCAGCAAATACTGCTGACTCTAATTGAGGTGTGAGTGTGTGTGTGTGTGGGTGGGTGGGTGTGTGGGGGGTGTCAGAGCATAGTGACCTGCCCTCAGGGGTCAGTGGCTCTCCGGCTCTTGTGTTAAGTTGCTAACTGTATTTGCTTCACTGCTAACCCCTTTTCTTCTGTCAGCCAAATTGCCCCTTGTAACAATATTGCCAATGGAGCCCCAAGTGATCAGGCTTCAAAGTGCAGGGCCCTTTGTGAGCAGTCTAAAGTGGTGTGTTTCTGTAGCATGGTGTCTGCAAGCTGTGGCCGGACAGAGAATATGGCTTTTCATTTGCTTGTGTGTGTGTGTGTGTGTGTGTGTGTGTGTGTGTGTGCGTGCGTGCGTGCGTGCGTGTGTGTGCGTGTGATTCTGTGTGAGAGTCAAAGTGCATGTGTGTACTAGAGGACTTTTTAACAGAAGCCACTGATGACAGAGCCACATTTGGGCTCTTCTCTCATGCTCTCACTCTTTCAGAGAGCACAGCATTTTTCTTTCATATGAATTCTAAATATATATGGCTGTTCTACAATGGCCTCTTTGTATGTAGTTCCATCTTAATGATTAGGATGGGCAGCTGATAAAGCAAAAAGCATTTCTGTAGGAAACGAGACTCAAACCAAAAAAGCTGGTCCTCTCCCTTTCCTGTCCTCTCATTTCTGTCCTCTCTCTCTCTCTCTCTCTCTCTCTCTCTCTCTCTCTCTCTCTCTCTGTCTGTCTGTCTTTGGATACACACTGAGCAGTTCTATTGATAGGGAAAACCAACAAAAACTACTGTATAGATTGTTATCATTTTTTGAAGAAAGCTGTAAAATAACTTTTCAAAATTCACAATATTAAATTAAAGTAACTTCTTGTCTGTGATCTTGCCAGTGTCTTTTTCTTGTTCATTTCAGCTTGTTTTTTCAACTTCAAAAAGGTACACAGTTCTCTCAATATATGAATTAATAGTGTAAATAAATACTTTTATATTTCACTTATCTTTACAATATAAAGTAATGTAATCCTTTTAATTCTTACATAAAATTATGTAAGATCTGTAACAAAATACTAAGCTTATCACTTTTTTCCACTACATCTTTTCCAGATGAATTTTCACATTGTGCCTTACTCCTTATGATGTATTCAGTCACACTGAGTCAGCCTGGCAGCTCTAGTCAACATTTATACCAGAGTCAGAGTCTCTAATGCCTCACCACAACCACTGTAGTCAAGATCTCTGATACATTACCATATTCAAGTTCTCTAATACATGACTAGTTTCAAGGATATTTATTGTCATTTGCATCCCATGTGGTGCATAAGGTGGAACGGAATTATGATTTCAAAGTCCCTGTTACACCCATGAAGTAGTGTATTTAAAGATAGAAGTAAACGGTATAGTTATGGAAATGCAATAACAATAAATAATAGTAATTATAAATAATGTGCAGTAAACAACAACATGAATCACAGTTGTGAATAGATGGGTAGGCATATAGCAGCTTATGAGTGAAGAGAAGGAAAAAGCAGCATGGATAAAGTGCTTGGTGTCCAGTTAAATTGTCAAGCAGTGTTTCTCTAGTGAGAACTCCTGTCTGAAGTGAGCATGGCAAAAAGTGTGCGTGCTGGGTGAGTGTGGTCCTTCATGAGATGATCCTCTTTCTGCTTCTTGAAGTGTAAATGTCCATGGTGGTGGGAAGGCTGACTACAACAGTCCTCATCACTCTCTGCAGAGCTTTCCTCTGTAGAGCTGCTTCCGTGCCACACGTTGATGTTGGAGCACAGAATGCTCTCCATTGCACGTCTGTACAAGGAGGTGAGGACTGAGCTCCCGATTCTAGTACGCCTCAATGGCCTGAGGAAGTAGAGCTGCTGATGTGCCTTCCTGTTTAGACTGGAAGTGTTGTTGCCCTATGTGAGGTTGTTACTATAGGTTATTATAATAATAATAAAAGTAAAGGAACATAAAATCAAATTTGTGAAATATTACACTGCTCAAAAAAATAAAGGGAACACGTAAACAACACAATTTAACTCCAAGTAAATCAAACTTCTGTGAAATAAAACTGTCCACTTAGGAAGCAACACTGATTGACAATCAATTTCACATGCTGTTGTGCAAATGGAATAGACAACAGGTGGAAATTATTGACACAGACCACTTCTCAGTACCTCTGCTTTCTGGCTGATGTTTTGGTCACTTCTGAATGTTGGTGGTGCTTTCACACTCGTGGTAGCATGAGACGGACTCTACAACCCACACAAGTGGCTCAGGTAGTGCAGCTTATCCAGGATGGCACATCAATGCGAGCTTTGGCAAGAAGGTTTGCTGTGTCTGTCAGTGTAGTGTCCAGAGGCTGGACGCAATACCAGGAAACAGGCCAGTACACCAGGCCAGTACACCAGGCCAGCAGCAGGACCGCTACTTCCACCTTTGTGCAAGGAGGAACAGGAGAAGCACTGTCAGAGCCCTGCAAAATGAATTCCAGCAGGCCACAAATGTGCATGTGTCTGCACAAACAGTTAGAATCCGAGTCCATGAGGATGGTATGAGGGCCCGACGTCCACAGATGTGGGCATTTGCCAGAGAACACCAGGATTGGCAAATTCACCACTGGCACCCTGTGCTTTTCACAGATGAAAGCAGGTTCACACTGAGCACATGTGACAGACGTAACTGAGTCTGGAGACGCCGTGGAGAGATCTGCTGCCTGCAACATCCTTCAGCATGACTAGTTTGGAAGTGGGTCAGTAATGGTGTGGAGTGGCATTTCTTTGGAGGGCCACACAGCCCTCAATGTGCTCGTCAGAGGTAGCCTGACTGCCATTAGGTACCGAGATGTGATCCTCAGACCCCTTGTGAGACCATATGCTGGTGTGGTTGGCCCTGGGTTCCTTCTAATGCAGGACAATGCTAGTCCTCATGTAGCTGGAGTGTGTCAGCTGTCCCTGCAAAATGAAGGCATTGAAGCTATGGACTGGCCCGCCCGTTCCCCAGACCTGAATCCGATTGAGTACATCTGGGACATGATGTCTTGCTCCATCCACCAACGTCACGTTGTACCACAGACTGTCCAGGTGTTGGTGGATGCTTTAGTCCAGGTCTGGGAGCAGACCATTCGCTACTTCATCAGGAGCATGCCCAAGCATTGTAGGGAGGTCATACAGGCACTTGGAGGCCACACACAATACTGAGCCTCATTTTGACTTGTTTTAAGGACATTAAATCAAAGTTGGATCAGCCTGTAGTGTGTTTTTCCACTTTACTCCAAATCCAGGCCTTCATAAATTTGATTTCCATTGATGATTTTTGTGTGAGCACATTCAACTTTGTACAGAACAAAGTATTCAGTGAGAATATTTCATTCATTCAGATCTAGGATGTGTTATTTGAGTGTTCCCTTTATTTCTTGAGCAGTGTATGAAGAAAGGATGGCAAAAAGAACAATAAAATCAAAATTAGAATGATTAAAAAGACACAATGAAACTCACAGGCTGTATGAACGTGATTAGAAACTAGAACTAAAATGGTTAAATGTTAAATAAAGGAGTTTCAGAGACGCCTGTAATGAATTCCAGTTCACTGGTGCACTATAGCTACAGGCAGATTTTCCCAGATCACTAAAAAATCTCGGGCCCTGACAGGCGAAGGTGATATGAATTGTTGTTTATCGAGATCAGGGCAGAGATGTAAGCTGGCAAATGGCCGGAGAGTGATTTATAAATAAAAATAAGCCAATGTGCTTCTCTTCGAGCTGCCAATGAGGACCAAAAAACTTTTCATACAGTCTGCAGTGGTGAGTTCTGTAAGGGTCACCAGTAATAAATCTCAGGGCAGAATGATAGATTGAGTCTAGTGGTTTGAGAGCACTAGCAAACACCTTTCTATAGACAACATCACCATAGTCCAAGACTAACAGTATGATTGCCTCCACTACTCTTTTTCTAGTGTATGTGGGCAGACATGATTTATTCCGATAGAGGAATCCTAGCTTCTGTCTGCATTTGTTGGCAAGTTTGTTTATATGAGATTTAAAAGACAGTTTTTCATCCAGCCAGATGCCAGGAATTTAGATTCTGACACCTGCTGGATGCTGGATCCTATCAAGGTAGAAATAGTTAAGAATTGAAAACAATATTTGATTATCTGAAAACAGCATGAACTTAGTGTTATACATGACTATAGTCAGAATCTAAAACATGACTATAGTCAGAATCTAAAACATGACTATAGTCAGAATCTAAAACATGATTATAGTCAGGATCTTTAATACATAGCTATAGTCATAATCTGTAATACATGACTATAGTTAGGATCTCTAATACATGACCACAATGTCAATTTCTAAAAACATGACTAAAGTCAGGTTCACTAATACATGATCATAGTAATGGTGTCTAATATTCGCCTGTAGTCTGAATCTTTAAAATCCCCATAATCCTGATTCATTGGTTCTCTAACATACAGTTATTGTCAGGATCTCTAATCCTTCACAATAATCAAAAACTCAAGAGGTTGACCACAGTCAAGACCTCTAATACTTAAACACAGTCAGGATAACTCATAAATGACCACAATTAATGTTTAACCTCAGTGAATATCTCCAAACCTCATCACAAATATAACACAACCTGCCATTTCTGTGCTTCTTCATTGTCAATCAATACCTCTCTGCCCCCCCCCACTTCACATCCCCCCATTCCACTGATTCTCCCTTAAAGAAACATGCTCTAATTAGTCTCATTCATTAATGTATTATATACCTGATAGCATAATGAATGTGCACTGAGAGTTGCCCAAACACTTTAATGATGGGCTCCCCAACTTATTAATTGAACGGCACATTGAATTTAATTGACTCATCATTTGCATTTATGGTCATCAGCAAAAAATTAATCTTTCCTTTTTTTCTTTAGTTTGCATATTTAATTTAAGACCCTCTTGATCTGATTAGCTTGTAAAAGTCACTGGCAGGTTTCTGCTGAACTCCACCTCAGCAGCGGAGCTTCAGAGGGAGCTGCAAAAAACGACCCTGAAACAGTAATGAAATGCAAGTTTGAATCATTAATATCATCAGCCAGTAAATCAAAGCGTAGCCCGTGGTTTCAGCAGTATGGGGCTGTTGTTTTTTGCCGGCTAGATCCAATAGCAGGCTGTTTGCTGGCGTGTACTGAACAAAGAAGAGACCACAAACAAAGGAATGAACAAGGCTGAAGGAGTAGAAATAAGTAGAAAAAGAAAAGCTTTTGTTCTGTGAACAACAAATCTCAACAAAACAGAGCCCTTTATTCAGATCCATAATGCAATATGGATGTCTGAAATCAGGATTCATAGGGAAACACAGCAAGTCTAGATCTTTTCATGCAAAAATGCATTAGCTTGCTGATGATAGTGTGTGTATAGATGAGTAACCTGAAGATAACTAATTTCTGCACTGATAGGATTATTCTGCAGCAGTTTAAGCCCTGGATTTATGCAGCAAAGTTGGTTCTGCATCATGACATCAGTGAAAGGAGTAAAAAGGAGTGAAGCACAGCCCTTTTATCTTTGGCTTAATCTGAGTTTTATTGTTCAAACAACTGTTGTATAGAAGAAGAAGAAGAACAAGAAGAAGAAGAAGGAAGAGCTTTAGATAGCCATTAGCTAATGGATTATTGAGAGAGACACGACTACCCCCGCCCCCCTTCAACTCGAGTACACACCCCTGCCGAGAGCCACTTAGTACACAAAGCCTGCTTTGAACATTATAGATCCCAAGAGCAGAATCAAGCTATTCTCTCTCTCTCTCTCTCTCTCTCTCTCTCTCTCTCTCTCTCTCTCTCTCTCTCTCTCTCTCTCTCTCTCCTCTAATGTAAGTGAATGACTGACAGGTGACACAGATGACAGTCTGAGTAGAGTTGAGTGTAGATGTCAGTCTGCTCGTCATAGTCTTTCACAGACAGAATCTCTTGTGAGCAAACCTGACCTCTATCAACATGAATGGCCCTGATTACTTTGATAAAGCACTTATAAGGCTGCTGTGACAGTGATTTAGTGCTAAACCATCTTCAGAATGTACTGCATATGCAGCCAGATGACAGATTTTGTCAACTACATCATTCACATAAGAGTAAATGCCCTTCATTCTCTCTCTCTCTCTCTCTCTCTCTCTCACTCTCTCTCTCTCTCCCTCTCTCATATTGTAAAATGCCACTTTATATGCCCCTTTAAGCATAATATATGACAAGTTACCTTTCTGAATTAAATTATGAACAAACAATTTATAATGTTTCTTTTTCTTTTCTTTTTTTTTTCTTGAGACATAGTAACTGACTTCTGACCTCTACTCTCTGGGTTGGAAGTTTAACAGCCTGTCAGTGGGTTCTTTTAGCATAGGTATTGCTCCTGTTCATGCCATCTAAGGTGGAACATAAAACTGGCAACTAAGATATAATCACTGCATTTGAGGCTTACCTTTTATGCACTGTCTTTAGTAAGTGATATTAAAGAGGGAATTACACCATAGAGTCTGGTTCTTGAAACCCAGAGGGCAGCTACATGCTCCCAGTATGAGGGGCAAATTTACATCTATTAACACTGTGTGATTGCAGGTGTCACCCTGTTTTGCCTGTAAATGCATGTTATAAATGCTGGATGCATACAGTTAATCTGTGCTTCCACCATTGGGAAGATGAGATCATAATCTGGCCCTGCTCTCACATAGTGACCAGTGGTTTTAACTGGGATGGTCACCAGAGGCAGAGGAGTCTGTGTATTATGCAAATCAGCTGGTGATTATTAACAGGTTCAGCATGTCATAACCCACCCCACCCCAGCAGTAGCAATAGTCTTTCTTCCTCAAACTGCTGCTGTCTCCTCACACCTACTCACACTCCCTGCCCCACAGCCATTCTCCAAAGACCCTTATCCCCCACTAGAGGTGACATCGAATCAGAAGAGAAAGCTGGAGAAGTTAAAACTGAGCAAATCATCTGGAATAGATGGAATCAGCCCAAGAGTACTGATGGTCTGTGCCACACAGCTGACTGGGTTTGCTTATCAACAGCAAGTTGGTGTGGATGATGCAGTAATCTACCTACTGCAGGAGGCACACTCCCATCAGAACTAGAACACACACTTTCTTTGACTTCTCAATTGCATTTAACACCATCTAACCTCTCATGCTTGGGGAGAAGATAGATCAAATTAAATGTCCATGATAACCTGGATCCTGGACTACCTGTCTCCTAGGCCTAAGTATGTGCAGTTGGGAACCAGGTGGTCTGATCTTCTAGTCTGCAACACTGGAGCGCCTCAGAGAACTGTACTCTCACCCTTCCACTTCAGCCTGTACACCAGTACAGGTCAGATCTTTGCCACCTTCAGAATTTTTCAGATGACAGTGCAGTGGTCTGGTGCCTCAGGGATAGTAAGGTGAATACAGGGACCTTATGAGCAGCTTTGTGGACTGGTGTGAACCATCTGCTCCATAATATGACCAGGAGATGGTGGTGGACTTCTGAAGGAAGAAGACCACAATCTGGCCTGTTATCATGTCAGAATGTTGAGCTGGTTGACACATACAAATATTTTTGTGACCTGCTGGACAAATATTTTACTAGAGGCTATTTGACTGTAACACTGAGGCTGTGTACAAGAAGGGATGAACAGACTCTACTTTCTGAGGAAGCTCAGGTCCTTCAATGTGTGCAGCAAAATGTTGGCTATTTTCTACCAGTCAGTTATTGAGCATGCTGTCTTCTTCAGAGCAGTCTGTTGGGGAGGCTGCAGCAAACTGATCAAGAAGGCTGGCTCTGTTCTTGGATGCTCACTAGAGAGTTTGAGGCAGTGATGGAAAAGAGAACTCTCAACTAACTGACCGGTACACTGGACAACACATCTCAACCCCTCCATGACTTACTGGTAGGGCAGCAGAGCACTTTCAGCAACATACACAATCAGCTCCACTGTGGCAAGGAGCAGTACAGGAGGACATTTTGACCAACAGCGATCACATTGTACAACTCCTACTTACTTTGTAAGGACATTATTACACACTGAGCCACTAACAGGACAGGCTCACTAATTTTTGTACAATTTTGTACAATATTCAGATCTTCCATTCATATCTTCACATGGACACTTTGTACTTTTCACTTTAGCCTTAGTTTAAGTTTTGTTTTTTAGTTAGTGTATATAATATATCTCCTGTTTATTATGTTTCTTAATAAGGCTGGAGTTCTGTGCTCTTTCTGCTCTTGTTGATCAGTGAAGATATGATTGGTGTCTCTACTGAAGCTACACTCAGTAGAGTTAACAAGAACTGAAATCTTATAAGATATGAGAAAAAGAACACTTTATGTTATCTCCAAACAACTTGTTTGGTTTCTGATGGTTTTGAGAAACAGGATTTTTGCCCCAAATCTACAATATTAATAATATCTGTTCTATCTAGAGGCCTTCTTGCTGATTACTTTTATTGTATTTAGTTTGAAGTTTCTGTGTCTTCTGTGACTAAATAGTAAAATTAAAAGTAAACAAATAAGAGCATGTTAGTATACCAGTCGTTTTGGCCAGCCATAAAATTAACTTTAACCCGTCTGTTTTAACAGTATCTGAAGTGATGAAAGTGTTAAGAAAAGTAGCATCAAGTTCCTAACCTTGATCTTTGGCTAATTTGCTGATTTTATACCACTCTGATTCCAGCACTTGTACTACTTTGAAACCTTCTAGCATAAAGTTCTCCAAGTTCACTTAAGTTCCCCTAAAACCAGCCACGCCAAGCACTGAGCTCACAGACTGCTGAGGCATCTTTGGCCTGCAGTCTCTGCCAGCTGCTGCTGTGAAGAAGATTCTGCAGTGCATGAATAGTTCCCCGGGCAGCATCCTTTCAGATAATACCTAGAGATCAAGAGTGCTACATGCAGGAGCTAGCCCCGCCAGTAGCAGTGAAATAAATTTATAAAGGGAAGCGTCTTTCTAGCAATAGAGGAGAAGAGAGCTGAAAGGCATCTTTGAGGAGGAAAACAGGGGTCCCACCGGGGAGCTTGGGTAGTAGGAAGAAAAGGGGCAACAAGGGAAGAGTAAGGCAAGATGGTGAGCTTAACAGAGGAAAAAATGAGAATGAATAACAAAGCATGTGGGGGTGATGCAGAAAAAAAGAGAGAGAGAGAGAGAGAGAGAGAGAGAGAGAGAGAGAGAGAGAGAGAGAGGTTCTCCACAGCCTGCAGACAGAAGCGAGATGTGCAAGATCAGAGGCAAACGTTGGAGGCAATGGGGGAAGGCGCCTAGAGAAAGAAGAAAGAAAGTGTCGCCCAGACTCAGAGCTGGGGGGTACAGGTGGTGTTTTAAGGGGGGGAGGGTGGTCTACCCATGGGACAGAAGCCTGTCAACATACAACACTCAAAAACACTAGGGGCCGAGCCACAGGGACAGGGAAATGGGGAAGAGGGGGTAGGGACTGCATTTCAGCCCCAGGGCCCACAGCTCTCTCACCATATGCATGCACACACCAACATACAGTACAGGCGTTGCTTGTCTTCCTGCACTCCAGGCACTCTTCAGACATGTCTTCATAAAGAGACAGAGCAGGCAGTTACTGGTTGCTGAATGTTAGAGGCCAGAATACTGTTCACAAAGAATCACAAAGTCTCTCTGACATGAACTGTTCACAAATCTTCTGTGACAATATTCAGATCTGATGTTATAACAGCAAGTCATCTCTGTCATGTGAATTTTTTTTCATGCTTAACATTACAAGGATGTCATAAAATAGAATGAATTATTTTAAACTTTTTTTTAAACAAAACATTAGCTACAACTGTTTTTAATCTTGAATTAGTTGGTGAGTCAATCATTATTCATATTGGAATAGTTGAACTGCAATTGAACTAAGAGAGCACCAATTAAACTTAAGACATGGCTTAAAGCAAACCAAACTGGCAAACACATATGCGCATATAGTGTATGTTATGTTTATATGTTGTTGTTTTTTTTTAATAACATGAGCTGCTGACATTTGCATTGTGACTGTGATTACCTGTCATGGGGCTACAAAAGAAAGAAAGAAAGAAAGGAAGAAAGAAAGAAAGAAAGAAAGAAAGAAAGAAAGAAAGAAAGAAAGAAAGAAAGAAAGAAAGAAAGAAAGAAAGAAAGAAAGAAACCATAGTCAAGCAAATATAAACTGATAACTTATTAGCAAATGCATTTCACACTTTAGATAGTCTTCAAAAGACATATTTATCTTTTGTTTTCTTACAATGTCTCATGAATTGTTGAGTTTTAAAATGGACAAATTTATATTGCAGGGCAAAAAGCAGCAGTTAGAGACTATCCTGAAAACAGATTCTCAAAGCTTCATGGAGGTTATGGACAATGGCCACCCCAACAGCAATTTTTCCAGTAAGTCACTCTCAAAATGAAGGATTGGATTTAGTATTGTAGTCACAGTACAAACAGCTACTGAGACAAAAATTAGAATCTTTACGCAGTACATCATTGTGCATATTGTACCTTATTGAGTGGAGTTAATTTACAATTATCCAACATGTTTTTAAAAATATTTTGTAGTTAATTAGTAAAAAATGTTATAGTAAAAAATGTATATGTAATCTGTATTAATATTGTCTTTCTGTTTCCCCCACTGCTAATAAGCAAGTGGAAGATTTTAGGCTAAATTCAAGTACTGTTCTCTACTGCTATAGGTAGATTTTCAGTTAATTTCAAAAAGGTTTACAGAAAATTAGTATGGTTTCCTCATGTCATTCATACAGTGCAAGTATTCACAGTGCTTCACTTTTTGGACATTTGGTTATGTTACAACTTAACAATTAATTTATCCCCATAATGACAAAGTGAGTTTAGAAATTTATACAAAATTACATTAACATTAACACAAAAGTATAACATGTACATAAGTATTCACAGCCTAGGAAGTTTCTCCCAAGCTTCTTTACAGAACCTCTCAAACGCCATCAATTGGATGGTGAACCTTAGTATAAACAGATGATTGGTGTGGCACAACAGATAACACTATTCATAGGCCACCACTGGGATTCAATTCCCAGTTGCACTATGCTATGCTACACCAATTAGAGTCCTTGGGCAAGACTCCCAACACTATTCTGCAATATGAGTAACCTTGTAAATCGCTCTGGATTAGAGCATCAACTAAATGCTGTAATGTTTTATTTAGATATCTCCAGAGATGTTCAATAGGCTTTAAGTCTGGGATCTGGTTGGGCCACTCAAGGACATTCACAGAGTTGTTCAGAAGCCACTCCTTTGTTACCTTTCTTACCTCGTTGCTTAGGGTTGTTGTCCTGAACCTTTATCCCAGTCTGAGGTCCAGAGCACTGGAGCAGGTTATCATCAAGGATATCTCTGTACATCAGTTTGGTCATCTTTCCCTCTACCCTGACTGGTCTCCCAGTTCCTGCTGCAGAATAACATGCCCACAGTATGATGCTGCCACCACCATGCTTCACTGTCAGAATGGTATTGGCAATGGTTTCTTATGTGATTCCTTTAACTAGCAACTCCAGCTGGGCTGTCATGGGCTTTTACTGAGGATTGGCTTCTGTCTGGCCACTCTACCATAATGGCCTGATTGGTGGAGTGCTGCAGAAATGGTTGTCCTTGGTTGACCTCCCTGACTAAGGCCCTCCAACCACAATCACTTAGTTTTATCAAGCAGCTCTATGAAGAATCCTGGTGGTTCCATACTTTACATGTAGTGTCAATACAATCCATTCTCAGAGGTCTACAGACAATCAACTACAGACGGCATCATTTGGTTTGTGCTCTGACCTGCACAGTGTACTATGGAACCTTATATAAAAAGGTGCTTGCCTTTTCAAATCATGTCCACTCAACTATATTTACCAGAGATGTAGTCCAATTAAGTTGTAGAAACATGATCAGTGGAAACAAGATGCACATGTCATGCCAAAGGCTGTGAACACTTATGTACATATTATTGTTTGTGTTTTTATCTTTAATGAAGTAGTGTAAAATTCAAACAAACTGTTCTCATTTTGTCATTGTGGGGTATTGTGTGTAGAATTTTGATGAAAAAATGAATTGAATCCATTTTGGAATAAGGCAAAAAGTGAAGTGCTATGAATACTTTCTGAATGAATACTGTAGATATCATAATTTTGTTTGGTTTTATTAATCTAAAACTGGTCTGAGGTGCTCCTAAATTTTAATACAATTAATAGCATACATAAATATGAATTTGTGACAATATGGCATCAAACATATGTTTCCAGTACTTGATAGTTGCATTACTCTCATAGTACAGTACATCAATTACATTTGGGAATAAGAGTAAAAAGGCTCCTTTAAAGTTACAATTTATGTTTATTTTTTTCATGACAGTGATGAAATGCACCGGCAATGAGAAAAAAAATCTAATTCTTGTGAATGTGTTAGTGGTCTACATGAAAGGTGGTTAAAGGGCTTATGAATGTGGCTCAGAAATGTTTTCTTTTCTTTGTACATAATAGCAGATTTGTACATAATAGCTGATTGGTTAACATCATCTCCCAAATACCAGTTTCTTCATTTTGTTTAAGGTACCTAGTGATAAACTTGAAGCTAGAAGATTAGAAAGGTTTATGTCACTCCAGATTAGCCTGTCTGAGAGTCGTATTTTCATTTTATGCATCCTTACATGTTTTTGTATGAGGTTCTATTCTGGTATCATATACACTGAAAAAAGTAGGCCTGAATTTTGCACTGTAGACACTTTTCTTATGATTTACATCAGTAGAAATGGATACAGGAAAAGGTCAAACACATAAATTGAATTCACTTCTTAGCTGGCACATTTGACCATCATTGGCTGATAATATCTGTGTTGCGTATGCCCTTCTCTGCAATTGTTTTGATACTACATCATTGGTGACTGATAGGTTTTCTTCTGTTATGCTGTTCGTATCAAGACTCCACATATTCATTGACTAGACAACCTATTAAACTCAGTATTACCATCATCCTCATGAGGTATATCATCTCAAGGGTATACTTGGTATGACTCAAGCTGGGTAGACTAAGCTCATGCTCAAACCCATGCCAAAAAATGTCCACAGAAAGAATTTATTCAATAGTAGGCAGAAGTACCCAGATGCCCTATGACATCCAGTAAAACACACTGCAGGCCATTATCCAGTCCATGATTGCTAGAACATTGGTTGCAGACAAGCATTTGACCCAGAACCAATCAGAATCCATTTCAGCTTGGAAGATGTGTCATTATCCAATAAGTGAAACATGCATGTGTAAGAATGAGAAACACTAATTCAGTAGTTATTTATTCTTGCAATGCACAGTGGTCTTTTCTTTTTATATTTTTGGCATGTTTTATGTAATCATTCCATATGCCATTGGTTTGCATATTGAAGTAAATTCTGCTTTTAAATTCATGAAGGCATCTCTTGATTGTAGACTTTATTTGTGTAGTGCTTTTTGCAACTGATGTCACAGAGCAGATTTACAAAAATAAAAAATAAAAAGGTAAACAACACAAAAAAAGAATAAAGACTTAATGAGCAAGCCAACAGTGGCAAGGAAATATTCCCTCAGAGCTTGAGAAAGAAACCTTAGGAGGAACCAGGCTCCATAGGTTCCACCAGGATCCATGTATAACCAGGCATATACATAGTTTGTTAGGGGACACTGGACACCACACATCTGCTGTAATACTCAAGTGTATTGAAGTAATGTTTATTTGGTGGTAGACATAATAGTAACAGTAGCAGATAAATAGGATCTGGAAAACTCTACATACTTGGTGACAGCAAGTGGGCTGTCACTAGTCCAGGGCAGGGTGGGAAACTAGTCCCACCCTGGGACTCAAGGTAAACATTTCATCTGCCTGGGCCGGTGGGTCATCATTGACTTGGAAAGGAAGAGAGATGTAAGCAGTTTGGTATTTAGAATTATTAGAGAATAGAGAATGTAAACACTATCAGTGTGTGGCAACTGATACCAGCAGATCTGACTATAACAGCCTAAATTAAAGGAGAGAACCATCAGTTAGCATAAGCATGGGAGCATCCTGAAACATTGGTGTCCAACTGCTCCATCATTACTAACCTGAGTGATCCCCGTGTCCATGAATCCCTGGATCTGCAGCCTGTAACAAAGCTGAGACATTAATTACCAAAAGCCACACTGAACAAGTGAGTTTTCAACCTACACTTGAAGATTCAGACTGTCTGAGTCCCGAACATTATGTGGAAGGTTATTCCAGAGCTGGGGGGCTTTGTTACAAAAGGATCTTCCCTGTTGAAGCCTTCTGAATTCTTGGAACTAGTAGGAAGCCAACACCCTGTGATCTGAGTGATCATGATGGCTCATACTGGGAGATTAGATCTTGTAAGTACTCATAAGCAAGGCCAGGTAGGTCTTTATATGCAAGTAAAAGAATCTTATAATCAATACCGAATTTGGCCAGAAGCCAGTGCAGTGCTGATA
The DNA here is from genome assembly GCA_034509495.1 of Acestrorhynchus altus. Lineage (NCBI taxonomy): Eukaryota > Metazoa > Chordata > Actinopteri > Characiformes > Acestrorhynchidae > Acestrorhynchus > Acestrorhynchus altus. Next base: position 15,055,070 of record CM067512.1, on the reverse strand, counting down.
AGATTGAACCTATATGGTCAAATTTTCTAGTTTTAGTTAGGAACCTGGTAGCTGCATTTTGAACTAACTGAAATCTATTTAGGTTCCTGCTTGAACATCCTGATAAGAGTGCATTGTAATAATCTTACATTGTGCAAGGATAGGGCATTTCTTAACTTGAAAATATTATGAAGATGAAGAAAACCTGTCCTTGTAATATTGCCTATGTGTTGGTCAAATGATAAATCTGAATCAATTATGAAGCCAAATTTTTTTGCTGCTGAACCAGTCATAACAGAGAGATTTAACATTGTCTGATCATTTATTTCCTGCAGCTTTAGGACCCAAAAGGAGGACCTTCTTTTCTTCATCAGGTTTGGCTGAAATATATAGCTAAGTGTCCATAGTTTTTCATAACAGTGGAACATAATGCCATGTCTGTTTATTACTGTGCCTAGGGGTAGCATGTAAATTGTGAACAGTAATGGTCTTAAAATCGAGCCTTACGGAATTCCGTATCCCGTTTCAGTGACATTGGAAGATACATTTACTTTTACTAATTGAAACCAATCAGTTAAGTAAGACCTGAACCATGAAACGGCTGTCCCTATGATTCTAATCATGCTTTCTAACCTTTCTAGGAGAATTATGTGATCTATTGTATCAAATGGTGCACTTAAGTCTAGCAGTGCAAGCAGGGACACACAGCCTTGATCAGAGGCATGAAGATGATCATTTGTAATCCTAACTAGGGCTGTCTCAGTACTATGATGAGGCCTGAATCCAGATTGGAATTTTTCATATATAACCACAATTCCAGTAAAGTTGGTGTGTAAAACATAAATAAAAGCAGAATACAACGATTTTCAAATCTATTTTAACCTATATTCAATAGAATACACAACAGAGACAAGATTTTTGAGAATAATTACTATTACTTAATTTAATAATATAAATGGATAAACTTTTTGTTTTTTTGCAAATATTTACTCATTTTGAATTTGATGCCTGATATCTACAGTCCATATTATCATGAAAAGATTCAGAGAATTTGGAGAAATCTCTGCAAATTATCTGTAAGGCCGAAAACCAACATTCAATGCCAGTAATCTTCAATCCCAGATGGCACTACATTAAAAACCAACATCATTCTGCAACTTGCACATCTGTGAAGGCACCATTAATGCTGAAATGTACATACAGGTCTTAGAGCAACATATGCAATATCTAAGATATAAATGGTTGAATACAAATAGGTGTAATTATACAATACACTCTAATCCAAATTTGTTTATTGATCAGTGGTTCAATAAGTGCTACTTTAAAAGCTATAGTGATGTCACCTAATCTAAGAGATAAGTTAACTGTAGCTAAGAGAGGTTTTATAATAGTTGGCAGGACAGCTTTTGATGGGATTGCATCAAGTGAGCAGGTGGCAGAATTTAAGGAGTAAATAATTTTCTTTAATTCTATCTAAGGAAGTGGATTATTGGTTTCCAACTTTTCTTATATTTATTTATTTATTTATTTTCCCAAAATCAGCTACATCACACAACAAACCGCTTGGTCCTAGTATTATGGGTTGTCCAATATGTTTTATTTTATGATTGAAAAGTCCATAAAGATTTTACTAATGAAATTAATCTGAGCAAGCTCTAGTGAGAACCTTTCTAAACTCAATAAGTCAGTCCTTCCAAGGTGACTAGGAATACCTCCAGCTTGGTCAGTTGCCATTTCCACTCTAATCTTTGTGCTGACGGTTTAAAATCTGATTGTTACACCAGGGGTGATTTTCTTCTGTTTCAATTTTATGTTTTTATATGTTTTTGTTCTTGACATCACACAATGTTGCAAAGATGTAAATCTGTGGTCATATACTTTAACTGTCTTCTTTGGTTTTCCATTTGATAGTTTTGTTTAGTATTGTTCAGCCTATCAATGGTCCACTGTCATCATCATTTTGCATATTGAGAGTTCACATTAACAGCTACCAAATCTTGATTCATACTTGGAATCAGACCTCTTATGTCCAGGGCACAAATGGTCAAGGAACTTCTTAACAGCTAATTGAACTATGTAAATGAAATTCCTAATCATTCATTTCAAATAGGTGTATATAGTTGGAAAAGTCACTGTCCAAATAATTATGGACCTGTTTCTATAGTATAGGTATAGTACAGCACAGGATCCTCATATACTAACATAAGAAGTTTAAGTTTAAGATTTCTTTTAATTTAATGAATATCATAGATATTTTCTGAAGCACTGCCTTAGTGCACTCACAGCAGAATTAGGGTATAACCCTTACCTAGTCATGTAATATGAACTCAGGTGGGTTTATTTGCTATCCTGAACCATATTTTTTTCTCATGACCATTTCACATTGTCAGCTCTGTCCAGTGCTTCGGTCAGCACCTCGTCATTATTCTCACTAACTCTGGACCTTACTGCATCTCTGATGAGGTGGATAGAAATGGAAAAACTCTGACTCAGGCAGAGCAGAAAGGCTGATGTGACGAAGCCTGTTTAATAACATGCAGGGTATTATTCTGGTTGCTGGGTGGCTGATCAGAAGACCCGCAGTAGGCGGGCTGGAGCACTGCTTGTTGTGTTTGATATTTATTCTAATTGCCGTGGGTAATTTGCTGTGTGTCAGCCTAATGAGAGGGTCTGAGGGACCTAATGGATGATGGAGTCTGCATTTAGCCGCTTAGCTCTCACCCATGCCATTGGTGAGGGCCTAGCTACATGAACCTGGATATATATTTATGGACTTTTTTTACAAACTGCATATATTATCATTCTTTTGATTGCTCTGTTTAAAAAAAGTGAAAAGTGGATTCATTTCTCCTGGCTGTGGCTGCTGCCAGTTGGCAATGATTGAGTAAATTGAGAGTGCGAGAGGAGAGATGGCTGCATAATGAATGTAGACCCATTAGTGCAGGTATCAGTGCAGGGCTTTTTTAGCTGTTTATTTATTATTTTCACTGCAGTAATTATTTATCTGAATGTGTGGTTATGATTAAAACATCATGGGCTCGATAAATGGACAGAGATCTGCAACAATAAATCCATGAAAGAGAAGTGGTTAGGTCATGAGTGCAGGGTTGCAGTGTGTTATAGCCAGTGCTATGCTGATAACTGTCAGCATAGATTTTGTGATACTGTTTTTACCTTTAGTTTGTAGATGTCTACAAATCTAAATTGTAGACATACTTCTAATGAATGCATTCCACAGATGTGCAAATAGACATATACACAGCATGTCTAGTCCCTGTAGATAAGCACTGCCAATAGAATAGGAGCAGATAAACATGAACCTATTGGCACCATGCCTAGTCCTAGGCATGAGCTAGAGTGGTATGAAGCCCAGTAGCATTGAGCTGTGGAGCAGTGGAATTGTCTGGAGCTCCATCCAATATTTTGGAATAAATTGGTGATTATCCAGTGAGATGACCTCACTTAAACTCTTGTTGCTGAATGCAATCACAACAATGCTCCAAAATCTAGTAGAAAATCTTGGACTGCAGAGAAAAATGAAAAAAAAAAACTTTTCTTGAACCTTTAGAACCAAAAGGTCCTCACTTTGTGGGCAGTAATATGATGTATTCTATTTTTCATAACACACGATCAGAGTATCCTACAGACATGATAAATATATTTCTTTGTTCAAATTTCAGAATAAAAGTTGCTGGATTTTTTGGACCACTTTCTAGTGTATTGAAGAACTTATTAAAAACATCCTTGTCAATCTAATAATTAAAAATAAGTCATAAGACTTCTAGCATTTTCAACTCAAAAATACTGGATTTCAAATGAATACAAACTTGAGTAGTCTAGGATGTCCTGGGTTTGGGCTTCAAAGCCTAACTGTGCAAATGAAAAAATGGTTCCAATGTCAATGAAATTGTTACCAAATGTAACTATTTCCTGCTCTTACATTGTATGAAAATTAAACACAAAGCTCTACACTATTGTGGCTTTTCAACCATGTATGCTGCCATGTGTGTCCACCATCGTTGATCATGTAATATTTGTTTACAGCAACTCTACAATAAGGCATAGTACAGTCCTTTTTTCATGTATCATTAAACACACCATCACCTTGCTGCACTGTTTGTGAAGACTGTTAGAACCTAGCAAAGCTTTGCTATGCTCTTCTTCTTTTAATAGTTTTTTGCGTTTTTCTGCATTGTAGTGTGTTTTTTGTATTCTATGGATATAGTTCTTTCTTTTTTTTTTTTCTTTGCAAGTGAGCAGCAGAAACATTGTTTATTCAAGGGGAGAGATACTCATGCTCCAAAGAAAGGGATGCACCAGCACAATGCACCCCATACCAGAAGAGCTGAACCGCCAGTACAGGGGATGCAGAGCTGGTGCTAAGTTAAAGGCTAATGCAGGAAATACAAGCTATCTTTTCCTATAGTATTGATGGAGAATGTGAACTTGTTGGCTAATAAGATTGAGGAGTTTGCAGTGTTAGTGAAGAACCAGATGATCTACAGTGAATGCAATTTTTTGTGCCTTTCAGAGACCTGGCTCACCAGCACTAACATAAACATTCCCAGATTCACTACTGTGAAAATCAACAGGGATATGTGGAGCAGAGCAGTAAGAGGTAAGGTGGGGGGTCTCGCATTGTTTATCAACATCAGATGGTTTAATCCAAGGCATGTGACAGTAAAGGAGACAATCTGCTTTCAGGACATTGAACTGCTGGTGGTCACCCTGCAACCATATTACATGCCAAGAGAGTTTTCCCATCCTGCAGCCACCACTGCAAAAGTATGACGGCAACTATATGCTACAAGCAGAAGAACAGCAGTGGGTGAAAATGAGTTCAATCTTTTTACAACCACTTTGACTGTCTTATCTTAGCATCAACTGTTCCTGTGTGCCCAGACATCACCACTCCTTCTTTATCTCCTTGCTTGGTAGCAGTTACAACAACACCTCTGACTTCTGACAGTGCAGCCATCCACCCCGTCCCCATTGCTGCTCAGACTTCCCCTCTCCAAATCATCTACAAAGAGATGCTACATCCACCACACACTGGATCTGCTCAGCACAGCTGTACTGCTGCTGTCTCCACTAACCCCCTTCTTCACTTCACTGCAGACCAGATCAGAGGTGAGGTGAGAAGACTCAAGGCAAAGAATGCACCTGGCCTTGACAAGGTGTGCCCAATACTGAAGAAGACTGAGTTGGGCGAACCTCTTCAGCCTTCAGAGTTTGCAGCAGGGGAGGGTCCTCACATCATGCCTGGTTCCAGTGCCAAAGAAAGTGTGACCCAATTTAATGACTCCTGTCACTTCAACATCTCACATCATGAAGGCCTTAGAATGCCTACTCCTCTATCTACTCAGACCACAGCTTCAACAAGCACTAGATCCCCTACAGTTTGCCTATCTGGAGATGGTGGGTGTAGAAGATGCCATCCTCTACCTCCTCCACCAGATGTATTCTTCTTCTTCTTCTTCTTTCAACTGCTCCCTTTAGGGGTTGCCACAGTGGATCATCTGCCTGATCCGCATTATAGTTTTGGCACAAGTAGTGCACAAAGTACACCCCTAATGGCTGGTTACAGATGTGAGTTGCAAATACTTTTGCTTATTAGCTGTGTCCACAAACTTTTGACCAAAAGTTTGTGTAACAGCTATATTTACAGCTATATAATCATATTAGTATCGATTCATTTTTATAGTAGTTGTTGTGGTTTACTGCATATAGGCATTTCTACACAGCCTTTAACTGCTGTGTTATAAAGTTAAAAGGCCTTCGTTATGTAACGTCCAGTCGAAGTGGTCATTTAGTACAAGTTCAGTCAGACAGAAAAACACAAACCTCAGCAATGAAATATTAAATGATTGCACATTGATAAGCATTCTCCTTTACGTTTATTACAGCCGCCGTTCTTTTCTGGAGACTCACTTTTAGCACAGCCAAATAGAATACACCTCATCTGTTAAACATGGTGAGGGAGTGCCTTGAAATCGTCTGGGTGATCTTTCCACAACTCCCATTGTGCATTTATACCACCTTATCTGGGAAACATGGTGAAGGTGATGCTGTGAAATCTGGGTAAATGGTGTGGCGCTGTGAGAATAATTTTCTTTGATCTCCTCTGCCTTCAACACTACACAGCCCGTCTACTGAGAGAAACCTGGATCATTGACTACCTCAGCAGTAGACCACAGTATTTAAATCTGAGGAACTGCACCTGATCAGCAGCACAGGAGCACTACAGTGGATTCACCTTTTCTGTTCAAACTCTATACATCTGACTTTCAGTACAACTCTGAGATGTCATGTAAAGAAATTCTCACATGACATGGCCATTGTTGGGTGTGTCAGGAGTGGACAGGAGGAGCTAAACACAGCCAAGGAGCTAAACTCAGCCAAGACTAATGAGATGGACTTTCAGCTGGTCTCCATTGAGGGGGTTGATGTGAAGTGCTTAGGACCTATAAGTACTTTGATCTGCAGCTGGATGACAAACTGGACAGGTCTGAGTGCACTGACACTCTGTACAGGAGAGTATAAGATGACTGGAATTAGAAAATGTGTAGAAAACACCAATAGATGTTCTACCACATGTTCTACTTTTCTTCTGCACTGTGGTGTATATATACAGTATGTGCACATGTTACACTGCTCGGTGTGTTTTTTCACTTTTCATTTTAACTTTTTTTTATCTTTCTAATAGTTAATTTAATTTGACAAGTCAACTTAGTGACGCTGTGCCCTCTTGAAACATGCTAGTTGAGAGAGTTTTGGTCTTTTTTTTTTTTTTGCTGTGAAAGTGTTTCTTTCACTCTCTTTGTCCGTTGCCTCACGACAAGATGGCCACATTATTTATACCCTTGCTCAGCTGATCGCACTGAAGCCAGCAACAATAACAACAACCAGGACAACTAACATTCTTAAGGAGCTATGGAGACGATTTCCATCATGGGCAATGTGAGATCACTGGCCAATAAGATAGACATGCTAACAACATTTGCTCAGAGTCAGAGGTAGTATGAGGAGTATAGTATAATGTGCTTCCCAGAGAATTGGCTACACCAGAATATTCCATAAAATGTTTACATTGATGGCTTACAGACTGTTTGGGCTGATAGGAGCTACACAGAGAGTGGTAAGCTCAGAGGAGCAGGGCTCACTGTGCTGGTTAATAAATGCTGGTGTCACCTTGGTCACATTATCATCAAAGAACATGTCTTTTACCCATACATTGAACTGTTACTAAACTGAACTTCATTTAGTATGTGGATTGTCCCACCAGAGTGGAAAGAACATTGAACCTGCTGTATGCTAATGTTAAGGATGCATACAGCTGCTCCTTCCTCTCCCCTCTGGCCAGGTCTGACCACAACTTGGAATACCCCAGTCCCAGCTATGTGCCACTGGTGAAGAGCCCATCTGTGACCTTACAGACAGTGATAAGATGGTCTGAGGAGTCTTGTGAGGCACTGCAGGACTGCTTCAAGACTATAGACTGGCCATTGCTCTGTGAGTTGCACAGGGAGGACATTGATGGGCTCACAGAATGTATAGCGGACTATCAAGGGACATCAATTTCTGTGTGGACTCCACTTTCCCAACCAAGACTGTCTAATGCTACCCAAACAACCAGCCATGGGTAACAAAGGACATTAAAGCTCTTCTTCATAAAAAGAAGATGGCTTTTAGAGCTGGAGACCGGGAAGAGGTGAGAATGATTCAGAGGGAGCTAAAAACATCTATCAAGGAGGCTAAGGTGGAAACAAACAGCATGTGGGACATTAGGAGTGGAATGAGGATCATCACTAGTTTCAGGTCCAGCAAAAACAGAGAAGTTGAGGGCAGGTTGGACAGGGCCAGTTAACATAATCTGTTCATTAACATATTTGACACTGCAGGCTCTGTCCTCCCCCGTCCGGACTGCTCTGCTGCTGGCCCTCAACAGTCCACTCCACTATCCCACCCTCCCCCTTGAAATAGCCTGCCCCCCTCCTGTGACAGCCCACCTCAAATCTCCACCCCTCCCCCAACTGTCCCCATTACAGTTTCACTGCTGACCAATTGAGAACTGAAGAGACTCCACAAAACAAGGCTGGAGACCCTGATGAGGTCTCCCCCAGGGTGCTGTGCAACACTTTGTGGAGTACTTCACCACATCTTCAACATAAGCCTGAGCCTCCAGAGGGTACCTGTGATATGGAAGACGTCATGCATTGCTCCTGTGCAAAAGATGCCCAGTGACCTATCAGACAAGTTAACAGAAATGCAAGTAGATGCACCCTGTGTGTCCTGGATTGTTGACTACCTGACTTGCAGACTACAGTATGTATGCCTGCAGCACGGTGTCTCAGAGTACTTACTAATACTGGAGCCCCACAGGGAACTGTTCTCTCTCTCTTCCTCTTCACTCTCTAGACTACTGCACAGAGACTTGCCATCTATGGAAGTTTTTTGATGACTCTGCAATAGTTGCATCAACAGGGGTGATTAGGATGAGTACAGGGAAACAATGAAAGGACTTTGTAACGTGGTGCAAGCTGAACCATTTAGACCTCAATGTTACAAAGAAAAAGGAACTAGTATCTAAAAACAAATAATGACAATTAACTCGACAGGGCTAAGAACACTGATGCCCTTTACAGAAAGGGCAAAAGTCACGTTTATTTTCTGAGGCGTCTTAGGTCCTTCAACGTCTGCCAGACAATGCTCAGGATATTCTATGAGTCTGTGGTTGTGAGTGCTATCCACTTTGCTGTTGCATGCTAGGACAGCAGGCTGAGGGGACGACAGAGGTCAACAGACTCAACAAACTGATCCATAAGGCTGGTTATGTTTTGGGAAAATCGGAAGAAGACGACAACGATGATGATGACGACTATTATTATTATTATTATTATTATTATTATTATATTATATTTTATTTATTTATTTATTTATTTATTTATTTATTTATTTAATTATTTATTTATTATGTGGTTTCCAGAATGACAGTTTCTGGTTATACAGTTACTCATTAATATCCATAATAATAATGTCACATGTCACAAGTGATGCTAACCAACAAGCAGATAACAGAACAGTCTTTTATTGTTCTTCTTCAAACATGTGGATCTGTTCAATAATGCTGTATTTGCAGAAATTAAAAAAGATGTAGTGGTGCTTCGTATTAGGCCCACATATACACCTAGTGCTGTAAATGGTAGCAGTCTTGTTAATTAGCTTTTATTCAGATGATCTGTTGTGAGTTATCGTAAATGGGCAGTTTAAAGTGAGATCAAACAAGTGTTATGCCTAAAGTTTTATTTTTTCTTCTCTGGTCTTGGATGATATACGGAAGTGTGCTAGTTGACTGTTGCTGGTTGTCAAGCCTCATTACAAACATGTCTTTGATACTAATGCTTAGCTGGCCTCCTGCCATGGCCTACCTAAAATGAAATTATGGCTCCACCACACACACATAAACAGAAAATATTGGGCCCACAATGTGGTATTGTCTGATCCCAGGCACCTCACACTTCTTCATGGGTCTTTATTGTGAAACAAATGAATAATTGTGATATCAATCTGTTCATTCAGTGTTGCAGGCTGACAAATAACTATTACCATTGTGTAGTGCTTTGGTTTTGGAAGATGTGTGAATGAAGAGCCACATCAGCTCTTGATTCACTGTTAATGGGGTCACAGTGGTGCCATGTTTGGCTGACTGAATTTTGTGCATGCAATTGACAGAAGCACAGTGATTGATGCTTTGTGGTGGTTTCGCATGTTATAAATTCTATTCATTTAATTACGTTTCCTAAGCATCATTAAGTGCCATTATATTTGTAATGGGAGAAATGCAGAGTCACAGGTTGAGCTAATTGGTGATTAATGTTGTGTATCAGTGAGAGAAAATGGAAGATTTGCAATTTAATGAGACAATTCTGTATTTAAATGCTGAATTGGTAAAAATGCAAACAGTGCTGGAAATTAAGGTACTTTAATGAGAGTGGCAGCGATTTACACAGATACAACAAGATAGTTACTCTCAATGGCACAGATGTGAAACATGCGCCAGCTGGCCTTAAAATAATATACAAATCCCTGTGAAAAGAATTACAATTTATAAAGGGAGAGAGTATGATTTCTCTTGTTTAATAAATACTCACAGAAAATAATTGTGCATGTTTGTTACTTTCCTCCTCTCTCTCTCTCTCTCTCTCTCTCTCTCTCTCTCTCTATCTCTCTCTCTCTCTCTTTTGCTTGCTCTCTTTCTGTCTATCTCTCTCTCATTCTCTATCTTGTTATGTCTTTATCCAGCCCCTTTGGTTGACTTTTGTCTCTCTGTCCATCCATCTCTATTGTCCACGTGTGATTGTGAAATATCTATCCTTCCGTCTTCCATCCATCTCTATGGCCTCCCGCACCCTCTATCTTGGACAGAGATCATGCCCAGTTCCTGGCTTGTCTCCTCTGGGCTGGAGGGCTTGTGAAAGCCTCCTGTTTACAGGCCCCGTTGCCCACGAAAATCAGCTACAGATTCCCATTAATCTCTGCTTGTTGCTGTTGTAGCTCGGCCAATGAAACAGTGTGTGACCACCACACAGCCCCATCCACTTTGGAGCGGAAGGCTGCCAAGGCGCTGTTTAACCCTGGTGTGCCGGAGAGGGCAGGCACATATAACTCTTCCTAATGTATTGTCCCTCTTGCAGGCCTCGACAACCCCCTCTGCTTGTGCGCCGCTATTTGTTACCGCTAATTTGACGTGTTTACGGCCTGCCTTCCTTATATTAGATACTTAAAGGAATCGATTGGGCTTAAATCGAAACACCTACAGCCGTGCATGCACGTCAATACGGAGATGAGTGCTTAATCTCAAGGACCAAGGAACTTGTGTTCCAGGGGGAGCAAAACTTTGCACATCTAATTTATGTATGTATCCCAATTACGGTTGAGCCTGTGTGTGTGTGTGTGACTGTTATGTGCTTAATGGAGAGGTGAAGAGGAGTGTGATTCAGCTCTTGCCTCTGGCCTCAGGGGAGGTGAGGTAGGACTGTAAGGCAGTAATGCCTTCCCGCCTGACAGTGTGTGTTGTGTGATATGGTGCTTTTTCATGAATCCGTTCCAGTTGTTTAAACCCTGGTTTTCTGCAGTAAATGGGTTTGGAAAACAGGGATTCAAAATGAATGCTTGATGGAAGGACTAATTATATGAGGGCTGTCTAGCTGGGTTAAAGTGTGTGTGTGTGTGTGTGTGTGTGTGTGTGTGTGTGTGTGTGTGTGTGTGTGTGTGTGTGTGTGTGTGTGTGTGTGCGCGCGCATTGGTAGAGTGAGTAAAGAATCTATCAGCCAACACATATGACTGCACATCTGTGTGATTCAGTGGTCACTATGGATGCCACACATTGCCACATACTATGTTCTACAGATGAACTTGCATAGTATTTTAGTAGTGCTCAAATATATTACCTTAATACATTTAATTAATACATTACTGTTTGTTTGTTCTTTGAAAATAGTGAGAGCAGCTGCTCACATCTTTTTCACATCATTTCCTCCCTCTGAGTACAGTCCATTCCCATGGAATTATGCAGCAGGTTTTTATGTAGAAATATTTGACAGACTCTGGCAATTGGCATGGGAGTAAGTGTGAAAAGGCAATAAGTTTGCACTTGGAAATTTTATTTGAACACCCAGAGTGTTTAGACTGAGGCACATATGTACAAATTTTATAAAAATATGGAATTTGAACATATGAAGATGAAGAAAAGCTGTCCATATGATATTATAATATCCAATATGTGTTGATTAAATGATAAATCTGAATCAATTATGATAACAAGATTTTTTGTTTCTGACAAAGCTATAACAGAGAATTCAGCCAGATTTAACATTAACAGATAATTTATTTCTTGCAGTTTTAGGACCCAAAAGTAGAACCTCTGTTTTGTCACTATGTCAGGGGTGTCCAATCTTAGCTGCAAAAGGCTGGTGTGGCTGCATGTTTTCAATTGAACAAAGCAGGAGCTTAACTGAAGACTGAGACCAACTGATTAAACAAGTAGAATCAGGTGTTTGGAATGAAAACCTACTGCCACACTGGATAAGACTGGACCCCCCTGCACTACTGAGCAACAACCAAGATTTTATAAATTTTCTCCATTTTATTTAATCTAGGTTTGTCAGGTTTGGCTGATAACTACTGTTGAGTATTGTCTGTGTAACAGTGGAAGTTAATGCCATGTCTTTGTGCCTAATGGTAGCATGTAAACTGTGAACAGTAATGGTCCTAAAATAGATCCTTGTGGAATTCCATATCTCATTTCAGTGACATTGGAAGGTACACCTTCACGGATTTAAACCACGTGGTTAAGTAAGGTCTGAACCATGAAAGGGCTGTCCCTGTGATTCCAACCATGTTTTCTAATCTTTCAGCACAAGCAGGGACACACAGCCTTGATCAGATAATAAGATGATCATTTGTAATCCTAACTAGTCTCGGTGCTATGATGAGGCCTGAATCCAGATTGGAGTTTTTCATATATTTGTTTCTTGTGTAGGTATCTGTACAGTTGTTGGGTCACAACTTTTTCCAAGATCTTAGATATAAATGGTGAGTTAGAAATAGGTCTATAATTAGACAGTACACTTGGATCAAGATTTGCTTTGACAGTAGGCCCCTTTCCTGACATGCAACTCCGGGGCACGTAAACCAACAGTCTGTGGGGCTGGTGCAGGAGAGGGACCAGAAACAGAACAAGGACAGGACAGCCTGGACTAGACATGAGCAGGAGACTAGACGGGACAGGAAACTGGTCTTGGGAACATGAGACAGGACAAGAGATACACTAGACGAAACTGAAGACTGAAGAGATGACTGGGGAAACATGGCACTGGATGGGTGACATGACAGGACTGAGTACAGGGACAGGGACAAACACGTGGACTGAAACTGACACAAACACAGAGACAGAGATGTCGAAACCAGATAAAGGAAGAGGGACAATAACAGACATGGGCACTAAAACAGGAACAGACATGGGTACAAGAACACATATGTGCTGAGACATGGGCTTGGGCCCAGAACTGGTAAATGTCTCAAAGGTTTTTTGAGCCAGTCTGGGCACAGTTCTTCAGGTCAAAGAAGTTTGATACTGCCCCATAGTCGACCTCCTGAAAGACACGGACAATGAAATCCAGATGGCAGGCACCGTCTTCTGGACAGGACCATAGGTGGCAGATTCTGTCTTCTGGACAAGAGTACAGGCAGCAGGCTCAAGACCAAAACAAAACATACATGCTTTGAAGCATGTGGGAAAAAAAACAACAACAAAGACAAGACCAGAAATTAACAGGACAAATATGTGACATTGAGGTTCAGTACCTTCAGTATTTTTGTAAGTAAGAGATAGCACCAAAAACTCTGGGAGTTTATAGTGAGAGCACTTATATACTCAAAATAAAGGCTGTCCTTGTAAGCTAAGTTGAATACTTTCAGTCTGGACATTCGCCACTTCCACTCTAATCTTTGTGCAGATTGCTTTAAGGTACTGATGTTATACCATGATGCAATTTTTATCTGTCTCACTTTTCTGTATTTAAAAATCACATAATACAGATAAACTGTAGTTGCAAGTGTCAGTTATTTTTATTACAACTTGTGTGTGTCCTTTCAGTAATAAAGTAATAAAGACAAATCTGAATGTCACTCATGAGGGCAGTGTGATATAGCCTTTCAAAAAGTATACCCAAAACATACCCAAAACAAGTTCATAATTGACAATCCAATAGATTCCAGCTCTTGTTTTGCAAAGAGGAGCAGTGATAAGAAACATAACTTTAATCTTTTTTGGTAGGCTGATACATTTGCCATTTTCAGAGTTGGATATAGTTCTCATTACAAATACTATTAATCTAAATGAACAAAAATTCATAACTTTGAAGCACATTTGCAGTCACATTAGTGGAGCCCCCTTGTGGCTCCTGAAGCCCCTGAGGTTAATATTACCTTGTTTTCACTACCTGCCTCATTTTGATTTAACCCTTGAGTCTTAATATTTGCTAATGGCCTCAAGAACAGCAGGTTCTCTGTGTGTTTCTCCATCACTTCTGACATGTTTGGGTGTACTATAGGGCTTTGTCTGATTATAACAGCCTAAACAGCCTGCAGCTTTTCGCTCTTCATGCTGAGCCTCTATCTCTATCAGCCAGAGCCTGAAAACACTCAGAGCCTCTTGCCAGTTCAAGTTGTTTCAGGCACTAAACAATGATGTTGTAAAACTGGTTGTTATGCTGCTGTTTGCCTAATTTTCTGGATCAACAGTTGCATTTGTTAGTGAACAAAATGAGTACATTTTTACATGTTTTATGGATTTATTTTTGCACAAATCATGGTTAATGTTTGATGCTTTGTGTCACAGAATCACAGCACAGGGAAAGCCCTGAGGAAGGCCAATACTCCAGGCTGATTTTTATAATGAACCAGAGGGCAGTTACTCTTTTGTTGACCCCCCTTGCCCACCAAGCCCTATGCCTCTGTTAACCCACACTCCATCCCACCCTACCACATGCCTGCTACCCAGGCCAAGTTTTTTGTAGCCCACTTCCATTCTGTGTTTTTCTTCTTTTTGTGCCTGGGTGGGGAGAAGTAGGGGGTTATCCAGAGGAAAAGAAACCAGAGCGCTTAGTGCATATTTCAAATTTATGAAGCTTGGACTCTCCTCACGTTCCTGCTTGATTATTCCAAGGGAGAGAAAGAGCAAAAAAAGACAGAAGACAAAAAATTCTCATCTGGAAATGATTAGATACTTTTCTGTCTTGCCTTCCACTCAGCATTAACACAACGTGACAGGCTGTAAGCATTTTTGTGCCATATTTCAAAGTTATGGTGTATAAACATCTGGTGAAGCTCTCTGTTGCGCTCTTGGGGAAAGGGGATCTTTTTTCCACATTGCACTGTGTTTGTGTTGGGCTCGGCGAGGTGAGAAACTCTAGCGATGTGAGAGGCCGTTGTTCAGCACGATGGGGGAGAAAGGGAAGGGGGCAGGTATGAAATACACTCTGGCCCCTCTCACAGCTTCTGCTTCCACAAAGAACCTGTGGCCAGGAGCTATAAACACACACACACACACACACACACACACACACACACACACACACACACACACACACACACACAGCCATGTGTTAAATGCCCCAGGTGGCAGGACAGAGCACCTGGCCAGACCCAATCACTGCACTGTATGAATCAGGTAGATTGATCCATCATTCTCCTTCTCTCTCTTTCTCTCTCCACCTCTTCTCACTATGTGCACATTCATCAATAACTCCAGAAACTTTGCAGACAATTCTCAACACATTCACACTGCCAGCTTACAGTTAATTTGTTTATGTGACTATTTCTAATTTATTACCAACAAGCACCAGCTGCTTTTATTTAAATGTTCATATTAAAAAATGTGCAACAGGAACCAGTTTTATTCTATTATTATGGTTCAATGTTGCACTTAAATGAGTTTGATGCTACCTTTAAACAAATTTCCACTGTGGTGGTCTTTGTTTGAGGTAAACTTATCTTTCAGCCCATAGTCTGTCTCTTTATTAACTTTCATTGTTTAAGCATTCATGGGAATCTTTAAAACATCATAGCTCTCATATAAAAAGACAATTTTTGGCAATTGTTCTGCTAGAGACTTTCCCCATTAACAAAGGATACATTGATTACATTTTGAAAAAGGAACATATGTCTTTCCATGGGCCAATGTCTGATGTGTTTTTCTTGGCTGGCTCAAATTAAACTTTTGTCGTTTACTCGGCATATTTTAACAAATTAGAAACATTAGAAACCCAAATCGCAGCCGTGTTTTGGTTTCAAAGTTACAGTTCCGCAATTATATTTCACAACACAACCAAATTGTTTGACAGGCGAACTGAAAAACCTAAAACAACTTTCTATATTTGAGGCACATGCTTTTCAAATTAGGATCATGTTATTATTGTAATGGCACTGTGTAGTGTTCCTGCCCCATCATATGAGTGAAACTGGAAATCTATAGACTGGTGTGATATATATGGATTTTACAGTGTATTCTGACACAGAGGGCCACAGGGGAACAGGCCTATGTAGGTGTGCACTCTGGTTGACCTTATATATGGAGGAATTTTCTCTCACTCACTCTCTCTCTCTCTCTCTCTCTCTCACACACACACAGTCTCTCTCTTATGTATGTATGCGTATGTTTGTATGCATCAGGGGTTTGTTTCTTCATAATTTGCTGCAAAG
This sequence comes from Acestrorhynchus altus, assembly GCA_034509495.1. Lineage (NCBI taxonomy): Eukaryota > Metazoa > Chordata > Actinopteri > Characiformes > Acestrorhynchidae > Acestrorhynchus > Acestrorhynchus altus. The sequence goes on along the minus strand of CM067512.1, from coordinate 15,038,828 downwards.
ATGTACTTTTATTTACATAAACATATAAATCTTTTTATAAAATGTATATATTTATATTTTATTTATACCAAATAAGTACATATAGGCACAAAAATAGTATATTCCCCTTAGATTTATGTATGTAAAACAAACACCAGGCAAAAATTCGCACTTTGTATGTTCAAGGTTGCTCCCATCTTTACTGTCATCTTCAACCTTTCTCTGTCACTGAGCACAGTCCCAATGTGCTTCAAGAGATCCATGATTGTCCCTGTCCTGAAGAAACCACAGCCAGCCTGTCTCAACGACTACCGCCCTGTGGCCCTCAGTGCGTGTGGGAAACCATGTCTCACCCACAGTGACCCTCAGCATTGGTGCTCCTCAAGGCTGTGTTCTATCACCCCTATTGTACTCCTTGTACACCCATGACTGCATGGCCATTTCAAGCTCCAACATCATTGTTAAGTTTGCTGACGACGCGGTCGTGGTGGGCCTGATCTCCGATAACGAAAAGAAGGCCTACCTAGAGGAGATTGCACGCCAGGGAAACTGGTGCCTGGCCAACAATCTCCTGTTCAATGTCAGTAAAACCAAGGAGCTGATAGTGGACTGCAGCAGGAGACAGGTGAGGAGCTACCTGCCAGTACAACTCAACGGTGCAGAAATAGAGAGGGTAGAAAGCTTCCAATACCTTGGAGTCAACATCTCGCAAGACCTGACATGGTCTTGCCACGCTGACATCCTGGCAAAGAAAGCCAGACAGTGTCTCTACTTCCTCAGACGCCTTAGGGACTTCAGACTGCCCTCTACGGTACTGCAAAACTTCTATTCCTGCACCATCAAGAGCATCCTCACGAGGAACTCCGTGGCCTGGATCAGAAACAGCACCAAACGGGACAGACAGACCCTGCAGAGAGTGGTGCTTTCTGCTGAGCGCATCAACAGGACAACACTCCCAGATCTGCAGACGATCTATAACAAGCGGTGCTGGTCGAAAGCCATGAAGATTGTGAAGGACCTCAGTCATCCTAACAATGGGGTTTTCACTTTACTGCCATCAGGAAAGTGATTCCGCTCACTGAGATCCACCACAGAAAGGATGAGACTGAGCTTCTTCCCTCAGGCTATTCGGACTCGAACCAGATCCAACTTAATTTTTAACCCAAAATCCCACATTCTCCTCTCATTCCCAGCTGTGTCCCATTGGTAACCCTGCCCTCTTGTAATCATGTCCCAGCTGTGTTTAATGTTCCTAATGTGTATATATACTCCCTTGTGTCAGTCTGCTGTTGTGAGTCTTCTCTAGTGTTACCCATTATGCTAACTGCTGTGTTATCTGTTATGTTAACTGCTTCATGTATTCCTGTCTTACGTTAATAAAACCCCAGCGAGTACTTCCGCTTGACCCTTAGTTTGTTCGGTACCCCGCGTACATTACAATCTCAAACAAAAATATCTAATTCATAACTATACAACTAAAGTTTGCACAAAGATATAAATATATTTTTTATATATTGTATGATTCACAAATATCTTCTACCTACTGGTGGTGCTGGTCAGCAAAATACGAAACTTCCTATCTTGAAAATAAAAAAAGAAAAAATGGTAAGAATATCACATGGTTACTATGTAACATTAGTGCATAGTAGGCCTGGTCACATAAATTTGCTATACATTTACCACAGTTTGGGTTAGTCTTGGTTTAGATTATGATCAGGGATAGGGTTAGGTTAAGTTTAGGTTGAAGTATAGGTTCAGGTAATACAATTACAGCAGTTGCTTTATAATGTTCTTTGTAAAAATCATTTTATTTCTGCTTGTCTGAATTGTCAGTAAGTTTATAAATTATTTTATCCATGGTACCACACATGTGGCAGCCTGTTGCAGTACCTCCTGTTCTCTTCTTTTTAGCCTCTTTTCTTGTACTTAAGTTTATTTTCTGTTTGTGAAAAGTCTTTTCATCATTTTCAACCACAATGGATACCAAAATTGTGGTGCTTGTGCTGGTTTTAACAATACTTTTCTCTCTGTTTACGGCCATGTCTGGAGATCTTTTGCAGATCCTACAGTTTACTCCAGGGATCAGCTGGGAATTTGGGAATTAGCAACAAGAGCAGGAGAGGCACAACATCCCCTGCAATATGCAGAAGAGGAGACAAGGCAGCTGGGCAGGATTGCTGCATCATGCACAGAGGAGACACTACAAGCCTGTAAATCCCTCTTTTGTTATGGGAAATGTGAGATCAGTGAACTCTGGACATGCTCTTATTTATGGACAGCTTTTACCTCATTTGGGTAGACAGGACCACAGACGGTGATAGGAGAAAACGAGTGGACTGGTAAAAACAACTACAGGAGGAAGCTGGAACAGTTACTGCGTAAAAACGTCAGTGGAGTTTGGAAAGGCCTTAAAACCATTCCTGGCCACAAGAAACCCAACTCCCAGGTGGTTGGGGACAAGAAGTGGGTGAATAACCACAAAACACCTACCCCTCACCCCACACAAACATCCCTACTGAACACTCACTGTGGGAAGCTACTTGCATTACCCCCCCCCCCCCCCCCCCCAACAACTTTCAGCTCACTGCCAACTTCCACTGGCTCATTGGCTGGCAGGTCCAACCTGCCTTTCACAAACTCCCAGCCCCCACTCCAGTCTGCTTCAGTCCTTCACAATGGCCCAGGTGAGGAATGAGCTAAGGAAATTCAAGACTACCACAGCGGAAACATCTTGTGTGATACCTTTACCAAAAATATAGCACCCAAAGGCCTCAACAGCTACAGGCCAGTGGTTCTAACTTCTCATCTGATGAAGTCACTGGAGAAGCTGGTCTTTACCAATCGCCACCCTCTGGTTAGTGCATCTATGGACCCTTTTCAGTTTGCCTATGAGCCTGGCATCGGGGTGGATGATGCTGTCATCGATCTTCTACACAGAGCTCTTTCTCACCTGAAAAAGCCTGGGAAAATTTTGTGAATTGCATTTTTCAACATCTCCAGTGCCTTTAACACAATACAGTTTGGGCTGCTGAAGGACAAGCTGAAACATGTTAGTGTGGTCACCTATCAAACTGGGTTACTGGACTACCTTACTCCAAAAGGATGTGAGAAAGATGAAAGAAGAAGAAACTGGTGATGGATTTCCACAGGTGCAGACACACCCCTCCACCAGTTAACATCCAGGGAATGGACATTGAGAGGATGGAGTTATACAAGTACCTGGGTGTTCACTTTAACACCAAACTTGACTGGTTAGTTAACACCATTGCACTTTTCAAAAGAGGTCAGAGCAGAGTCCACCTACTGAGAAAACAGGTCATTTGGAGTGGAGGGAGCACGTTCTTTGGACGTTGAGGACGTTGAGGACGTTCTTTGACATAATCATGATATCTACCATCTTTTGTGGTGTGGTCTGCTGGGGCAGCAGTATTTCGATGGTAAGACAGGAATAGACTGAACAAACTCATTAAGAAGGCTAGTTATATCCTGGGAAGCCCCTTAGACCCAGTGCAGGTGGTGGGAGAGAGAAGGATGTTATCCAAACTAATTGCATCTCTCAGAGTCAATGATGACCCACCGGCCTGGGCCAATAAAATGCTAACTTTGAGTTCCTCTGCCCCATCTGAGAAGGACCCTGAGCACCCTGCCCTAGACTAGTTGCCCACTTGCCGTCACCAGCTAGGTAGAAATGTGCACATACCCTAAATAGTTGCCACTGTTGCTATTATGTCCACCACTGAACTAATGCTACTTCAGTACACCTGAGTATTACAGCAGGCGAATGGGGATCCAGTGTTCCCTATCGATCTACTTATCCCTAATTATTTATAAGTAGTTGACCAGAGAAGGATGGGTCCCCCCTTGTGAGCCTGGTTCTTCCCAAGATTTCTTCCTCCAGCTCTGAGGGAGATTTTCCTCACCACTGTCACCTTTTGGCATGCTCAAAAGGAGGTTTATGTCTTTATCCTTTGTTAATGTTTTTTCTATGTTTTTATTTATTTATTTCCGTAAATCTGCTCTGTGACAACATCAGTTGTAAAAAGCACTATACAAATACTTTTTTTGATGAAACTGGTATCCATGCTGGTGAATGACTCCCACTCCATGCATGAGACTCTGGCAGCACTAGGCAACTCCTTCAGTGACAGACCCTAAGTGTGTGAAGGAGTGGTATCACAGGTCCTTCCCCCATGCTGCTGTTAGACTCTACAACCAGCAATGCTGTCAGCAGACCACAGACACATACACTTGTACTTAAAATTCCATACAGTATTAAAGTTTTCCCATACAACTAATGTGCAATACTTCTTCCATCTCCCCACGTGCAATTATCTATAATTTATCTGTACGTTTTGTTTATTTGTTTATTATTTATAATGTTGTAGATACTATACTGTTTATACTATTTCTATTCTTGTACTGAGTACCTTGCTATCCCTTTGGTGCTATAATGCTGTGAATTTCCCCACTGTAGGACTAATAAAGGATTCTCTTATTTTAGCTCATATGTATGCATTTTACTTGAGAAAATGATGCCTTGAAACCCAAGTGAAGATCCAAATTTTGGGAATCAGAACATCTTTTACTTGCTCACCATTTAGCAGGAGTGCAAAAAATGTCACTGTGCAAACACACACACACACACACACACACACACACACACACACACACACACACACACATTTACACAATCAATATTTCTATCAAAAGCAATCAAGAATTACAAGGCTTGCTGTTCAAAAGAAGTAAGAAGTAACAAGTACATATAATTATCTTCATTTCACTCCTCCATTTTCACACAAATTGAGGTGCTCTTGGTTAGGAGTTAAAGACCTGTTGTGTGTGTCTCCCTGCTAACAGTATCACTGCCTGCTCAATATGACACACATATCTGGAGCTGGAATATAATCTCAGCCTGCAGAAATCAATGGAGAACAAAGCCTCCAGTCTCTATTGAGGAAGCATGCTCATTGGTGTAGGAGCATATTGAGTGCAGCTTTTGTCAGAACTGTTTTCTTGTCAGAGTGACCTGTTTTCCCTGGCCCTGCTCTGAAGTTTGTCTTGTAATCTGGCCAAAAGGACAGAGTTACCCATGACCGCCACCTGCACACAATGCACTAAGAGTATCCACATCTAGCATCCTTCCAAATTTAGCAAAAGTTCTATCAATAACCCTCTCTGTACCCTCTGTTATTTATCCCTCTGTCTGTACTAACTCTGTATAGCTGGATTCATTCAGCAGGAAGCCTTGATTCAGGTTGTCAGTGATCTATCCAATGATGAATAAGATTTCAGGTTAAATCTCTATTCTTCATTCTCCAGCAGCCATGCACCCTTTATTTATTTATTTATTTATTTATTTATTTACTTACTTACTTACTTACTTACTTACTTACTTACTTACTTACTTACTTATTTAAATTAGGTATGTTGAAGGTTAGATCATGGTGAAGAGCTGCTATTAGCAAGAATTTTTCATTTCCATTGAAGTTTGGACAGTCAAAAGAAAATGTTTTCTGCAATGAAAAAATATGTCCATAGTGATGAACAAACAGCAGATAATTACAAAAATACTCATCTGTTCACCTGAGTGAAGCTGAAGAGAGAAATCATTGTCAAATTTGCACAATCATCTAGTTGGTGAGTGAATTCCGCAGTATATTAAGAGAATGCCATGAAGAGAGGCCATATATATGTGTGTGTGTGTGTGTGTGTGTGTGTGTGTGTGTGTGTGTGTGTGTGTGTGTGTGTGTGTGTTTGTTTGACTTCATAAAGGTAGCAAAAGGGTTTTCTGAGTGATGCCACAAAAGAACCACATTTGTTTACTTTAACCAATGGCTCTCAAATGAATTCTCAAGAGTCCCCCAGACAGTCCAGATTTTTTTACTTACCCAGCAAGTAACGCATATAAAATCAACCAAAATATGGACTAAGCACTGTGTCCCTGAGATCCAGTTTCAGAACCATTGCCATTAAGAAGCATTGAGTGGTTTAATTTTTTTTTATTTCTCAGTTGAAAGGAGGTTTAGGAAACCAAAAGTGGGATTGTACATTTCTGAAGTAAATGGGTCAGAATGTTTTATGCAAATGAGATGATTAGGGGTGAAAATTTTAAAGAATAAGAAAAATAATTAAAAAACACTATTAAGAAGTTCTATACTACAAAACAGGTTTATCATAAAACCATTCAAGCATGAATCTCAGTCACTTCATCATGGGATGAACAGTGGTGGACAGTAACTAAATCCATGTGTCCATCCTATTGTCCTTTAGTACACTTGAACTTTACATGTAGCTGTACTTGTGTGTATCTAAATGTATTGCCATTTCTTCTATATTACCTACTATAGGTATGTCTTACTATATAACATTTTCTTATTTTTACTTATTATTATTTTATGTACTTGTCAGTTTACTTCTAGTCTGTATCTAATTGGGCACATTATGACTTGACTAATCAAACTCACACCTAAATCAATAAAATGCATAAACAGCCCAGAAGATTGGCAGTTTGATAACTCAAACCCCTGCTTCTATATCAAAGGTGGATTCCTGCAGACAACCATGATGCCCAAGTACCGCAAGGTCGCTTTAAGAACATTCTATCACCAAAGCTGTACTGCACCATGGTCACATCTAAATCACATCTGGATTTACAAGAAAACAGAATCAGTTTCCATGCAATTGGACTTATATCTGGGGTTGTAGGTGACGTGGATGGGATGCTTATTCCTATACACACTCCCAGACTTCTGAATTCTATCTACAAAGTTGAGAAAAGGTGTTTCTACAGTGAATGTGCAGGTTATATGGAACCACCAAGGACTCTTTACTGACATTGTGGTCAAGTGGTCTGGGAATATGATAGTCATCTGGGCAAACTCTGGGGTGTGTCAGCTGGAAAAGGTGGTGTTTACTGGGAAATAGTGGGGATCCTCTCTGTGGATCCCCCCTAACCCCAAAACTACAGCTGAGGGCAGGTTAACAGCACACACTGGCGGATGTGCAGAGTTGTTGAGCACAGTGTTCTAGACATCCTGAAGAGGCACAACAGTGCAGTGTAGGCTGGTATTCACCTTCCTCAATCAAAGGAAAGTGACAAAGAGGACACACAACAATGTGCCATAGAACTGCATGGAGAAAAGAAGGTGAGTTTGACTGTCCAAAATATTATTAGAAATGTGTTTTCTTGATCATTTTTATTTTTTAATAAGAATATTTAACAATAATGACAATCATACAAATGAAATAAACACCATCACAATTAACAGGAAAATAAATGATAAAAAAAGTCTAACAAATAATATAGAAATGGTATTTTGTGCTTGTGTCTGAAAAGAATATATAGTTAATTAATGATGTCACATGTTTATGAGCATTGCACAATGCCAAAGAACATCATTCTGACGAACAGATTTCAGAATCGACAAACAGATTTCAGAATCTGAAAAGACACTTTTAAACACATTTCTATGTTGTTGGAATTTTTTTGAGCATTTGTTTGAGGTTCGACTGAGCACATCCTTCTTTAGTTCACTCTTTATTCGCTAAGATTGATTGCTGTCGGGAGACTCACCCCTGACTCGCTGCAGCATGTTGGGGCAGGAAAGCTAATGGCCGTAAATTATTTCCATGACCATCTCTCTGCGGGTACGCAAGCGCTCCTCTGTGCCGACTGGGAGCGATTTTGTAACCCATACTCTTGTACAGCAGTAATGGAAGACGCCTGGGCCGAAACCTGCGGGTCCACATTAACCTTTAAAGCTCGGGCCTGAATCTGGGGAGGCGGGGGGCCTTCATGTGCCGGCCCAGGCAGGAGGGGCCTTGCTGAAAGACCGCGAGAGCCAGCTGCCCTCGGCTATTTTTAAAGAAGCATTTGTCCCTTCGTACTCCCCTGGCGACTGACTCGACTGAATATCAGTGCTGTGATGCCAGGCACTGCTGGATGTGCCCCACACAGCGCCTTTCACTCTTAAGCAGTAACTTTGCAGGGTTGTCCCATGCCAGCCTTTTCAGTATCTTATCTGCTCTTAAGGTATCTGGGTAACTGATAAATCCTGCTTTTTGAAATAACCTCCTTTTAATACTTATGTATTCTCACTCTCTTAACAATATACCATTCCAAAATAAGTTTAGCTCAGATAAATTAATCTAATTTTTAAAAACATTATGCATAATTAAATTGTTAAGCTGGAAACAAAGTCATTCAGAGTGGTTTAATGTAAAATATAACATTAACATAAATAAATCTTCTAACTGATTTCTTTACAGTGGTATTATTATCAGTGATCATGACGTCTACTGTGCAAATCTAGACAAAACTGTTATCCAAACTGTAAATACCAGCAACTGTAAACCAGTTTGTGTTAAACAATAGCTTTTTATGCAGACTGTACGATAACTGCAAGTTATGATCATGCCATTAATTAATCAAACATACATACATTTTATGCCATTGGGTCAGACATAAAAACACACTTATTTTTATAGTGATGTATTACATTTAGTTATTATGGTTCCTCTCATTAACACTACAAAATATCCTCTAAAAGTATGATTTTCACATTGCCTTTAATGACTTTTGTTTGCATCTTAAGCATTTAATTCCTTTTTTAATGAGTAGAATATGGTTAATATAAAACCTCCAACCTCAGCTGTCCACTCGGTTTCTTAGAGAAAGTAACAAACACAGTACTTATGTGAATATATAATATAGAACTTGCTCTTTAAATTATGGAAAACATCTTTCAGCTGATACTTTAAAGAGCTTCTTTTTAATGGTTTAATGGTGTTAAAAGCAAGAGGGGTTAAAATAACTCCTTTTGGCAAATTCATTTTTAGAGTAAAGAGAAACCAACCAGTTCTGCTGTGTCAGGCTGGAAAGAAGACATTGCTTTGTGTTGCATCAGGTTTTCATATACATATATCATAACATCAGCATACCCCAATGGGGTCTTTGAATTATGCATCTGCACTGTAAATTAGTGGCAATGTTCATTCTATCAGCTCTGTCCTACATTATGTTTGGTCTCTGTAAGCCAGCATGGCGCAGAGGAAGATCATATGAGGAGACGCTTTCAACATGAGGGAGGGGGAGTTGGGGGTGCATTGCTTGTTTTTGCCTCTGCTTATTTGTTATTTATATGTGCGTATCTGACCCAAGGCTCTATTTTTCTTATAAAATACAGTACTTAAAATGCTGCTGTCGTCATTGTTGCCATTATTGCATCGTTCCTTTTTAACGATATTGTTTTGGCAGCATGCTGTGTGCGCATTAACGGGCCACAGGAGAGAGCTTTACGTTCTGTAAGTGCAAACTACGAGACTTCAATCAGAAAGTTATGAACCTGAATCCAAACTAAAAGGCGTGCGGTGCGGGCATATTGGGGGAGTTGAACCGGGCAGGTTCATTGTGCGAGTTCTGCCCCTTTCCCAGAACTCCGTCCAACTCTTCTAGTAAACATGAGTTACTGCTCAAATATCATGGCCGGATCTGTAAACAACAGCGCCCATAACCTCATTTAAAAATTATTTATTTTCATCGCTCCGGCGGCCGAGCGGGCACTTAAAATCTGTCAGCGTTCTGAAATGCCAGCGATTGCGCCACGACGTGATTGCGCCATTTCTCAACAAAAATATGGCCTATTGTGCATAAATAAATAGCAGGGACTGGCGCGGAATTATAAAAATGTCACCCACAAACCAACAAGTGCCGCCGATGCATATTAAGACCCTGCGTCGCAAAAAGAAAAGGGGAGAAAAATGTGACGCTTAAGGGTCATTAAAATTGTATGACGTTCTGCCTGCAAGTCAAATACACTTCTTCCCTGTTTCTTAGACGGGGGAGGAAGGGCTGCGGAGGGGAGGCGGATAAACAATGCAAACTTCCACGCAGCATGGTTCATAAATGTCTTTAGAATAATGTTTGCATCAGAGCTGATCTGTCATCAGCCAGTGCTACGACTTTTACTACCCCTGTCCAACAGCTCAGTGCTCCCAGCCCCGCCCCACAGAGCAGAGAGAGAGAGAGAGAGAGAGAGAGAGAGAGAGAGAGAGAGAGAGACATTCCATTCTTCTCCTTCCTGGAATCAGATGTCTTGTTTTTCCGTCAGCGTCAGTCAAGAGCTAGAAGTGTAGGTTTATGTCTGGACTACAATAATATTTGATTTGTAATTGTTTAGCTTATATCTGATTTCCAACATTATCATAACATTTATTTCAAACCACAGCTCGCAGTAAGGATGGACTAGCTGTACTTCAACTACAGCGATAAAGAACACATTCTAGTAACCAAGTCAAATAAAATGTGTGTCTTCATTCACTGTCCAGCGTTGTTGTCGGGCAGTTGATGTATGCTTCAAATCATGTTTTGATCCCAGATAACAGTGAACATCTGAGCTGTAAATGCCGAAGGTGGGCTGCGTATTAGTGCATGCAATTATATATATATATATATATATATATATATATATATATATATATATATATATATATATACTGAGAGAACAGACTAATATTTGCAAAATGTTAGGATGATTTGTGGTTTAGAAATACAGTATTTCTCTAATTACTCAATATTTCTTAAATAGTTAATATTCAGAATAAAAGCATCGCTACAAAGTGGAGCATCAGTTTGTAGGGAAGTTGTGTATTATTTGTCATAGTAAGTAACGCATATTTATCAAATTAATCACGGTGAATTTTTATTTTTATTATTTATTTTATTTTTATTTATTTATTTATTTATTTATTTATTTATTTATTTATTTATTTAGCTTGATGGATGGGTTGTTTGTTTTTGTGCTTGCATATGTGCACCATGCTGTGATTTCGATTGCAAAGAGAGAGAGAGAGCAGTTTTCCCAACTGCTTTCAACAAACACATGCAATGAACTGATGATGAGCCTCTGTGATCAAATCCAACTCAACGAATAAAGAGCTCCAGGAGGATTCTCCAGATCAGATCAGTGCAGGCTGCTTCTGGAGAGAGAATGAGTGTGATTCTTTTATCAGCTCTATGCTGCCCTCTTTGGATAGATGACATCATATCAGCTGGGTCGAAGGTCAGTAGAGGAACTGAGGGTACCAAAGGCTAAGGGTTTTTTTTGTTTGTTTGTTTGCTGAAATAGGAGGATCAATTGGTAGAACCCTTGGAGCAAACATATGAATTTCCAATTCTGTTCACACCAAATGTGCTTCATGTAAAATACAGAAGTGAAGACAAAGTGTGATGGCTCTATAGTTCACCAATAAATGAAATGTACACCATATTTCCCTTATTCCATGCACAGTTGATGTTTAATATAGTTGAAAATTATATTCCTCAATATTTTAACTACAGTAGTTCCAGTGGAAAACTACAGAAGCAAACTTCAGACACCAAACATGTCTTGACTGATCAACCCAAATTTGATTTTCATAAACCATTCGGGCTGGCCCATTCAGTGCCAGTCTGACAAATCCATTGCCCTCTGTTCTCCGCGATCTCGGCTAATTCTATTGAGCTTTGGAGGCCACCAAGATAGGACAAGGCTAATCTGAGCTGCCCTGCACCACAGTGGGGAGCATATGCTCTGGAGCTTCTGGAGCCTGTCCCAGTCACCCCTTCTTTGAGTGCTGACACCACCCCTCTAGTCTATCCCACCAGCTGCTGTGAAAGACGCCTGCCACCAGGGACGACTCTCTCTGGGAGGCCTCCTGAGTAGGAAAGAAAACATAGAACATAGAGAGAGAGAGAGAGAGAGAGAGAGAGAGAGAGAGAGAGAGATGTTGATCCTGTTTTGCACTTGTATGCTTATCAGTGCTGCTTAGCGGCCTTTCTCCTCCTCACTAATGCGTACAAACAAAAGCAGTATTAGAAGGGCTGCTGCTGGGTTGGGAGGGAGCAGGAGAATGGCTGCTGCCAGCACAGGACTTCTGTGTGTCCCACTGAGCTGAGCACAGTTGGAGTGTTGAGGCTCCTGTGCCATGAGAAGAACAATTGCGGTCGTCTTGTGAGCATATGGGTGCAACGGGTGAATTATGTAAATGCAATGCGGGAGGCTTGTGGGGCAGTGCTTACAGATCGCCTGTGTGCGGCAGGTCACCTCTTTCACTTCTTCCTCACACACTCAAAAGCCCCCTGTCACTGACACAACAAAAGCCTGACACATTTTACACCACACATTTACAGCTCTCTGACATCTATATCCACAACCAGGCGTGACGATGAGGGGGAAGATTGTCATGATGGTATAAACGTTCCTCAGTGGTTTTCAGCTGAAAACATATGTGAGGAGAATCCCTTATATAATAATAATCAACATTTCAGATGGAGTATCTTTAGATTTTAAAAAGATATTTTTCACAATGCTCATATTTCTACAAATACTTCCCTAAAGCATCATCCATGATGAGTTCTTCAGTGAGTCAAATGTGATCTTTCTATCCTGACACAAATATTTTAATATATAATCTTTCAAGGCTGCAGTCATCCCTGTAGTTTATGCACCAGTTTCCCTCTTCCAGTCAACTTTCCATTAATACGCTGTGATGTCAACGAATTTCTTCAGGACAATAGTCAGGTCTGCAGTCTTCCTCATGACTGTGGTTGGAAATTAAATATTCTAATATGTGATTGACTGGATTTATTCTTTTTAGCTACACATAAAAAAGAAATCAAAAGTAAAATAATGAAGGCTTGAAATGTTTCAATATTTACATATGATTACCTGCCATGACATTATAACCACTTCCTTATTTGTACTCTAATTGTCCCTGTACCTTACAGACACACTGGTTCTATAATTACAGATAGTAGACTGTTTTTCTGAATACTTTGTAAGCCTCTCACTCTTCTTCAATGGGCAGAACCCACCCAGTTGTGTGTTGCACAGGTACGAGTGGATCAGACACAGTAATGCTGCTTTTTAAACATTTACTCTCCACTTTATTAGACGCTTCTATCTAGTTGCAACAATTTATAGATGTAAAGTCAGAAAGAGTGAACAGTTGCAAGCATCATCCACAGGTGGGCACTGCTGGCTGGATATTTCTGTTGGTGGACAATTTCAGTCCAGCAGTGACACTGAAGGGTATGAAGACCACAGCAGGGCAGAGAAACAAATCGCTTGTCTGTATTGTTTTTCCGTAAGGGTACACTGCACTGTAATGTGATGTGTAGGCGATGTGAGCTATTTGTATTTCTGTCCAATGTGCTTGCTTTGATACTATTTTGTTCACAAAGTGGTTAAACTGGAAAAGTGTTTAGCATGTATAGATGCCTTTCAATGCTCTGTTTGTATATGTATGTGCAAATCTCAAGAGTTTCCCGTGTTTCATTTGCTTGTTGTTTATAGATTTCTGATTCCTGAAAAGGGAGGATCCCTGTTTGTTGTCTTGTTTTGTTTTTTTCCTCCAGCCTTTGGGACTTTTTAAAATAATTAAAATTATGCAGACGGATACAGTCGTCATTAAATATTCACGTTCAGCGGTCACCCAAGCGTGCTGTGTCTCTCCGAGGTCTTTTCACATGCTAAGTGTTAATAAACTCCCAGAAGAAAGCGGACTTGATTGAATTTCTCGCGGACGCCGCTGGTTAGCTCGTCGAGCAGAGCGCGCGCGCTCGCCTGCCTGTTCCTGATGCGCTTCCTACCAATTACCGGCGCCCTGAGTAATCTCCTAAGATTACAGCAAGCTGTCACAAACAGCGCGCGAGCTGTTCGCGCGCCACCGGGGGACGGGGGTTTGTCACTTTTTACTGTTGCTCGGTTTGCTCTGACAGTGACGAGCCGCTGAACGCGAGGCTTCGTCTGCCCCCGTCCTCCGCGCGCTTTATCTCCCCACAGAGCCATGTCCTCAGTCCGCGCCCTTCTCTACTGGTCCTCAGGTGCTGTCCGTCCGCTCTGCTGTTCCCAACTTCCTTTTGGAGAAGGTTAGCCTCGAGGCGATCAGTGCTGGGATCTGCAGCTGTAAGTCCGTTTGGGGGAACAAACGGAGAACCTGCTGTCAGGTACCTGAATTATAATGTAGGTAGAGGCAGAGACGTGTTATTGGAAACAATCATATACTGGTCTAAACGCTCATATCAACGGTGCTCAAAAGCATACGCGCGTCCCCGCCACCCCGTCTTTGATAGTACTGGAGTTCCGCTGGGGGGGGGGGGGGATGCTGAAGAAAACAAACAAACAGGGTGAGGGACAGGAGCGGTGGGTGTTTGTTCCATAAGCTCGTCTTCAATCGGCAGTGAAAGCGAAACAGAGTGCGCGTTAGACCTGACAGTGACTCGTTCCCTAATGTGAAGTGAATGCAGTCAGCCTGTCCGCAGCTTTGAAGAGTCCCGCTTCGTATCAAAAGCGAGAAGAACGCACTGCAGCGCAGCTGCCGCCGCTCTTCCCACAGTTTCACATAAAGCAGATGGAGGGCTGTTGACAGCAATGGTGCTTATTCAGAAGCTGAGGTGCTGAAACTGAGCAGTCATGTCATTTCTAGTTGCTGATGTAGAGATTTCTTTTTCTGAGCAGCTCAGTTGTTGGATGAAGAAGTTTTGGAACCCTGCTAAAAATCCAGCTATGAACGGTCACTAAAATGATATTAGATATTGATGCCAACAAAGAAGGAGAAGGCTATTAGAAGACAGAACAATATCTTCAGTTTGCCATTTAGTTCCGTTTGAAAGACACAATTGGAATGGAGTTAAAGCAGATGTCTGGAAGGCCTTCAATTCCATTGGTGGTTTAATATTCTGCTGGATGCTCTTTCATGACCTTCAAAAGACATTAAAAAGTGGATGAAAGGAATGGTCACTGTAGTGCCCAGTAGCACATAAATTCAATCAGCAGCACAGATAATGGGAATTTGACCGGGCCATTAATCAAAATGCACAATATATGTGTTTACCTAAGGAAACCCAATTGTACTCAATACAGTTGTCCAGTAAACATAAAATGTCATTATTTTGAAACATTAAAACAAATACTGACTATGTGTCCACCTTTTATTACTGTCTACATTGAAGTTTGATTGAAATCTATTTTTTTATATTACCTTTAACCATTATCATTAATTTTAATATTATTTCTACCATCATTACTGCTAGGTATATCTATGATTATATCAGAATACCTGAGTATAACATTAGGCTTATGTGGTGTTAAGGTTCCTTTTCACCATTTATTAATAATTAAGTTGTATTAATCAGAAGTGGGTGGGTACCTCTTTTTGTGAGTTTTGGTTCTTCCCAAAGTTTCGTCCTTCAGCTTTGAGTGAGCTTTTCCTTAGCTTGTCACATTTGGGTCACTTTAGTGTTACATGTTTTTAGTGTTGTTTCTCTTTTGTCTCATATCTGGAATTCAATAAAGCTGGAAAAATGCTATAAAGTTAAATTAAATTTGTCTGATTTGTTGATTCACATGAGATTTGTGAGTAGGAAGAACACAACCAAGCATTTACATTTTTTTCAAGGATCTTCATATGTGGAGTCTTAAAATTGTCTCACATTTGTTCTTTTGATTTACAAAAATGGTTCTAAGCAACCATCCACTGAAGTTGTTCTTCTATTGCATCACACAAGAATCTCAGTTTAGTGTATCAAAGATAGATGTATACACATCTAATAACCATCAGTTTTTTACTGACAGAAGTCTAGAAGATTTCTAGGTTATATAATAACTTTTATATTTTTTTAACTTTCTGGTATTTCTTGGTCTCCCTTTACTTGAGTCATAGTTCCCCAAATGAGCAATAATTTTATCTGAACATGCTTTTAAGTTTCTGTACTGAGCTTTGAAATTCTTGTACTCAGATTAATGAAATTGCAAATTATTCTGAGCTGTCATTAGCAAGTAAATACTCAAACTCAATACAGTTATAACTCAGTCACAGCATGTGAACTCCTGTTCACTGAAATAACATTTGCTATTTGACTTCCACATGATACATTCATCTGTGCTGAAGAGCCATGGGTCTGTGATTAAAACAAACCCATTTAACATGCCCTGTATCCTCAGCAAATCTGTGCATCTTCACATCTGACCTTGGTTTTGACTGGCTGACTGACTCACAGCTTCGATGTAGGTTCAGTAACAGAGTGCTAAGACAATGCGTTCTTCTGCCCTGCACTCCCCTGTGTACCCCTTTCACAAAGTAGCCCTGTTTACCACCTCTCCAATAGGCCCTTAATTCCTCTTTTGTGGAGGGAAATGGGAAATGGGAAAGATCCCCCTTGTGAGAGTGCCAGTGATAGATGAAAACTAATGGAATCCATTCAAAGGATGGTGTCTCCTGTGGTACACATGCAAACGTTCTGTGTCTCCAGCACTGACTCCTCTTTCTCAGACACAAAAAGCAATTAAGGCCCATGCCTCCCAGAAGATAGCTCTTGCTAAGCTGCCGTCCCACAGGTGACTGGATCATGCATAGTACTTCATTTCCCAGATCTCCCTGCTTTCTCTGACTGCAAATGAAAAGCTTTTTTTGTTGTGTGGAATGGATGGAATTAACATTTACTGTGTCTGAAATGTACTAGTGTGGGCCAACTGCACAGCATTGTCTTTGTCAAATTTCCATTGATTTAGCTTTAAATGTGCCTCTGTTTTAACCTATATTACCAGCTGCAAATTTCCTGTCAAACCTGTCATCTCTGCAAATATTAATGCAGACTGTTTCTAAACATTAGAACATCTTCTAAGGATTATTTAATAAATGCTAGCATTTTGAATGAACACAAAAGTAAGTGACTGTATGGCATATTATATTTGCCTATTTGAGTCCTTCAGACAGGAAAATGTGTAACAAGAGTCAGATAGTGACTCTTCCAGACATGATGTCATAAATCCATGTCTTCTGGTGCTGGAGAACCATTCCCATAACACATTTCAACATTATTCCTTACTTCATTGTCAAAGCAGATGTCTTAGAAATGGTTTGAAAGCACATTTGGATGGATAAAGACTAGAAACTAAAGAACAAAAAATGGAATCATGTATGTTCTGGAACATAAACATTTATTTTAAATCTCGGTTAATGTTAATTAATTTTTAATTAGTTAATTAATTTTGATTCCCTGTAATAATTCTGTTTAACTTTAATCTCCAAAATGTTTAGATGAATTAACATTACCTCCTATTTCATTTTATTCAGTATGTAATTTTAAAATCACCTACATTGTTTATATGACTTCAGTTATTAGATGGCAAAACAAGGTGCATCAAACATACTGGACAAAAAAACAACAAATGACAAAATTTTAATGAAAAAAACAGTTAACTTAGATAGCCCAGACTAGAAATAATCATTTTTATTAACTAGCTAACTCTGTACCTCATTGGTCAGACAACAGAAATAACAAAATTAACATACTCCTTTGTCAATACAAAAACAAAATAATAAAAAATTTATTTTAGTTCTAACCATTATTTAACCATTATCTTGTGTTGAAACACTAAAATATTAGGTAGTTCTCATCAAAACAACTGTTATATAGTTAATCATATTTTTGTGCATTGATAATGAAGTCTGTTATTATGACAACAAGTGGCCTGAATGTGAGAAAGAGGGCATGTGAACAACTTCAACTACTCTGTTGGCCACCCAAAGGTTTCCAAAATAATTAAACAGTTAAACACAACCAGCTAAAGTTAATAGCCATCCTTTAGACTTGTTTGTTCTTTCTGCTCAATAGTGATGGTTTGTAATTTTGCAGCATCAATGCAGTCGAGCCAGGGAGTGCTGAAGAGTGAACGTGGAGAGAGTTAAGGATTCCTTGTGTTCCTTAGGAGTCTTGAAGGCAGATTTTAATATAAGTAGTATAAGGTATAAGTAGATATAAATCTTACACCTGGCTAATATAACCCCTAGCAAAAAGGTTGGAATCACCACTCTTGGAGGAAGTTCTTTCAATTGTTTAATTCTATATAAAATATATAAGTTAATCACAGAGACATGCAACCTTTTTTTTTTCAAAATTACAATCTTCTGGCATTAAGACACAATATAATTGGGTCACAATTGTGTGTTTAGACAAAAAAAAAATGGAATCACTAAATTCTTCACCATTAGTACTTTGTTGCACAACCTCTGGCTTTAGAACAGCTTGAATCCTCTGAGGCATGGACTTAACTAATGCCAAACAGTTTTCTTCATTAATATGTCTCTAATTGTCTATATTGCTGTTGCCAGATCAGCTTTGCAGGTTGGAGCCTTGTCATTGACCATTTTTTTTTCAATTTCCACCATTTTCAACTGGATTGAGAGCTGGTCTATTTGCAAGCCCTATATGAAGGAAAGTTTTTACATCCTTTGCCCTGTGGCAAGATGCATCTTGAAAAATAAAGGCATCATCACCAAACATCCTTTCAGTTAATGGAATAAGGAAAGTGTCCAAAATGTCTCCCCATTGGATTTACCTGACATACAGCCCCATATTATCAACGAATGTGGAAATGTACATGTTTTCTTCAGACAGTCATCTTTATAAATTTCATTGGACCGGCACCAAATAAAAGTTCATCACCTTGCCCAATGCAGATTCGTGATTCATTACTGAAGATTACTTTCGTCTAGTCATCCACAGTCCATAATTGCTTTTCTTTAGCTCACTTTAACCTTGTTATTTTGTGTGTACATGTAAATAATGGATTTTGTTTGGCTTTTTTGTATGTAAATCGCTTTTCTTTTAGGCAGTTTCTTACAGTTTGTTCATAGACATTGATTGCAGTTTCCACTCACTTGTTTCTCATGCTAAGTTTTCTATCTTGATGCTTTGATGTTTCCTTGGTCTACCTGTATGCTTCCCTTTTATAACCTTCACATTTTGTTTGTCCTTGGTCCAGATTTTAAACACAGCTGAATGGTAACAACCAACATCGTTTACGACATTCCATGATGATTTACCTTCATGCAGAAGTTTTATAATTCTCTCCTTTGTTTCAACTAACATCTCTCTTGTTGGAGCCATGATTCATGTCAGTCCACTTCGTGCAACTTTGTGCATCTTTTTTTAACTGAAGACAAATTAGCAGATTTAATCTGATGAAAGTGCTTTAGAACTGCAAATTGCAGAGCGATTCCATAATCTTTTCTTCAGATTTTAGTGATTCCATATTTTTTCCCCTGCTTTATCTTAAACCATAGTTTACACTGACTACAACAATTCTAAATTGTTGACTAATTCTTTTTTGAAAAAAAGATTTGTGGCATGTCTCTGTGAAACACTATTTTCTACAAAATTAATAAATTGAAAGAACTTCCTCCAAGAGTGGTAATTCCAATATTTTTGCCAGATGTTGTACTGTATCTGCAGTTATATTAGTCTGTGTATGTGTGCACAGGTTACATGTACTTTGGCTAAAGATGATTATCTTTGGAGGACACTAAGCTGTTTGGAGAACAGGTTTCTGCTGCTCGGTCTGAGCTTTTATTGGCAATGGAGCAGTTACTGCTTTGTGATGTTATCACAACAGTTGTCTCAACTGTTTTCACTGCTTCATATGCAGTTTGTTTGAAAACATTGAAACCATATTCATTATGTAAGTTATTTTGTACTGTGGATATACTTGGGTGACATTATGCCTATTTATGTTTGGCCCTTTTTGAATGAAGTAGGTTTAGCACTTTTTATAGAAACATGGAAG
The DNA here is from genome assembly GCA_034509495.1 of Acestrorhynchus altus. Taxonomy (NCBI): domain Eukaryota; kingdom Metazoa; phylum Chordata; class Actinopteri; order Characiformes; family Acestrorhynchidae; genus Acestrorhynchus; species Acestrorhynchus altus. Next base: position 15,019,239 of record CM067512.1, on the reverse strand, counting down.
CACTTTTGAAGTATTAAAGTGAGGGAATTTTTTGAGTATTAGTTTCAGTAACCACCAACAAAAACTGGTGCAAGGCCCCAGGTTCCGTTTTTAATTTGATGATGTTGGCATGAATGGTCTGAAATAAAAAAACCTTTAAAAGACTGTTATAATTAATATTCAATGCCAAAATAGTATTTACTTTGTATTTATCTTAGCAGACCATTAATTATTATGGCATAGTTGAATAATAAGAGTTTACCTTTCATATGTTCCAGTTTGTCTGCTCCAGAAAGTCCTATTCTATTGAGAGTACTTCTTGACAGAGACTCAACATACTGTGTGTGCATTTGCACATTTGTATCAGCATTGAATTGAACTAGCCAGATGCATTCATTAGAATGGGTTTATAAAATGTTTTAAAATAAGGGGATCTTTAATGAAGATCTCATGCAAAAGGCAAGGTAGTATACAGTCCATGTATACTACTACCAGAAAAGCAGTCAAACAATAGGGCATACCATTGGCTGTAGTGTAAAACATACACATGAACCAAGCACACACAATACAAGGAAAAGCAGATGTCAAATACAATAAATCAGACAAGAAATATAATTAGTAATAATAAGTAATGCAGGGAATAATCTAAACTAGCAAAGACTATGTATCTGAACAGGCTGTATATACAGTAAAACAGGTGTAAGGAATCAATTATCTGGTAATTGATCTCTGATATAGAGAGTCATGTGATCCATTTTGGATCATGTTATCTGATATTGTAGGATCAGTAGAGTCAGAGGTATGCTGGGTAATGTAGTTTGTTGTGTCAACTGGAATGTGACAGTTGAGCCCCCAATGAGCACAGAATCCAGCATCACCTCCTAGCTGATGAGGTACTGTAGCACTCCACCTCGCCTATGGGAGCCTAGGATGTCACACACGGCTTATGCAGGAGAGCCATCAACCTCTATGGGTGTCAGTGGAATGTCACCCGGCAACACCTCCTCCAGGGGACCAGGAACCACAGGCTTCAAAAGGGGGACATGAAAAGTGTTAGATACATGAAGATGCATGGGTAACTGCAATCGGTAAGTGACATAATAGATTTTTTCAGAAATCAGATATGGACCATTGTATTTGGGTTGCAGTTTCTTGCAGCTTCCCTCAAACTTGAAGTACCTGGTAGATGGCCTGGTAGTTGGTCTGTTCCCAAATTGCCTTGCTATGCTGCATCCAGAAGTCCACTGCTGTGACATCAGTTTGAGCAGCAGTCCAGGGAGACAGTGGAGGTTGGGATCCCAATACACACTGGAATGGTGTTAAGCCTGTTATGGAATTTTTCCAGGAAATTTCAACCCATATTAAATTCTCAGACCAATCTGCTTAGCCTCTTTAGACTTGACTAGGTATCCTAAAAAAAGGATATTGTCTGTAAGTGGAACTCACCTTTCTCCACTTTCACATACAACTTATTATCTTGGAGAATCTGAGGATGTATTGGAAATGCACTGTATGTTGTTCTAGTGTAGGTGAGTAAATTAAAAGGTCATCCATAAACATGACAACATACTGTCCAATGAAGTCCCTTAAAATATCAGTAATTAAAAACTGGCATACAGGAATATTGACCAGACCATGATACATCGCTGTATACTTAGCCCCTTGGTGGTGACAAAGGAACCCTTCATCTTTTCTAATTCTGATAAGATTATATGTAAATGTAGTGGTCTTATCTTAACTGTTCTAGGGCCACCAGGATAAGCAGTAACAGATGAGCAAACGTCTGGCTGGCATTGTTAAGTGCTCGATAATTGAAACAAGATTGAAGCTGCCTGGGATATGGAAGGATGCATGAACCCTGAGGTAGTGCTTCTTCAGTGTAAGCATCCATCGCTTTTGCCTCTTTTGGGGGGTATGTGAGGTCTATGGCACAATCTCCTGGGTGGTGAGAAGTAAGAATGCTGGCCCTGATCTTGCTGAATGCCTCCTGTAGATCAGAATATTCAGGAGGAATGTCAATGTGTGTGGACATGTCAGGGCTCTCTATAGATGTTGACAGTACCTTTGGGGTACCTAAACAGTATGTGGACCAGGACAGGAAGTCTCACTTGCCCTCAGCTCCGAAGTTGATTAGCGCTAGAACAGAGATGGCATTTTGTAGGAAGTATACAATGACAGATAAAAAGTCTTAGAAATAACCCCTTTTGTGGGCAGAAACCACATTACCATGACAGCAAACATCCACATGCTTTCCCAGAGTTGATGCACATATTTGTTGTTGTCATTTGTCACACTGCTGTCTGATGTGACCAACCTCTCCACAGTACAGGCACAGACCCGATGTAGCCGACGAAGGCGCTCCTCCTTAGTCAGCTGATAGGTGTCTACCTGCATGTTCTGAGTCTGAAGAAGCCATGGGGATGACAAGTAGTGAGTTGTGCACAGTGGAGACTACTGCTAAAATCACTGGGATGTGACCATAACTGATCTAGAAGCATCAACACTGAAAAAAGGCTTTCAAGTAAAGGTCATTCCAACAGGCTAACTCAGTAAACACATTAGGGTTCAGACCATGAATGAAAGCATTCTTCAAAGCAGGTTTGATCCACTCACTACTAGCAACTACCATGTGGAAGTCCAATGCATAGAATGCCCCTGAGCAACTACCCTGCTGTAATATCAACAGTTCTTCACTTTTACAGTGTCCAGTTATCATGCTTAAAATTTGCTTAAACTCCTGTATGAACTGGACAAATGTTTTAATCTGTACAGATAACCACACTGTGGTAGCCCAGTCAAAAGCCCTCCCAGTGAGGCATCATAGCTGTGTCCATACTAGGAGGTGTTGGCGATATAAACTGTTCATTGTAGTAAGAACACACTGCAGGGTCATTGTTATAAAGTTCAGGTTTACAGACCAGGCAGGTAGACAGACTGAGAGCAAGTACAGCTGCACTGGTGGAAGTGTGTGGGAGTCAGAGGGCATTGCATGTGTAGCTCTCTCACATTGTTGTTGGTGGTGGTGATACAGCTGTGTTGCAAGTTCTTCTCTGGACCATCAGACGCCATTAAGCATGTGCTGGTGTTCATCAAGCAGTTGACTCTGTGAAGAGACAGTGTCTATCACAGACATGTAATCTACTGCTCACATAGCGGCCTAGTTTTCTGTCAGGACTACACAGAAGAAATGCAGAATACAAAATATAGGGATATTTATTAAAGAGCTCAACCAAAAAGCAGAAAAAGAAAATAAGTCAAACAAGAGGGTATACCCTCTGAAAAACAGGTAGAGTCTAGAACCAAACACACAATCCAAGGCAAGGCAGAAGGCAAAAAGGGGTGAAAACATGATAAAAGAGTCAAGGAATATAATGCAAAGTAATACAGGGGATAAACTAAGCAACAGGCTTTATATATGGTGAAACACAGGTGTAAGGAATTAATTCTCCAGTGACTGGGAGTCACGTGTCCCAGTCATGTGATCCATAGGTCCATGTTGGATCATAAAATAGAGTCAGAGGCATGCTGGGTAATGGAGTCGACGGGGAATGTGACATAGTGACACCTCAAATACAACCTCAAATACAATACATCTTACTCAACTCATCAAATAATAAATAACTCATTTTGGGTTAAAAAAAAAAAATATTTGAGCATGCAACTGTTAAATCCTGGTATGGATGCAAGTAATTTGTTTGCAAATTGCAGAATGGAAGAAGACCTGCATAAAAGCTCCATTTCTGTTCTGCTTGCTTAAATAGTTGCCAGAACTAAAGTCTTTTATTTCACATTCTATGCAAATATAGCATATACAGTAATATATACATATTTTTGCATACTGTAATTAAGCAGAACTATTCCTAGGAGCAGTTGTGCTGTTTTGTGTATTGTTAACAGAAGCTGCAACTATATGTTACTTTATGTTTGTGTGTGAGGTTGTCCTTGAGTGTGCTCCACTCATGATCCGGCATCCCTCACTAAGCATGGGACAGTGAAGGTCATGGATGACGAGTTTGAGTGTGCTTTAGTCCATCACAGCTCCCATGTGAATTTATAGAACAACTTCAGAGCCTCCAACACCTGCAAACAGCTCACTACATCCTATTTTCCTGTAGAGGATAGGACAGAGTCAGGGTCAGTCATGGTGCCTCAGGAAAGAAGAGGCAGTTGGCATGACGCGTGTGTGTGTGTGTGTGTGTGTGTGTGTGTGTGTGTGTGTGTGTGTGTGTGTGTGTGTGTGTGTGTGTTTGTGTGTGTGTGTGTGTGTGTGTTTGTGTGTGTGTGTGTGTGTGGGTGTGTGTGTGTGTGTGTGTGTGTGTGTGTATACCAACAAAGTCAGGACAAAATAAATGTTTTTCAAACTACAGCTTTGGGGTTAAAGGGGAATTTCTGTGTTTTTTTTCTGCATAATTGAATGGCTTAGATTTAAACATGTGAGGTCCAGCATTCTTTAAAAAAATTGTTAGCACATTTTCAGAGCTGGCAATAGGAAACAGATGTCTGTAGGTTTCATGGGTTAAATACAGGTAAAACAAGAAATCAACATAATATCTAAAAAAAAAACACAAAAAACACACAAGCCAGTCTGTCACATGAAAGACGAATTGAGAATACATTGTTAACACAGCATGCTATTTTTCCCTTATGGAGTTTCTGAAAAGGTGGTAAGTTTCACATGTTATTACGGTGACACTTAAGGCTAGGCTTAGGGTAAGGGTTAGGTTAAGTTTATGATATGGTAAAGGATAGGGTTAGGGTAAAGATAAGGTTGAGTTCACAAGTGTCACACTATATTTAGTACACACTGCACGAATTCTGCCATGGTCTTCACATATGAGCATATTGTGCCTAAGACCAGGCTACAAGAAGTCATACATGTTACAATTAATTTGCAGATGCCTTATAAGATTTTAAATAAAATATATTTTAATCCCATTACAGAAAGGTTTATAAAAGATTTATACAAAATGGCAAAATCCCCACATAAAACATTTTATGATTTTGTACTATTCTAACCATTACTACATTGAACCATTCTAAATAATCAGATTTAGCAGTTATGGCAAATATACATATAGGATATAGGAGTATGTATGTGAGTGGGTTGTACAGACCAGTAAAGAAGTGGCATGTTTTACAACTAATGTTAACATTGTGAAAATAGTTTGTATGTGAACATATGAGACACTGCTTGAAAGACATGGACTTTCTTAGTCTGTGTGCGTGTGTGTCTGTGTGTGCATGCGCATTCATGGGATGTGTTCAGTATGAGTGTGTTTGTGTGGGTGTACAGCTGCCACTCCTCCTTGCTGCTCGAGTCTATTAAGAGGGGCAATTAAACAGAGAATATCTTTCTGTGAGCAGTTAATGAGGTTTAGTCCCAGGAGGAGGCGGCTGATTGGCTGAGACTGCGGACTGGGGGAAGTCAAGGGCACAGGGTGAAGCAGTGCATTGTGGGAGATGATGACATTGTGTATCAGGAGACAAGTGGGTTTCTACCATTGCAGCCTCCAGGCCTCTTTGTCTCTAAAGAAAACAAGTGTCTTGTAAGCCATAAGCAGAAAGTGTGCAATTGCGGTCAAGTGGAGAATGATGGAAACACCTCATACTGTGGTGGATTAATGTAATCACTGCATAAACAACCTTATTATGACTTTGATAATTGCTTTGTTTTATCTGTTTTGTTGTGACTAGATATGTTATATTTCTGATTGTTGGTTTTCTTCTCAACGTAGACTAGTCAACAATAACCAACAGCATCACAAGCAACTTTAAAAGGAGCCAATCTCTAAAATGGTACCTTTTAGAAAACAAAAATGCTCCAATCTTGATCTTTAATATATGCAAATACATTTTTATTTTATTTCAAATCATTTGGAACCATGTCTGGGTTTTGGCATGATGTGAAATCAAGTATCACTGCAACATCTCACTGCTGCAATCTGAATTTTAAACACTGATTCCAGAAGCTAAAACATGCAGTCAGTGCATGCCTGCAGGGAAATTCTGCATCAAAATTTCTGCAGCATAATATGAAGAGTATTGAACTTTGCAACATAAGCCATGCCAAGTATTACAGATACATTTAGTCTATCTACTAATGCATTACAATTTACACAAGCCTCTGTGGAGGCATAACATGGTCATTTTCCAGTGTGTTTTAGTTTTAACCATGTGTTTTAGTTTTAACACTAAAACACACGCCCAATTAAAAGCACAAAGCCACTTTGTTTAGGGCCCAGTTAAAATGTGAATGATTTTGCATAATATTATGCCTATGAAATATTAACAAATCCTGGGGGAATAAATCTGTTCTTTTAAACATATGCAAATTATTTGATTTTGTTTTTGTGGTTCCTGGTGACTCTTTGAGTTGTGTTTGGATAATTAAATGAATATGTGTGGACTTGAAAATGCCAACCTCTCACATCATAGGGGTCCACTTCTGTTGCAATAATGGACATTTATAAATCAGTGTGAATAAATTTCTTCAACATGTTCCAAATTTGGTTGTTTGCACACAACAATACTAAAGCTCAATAATACATCATTCCCAAATAACATTGTAGGAAAAACACAATAAATAGGCTGTTACAGCAACAAACACCACAAATAACAAAGCACACTTTTTTATGTTAGATAAGCAAAGAAAATGAAACAACAAACTGTACATTTACTCCAACCAAAAATATTTTTGCTCTTTTGACTTTTCAAATAAAAGCTTTATACACTCAAGAGGACCATACTAATAACCCAAAAATTTAATTTGGTCCCCACAAAGGAATAAATACATGGGCCTATTATTTGGCTCAGTGACTGCCCCTAATATCCTTTCCCCTTTGTTTTTTTTCCACAGGATGCATGCAGGGTTTTGGGGTCCCCTCCAATTTCATATACCCACATTTGAGTTTAATTGCCCCTGTAATTGGCCTGTTCTCTGGCTGAGCCTACAGAGGGTCTGGGATATTGGCAGACTGTTTGCTAAAGTTTGACTCAGTGCCACCTTAATGCTTCATATACTGGACCACAGTGTGGATTAAAAAGGAGATGCTCATGAAATAAATAATTCTGTGATAATGACATGGTTTCGTGGGCATGCGTGGCTGCCAGTGGATCAGGTTTTCTTGTCTTTAATGATGATAACAGCAGGATGAATGCTTAAGTTTAAAATATCTTCACTTCTCAGATCCTTCACATTCCACTGCAGTAACTGTGGAGGTTTCCAAAACCAGGTCAACACCTGTATGCCACTACTAGTCCACCTTCACAAATACTAGTCCTGTGTACAAGGCCTTTTTTATTGAGTACTTTTGACAAACATGTTGAATGGTGAAAAACATTCAACACTTTTATTAATGGTAATAACTATTCAAAAATAACACTCATAACTGCTGTTTCATCTTATCTTGTCATCATTCGCTCATTATAAAATATCTTGAAATTAAAAATGCCATCGTTCCTTTAACTTCACAGCTATGAGACATTCAACATTCAAATTCAATTCAAGTTCCTCATAGACTGCCTTACTTGTCATTTTAGATCCTGAATAAAGTGCTCATTTACTAATATTCCAGTATAACCCATTAAACATGAATTCAACAATTTACTTCCTACTATCTCATCTAACCCTCAACCCCTCAACCCCCAACACCTCAACCCCATGCCCAAATTTCCTAAGCTACCACTTTTCCCGTCCATTTGGAATTCCCAAATCTCGTCCTTCCCTAATTACCATATCAGCTCAGCCGTCCTTGCATGCTTCACCCCCTCCTTGCACCCCTCTCCCCCCACTTTCTGTCAGTAAAGCTGCCCCATTAGCCCCAGTGCAGGAGTGTTAAGAGTAATGGCCCTGCCAATGTGAGAGCCAACACAGGGGAAATAACGTTTCCCTTGCCTGGCCTGGAAACCTCAGTGCAGGGTAATGAATCCTTATGAGAGCCAGGCAGGGGGATATTGTTCCCTGGTTTGGGGGGTTGGGGTGGAGGCGAAGGAAATACACGAGCCGGCGTTGTTTTTGCAAGTCATTAAGTCTGCGTTAATCATCTCGGAGCGTTTTCATAAGTTTGCAGGGGAAATGAAGAAGGATGAAGAGATGTAGTGAGGTAAAGAGGAGAGAAAGGGCAGCGGAGGAACTGATTTGTGTTTGGTGTGGAACAGCCAGACTTCCAGTCACTTTTGTTATGACAACTCTTCTATGCTGATTAGTTGGAATTGTTGCTAAAGGCGGTCAGCTCAGAGCATTTTAGCTGGCCTGTGTGTCTTTACTCAGATCACAGTGGCTGGACCTTCACCGGAGCACTGGTTCAATCACACTCTGTTAGATTTCTCATCTGTGGTTTATGGCTTAGCATTTTAAACCTTAGCTTCAGGGACCACCTTGTATTTGCCCATTTTAAATATGCAGGGGATTCCACAATGACAGTTGATAGTTGAATAAACTGGGGGTCCTTGAGAATCAGTTGCATAGCTGTAGAAAAGGGCAGTCTGAGTCACTGAATGGTTTGGGTGTGTTTTGTGTGAAGAGAAACCCGGGCTATAGGGGAGAGTGGAGCATAAACATTCAGAGTAAAATGTAACAAATTTTTCATGCACTTGAACAGTTTCAAGTAAAAAAGGTTTTTGGTCATCTTGTTTTCTAATAGCAACATAATTTGTAGACTTTGACATTATTTCCAAAATTCACATTAGGAAAATAGGTTAGGAAAATAAGTAAGAAAATAATGAACTGATTTGTGAACATCATGTTTCATATGTTTTAATGTTAGCATTTCCTTCCACCAAACGATAGGTCCTTAATTAGCAGTTTATTGCTATATCACAGTAACAAACTCCACTCCTTCACTGCACAGCTGGCAGCTGCTTCTCCAGCTCTAAACTCTGTTTTCCACTCACCGTAGTTGTTATCCATTTTTATTATTATTATTGTGAATTCTTGTTGTCTCAACCCTGGGGGAGAGGGCCGGCCAACATGACTAGCCAACCTCAGCAGTCACAGAAACACAGATAGACAACATCTTGGTGCCTCCAAACATGTATTTATTCACACACAGTGCACAGGCAAATAATCCCCATAAATAAAAAAAGAACACTTAATTGAAATACAATGAGCCCTGACCAGATCCACAGTTTCCCCAGTCACACTGAATTTCTGTCTTTATGTCTGTATGTCAAGGGCTGAGTTTTTAAAACAGTGGGGTGATTCCAACTAAGCAGTTGCACCTGTCCCAAAATCAGTGCAAGTAGACAAGAAACTGGCTGCTCCATATCTGGATCTGTCACATTGTATTAATCCATTGTTGTTCTTTTCTAAAACTATAAAAATTTGACCATATATAATATAAAATATTATTTACTTTTACTTACATATAAAGCCCTACATGGGCTTGCTCCCAAATACATGCAAGACCTGATCCACCTATATATGCCATCACGATCACTCAGATCACAGGAAGCTGGCTTCCTATTAGTTCCCAGAATTCCGAAAGCCCTTTTTTACAAAGCCCCTCAGCTCTGGAGTAACCAGATAATGTTCGGGACAATCTTCTAGTCTAGGCTGACAACTTACTTGTTCAATGTAGCACTTGGTAATTAATGTTATAGCTTAGCTCCAGGGGTTCATGGACTTAAGGAATTATGGTAAATTGGTATGTTGGTGCTGCCGTCTGACTCCTCGCGAGGTGTGTGACGGTGGAATGGTTGGATGCCAATGTTTCAGGATGTTCCCATGTTTATGTTACCTTCTGGTTCTCTCCTTAGTTAGGCTGTTAGAGTCAGATCTGCCGGAGTCACTCGCCACACTCTGGTAATGTTTACATTCTCTATTCTGTATGAATCTAAACATCAAACTAATTACATCTCTGTACCCTTTAAGAGTTAGGATAGGATAGGATAGGATAGGATAGGATAGGATAGGATAGGATAGGATAGGATAGAATTTTATCGATCCCTTGGGAGGGTTCCCTCAGGGAAATTAAGGTTCCAGTAGCAGCATCAGTACAGTACAGAAAAGAGAAGAAAGTTATAATAATTAGTTAATGATGACCTTGATAAAATGCTAACATTGAGCTCCTCTGCCTCATCTAAGGAAGATCCCAAGCTCCTCTGCCACAACCTCACATTGGTATCCCACCTTCTGGCTACTGAACCTGGACTAGTTTCTCACCCTGCCCTGGACTAGTTGCCCACTCGCCATCAGCAACTATATAGATATTTACATAGACCCAAATTATTTGTACAGTTGCTACTGTTACTATTATGTTCACCAGCGAACTAACATTATAGCAGTATACCAGAGTATTAGAACAGATTTGTGGGGGTTCAATGTCCCCTAAATAACTATGTATAAGCACTTTGGACAGAGGAGGACGGGTTCCCTCCTTGTGAGCCTGGTTCCTTCCAAGGTTTCTTCCTCCAGCTCTGAGGGAGTTTTTCCTTTCCAATGTCCCTCTTTGGCTTGCTCACTAGGGAGTGTATTTCTTATCCTTTGTTCCTGTGTTGTTAAGCTTTTTTATTTTTTGATTTCTGTAAAGGTGCCCTATGACAACATCAGTTGTGAAGAGCACTTTACAAATAACTTTGGATTTGATGTATCAAGGTCTGAATGAGGGAAATTTCTGATGGGGATATTCAGTTCTGCTTCAATACAGGGGAGTATGCCATGTCTTGGCAACAACTAGAAATAGGTATAATGGTAGGGTGCACAATTTCACTGTTAACATTGATGATGGTGCTGTGCAGCACTTAATGATAAAGAGAAGATTGTCAGCTTGAGGAAGGAAGTAGTGCAAAGGTTAGAAAGGTTAGAAGGTTAGAAAGGGTGGGCCCCATGTGTAACCCCAGTTATTAGGTGCAGGAGTTTCTGTATTATTTAAGTTAAATACTGTATTTGTAATAGACAGAATTGTATCTTGTTAGACAGAAATGTACTGAATAAATTATGCAGTCAACATTTTAACAAACATTTCAATGGCTGCATGTGTGATTCCTTCTGTTAGAATTAATCACATCAATGTAGTAACGTTTGCTCTTGTGTCACTTTTGGTTGAATTGTTTTTAAATAGTAGGTGCTGAAATTAAAGTTTTGTAGCAGTGTAGATGTTTAGATTGCTTATGTGAATTTTTTTTTTTCAAATACAAAACTTCAAATATGTTAGGTTGTGTCCTGTTTTCCCCTACTAAGTGTGTGAGATTTATTATCATTGAAGATATCAAAAGACACAATGCAGGTGCTGTGGAATAAACCAAGTACAGCCACAACCAAGGCAAAACAATGTCAATCAACACCCTTAGTTATATATGGGCCTTATTTTTGGAACTCAGTGACATTGAAAGCTATACAATAGCTAATTTGCAACCCTTGTCAGTTTTCTTTATGATTTTCATAGGACATTCTCTTCTGAAATCCCCATGCTGAGATAATCATGGACAGCATCACACAAGAGACTGAGCTTTAGACCTCTTTCTTCAGCAGTCTTCTGCTTATTCAGGCACATCATGAATGTCAAAATGACACCTTGTTCAGCTTGGAGGTCGATTCCCACGTTACAGCATATGCAACTGCTTAGAAAAGAACTTGAATTCTATTTTAGGCATAATTTTTTAACATCTCATTAACTTCAGGATAACAAATTGTGCTCCTAATTTATAGTGCTAATAATGGCACAAGTAGATGTGTTATTAACATTTAATGCAGTCATTCCAACAACACACTTTATATGTGAATTCATATTAAATAAACATAATCTATTCATGAATAAAGCCCCCTGTGTACCTCATATTTTCTTTAAAAGTATTTTCCATGTAGAGAACATTTGTAATTGTGGCCTGGCTCAAGAGTTCCTATAAACCTCATTCAGTGAACCCTGCTTCCCTAACTGCGGGAGTTGACCATCTTTATTTCTCTGGCTCAATAAATATCTGCATTTTATATAAAATCCTACGTGAGTCAAATTACATCATTCACAGTTTGACTGCAATTTCTGCTGGGTCTTTAAAGACTCAATCAAGAAAAGCTGCAATTGGCAGGTTTGCTTATTGTACACAACAGCCATTCCAGCTATGATTACTTAACATGTTCTATGATTTGTTTTAAATAATATACCACAAGGCAGTCTTCAGATGGCCATGTCATGATGTTACTTCTAGAATACACTGTAGTGTAGAAATTATTTGATCATACCTTCTGTTAATTCATTATACATTTAAATGATTTAATTATACATTTAAATTATTTAATTATACATTTAAATGATTTAATTATACATTCTGCTAATTTCATTCATGCTACTTTTGGTAACTTGGTTGAATTATAATCTATGGAAATGTGTTATATTCTGAATGGATAGTTTTGTGGTTTAAATGACAGATTTTTTGTATAGCCATTACTCCCCCTTGTGGCTTGGTCATTTATGTGCCCCCCCCCCCCCTCTCTTTCTCTCTCTCTCTATCTCTGTATCTATCTCTGTCTGTCTTTTTCTCACTATATCTCTTCTTCCTCTCTCTAGCTGTGCCTCTCTACAGCTGGAGCTCATTTACTTGTCATATTTCTCTTTTCTCTTCCTTCCTTCCCTTTTTTTTCTTTTTGCACTGGAATCATTTTTCTTTACAAGTCAGCAATACTTTTGTCTGTTTGTATTTTGGCACAGAGAACCTGGGGGTGTGAGAAGTTAGAACAGTAATCATTCCCCTACCCCTTGTATCCACGTTTTTTGGCTTGTTGTATCCAGCTATTACCAGTGCATGTTAGCTTTATATTCAATGTTGTATATTAAATGTCATTTTAATATAATGTATTTTATAATTCTGCAGGTAGTTATTATTCACATATAAATCTACAGCAACAAGTGTGTTTGATATTTATCCCATGAATACTTTCTTTTCGGAGGTTTTCTTTGATAAGTGTCACAATAAATGTTCAGTCCTGTATATGTTCACTTGTTGTTTGAAGAACATATTTGGCATGTGTGGAGCTCTCTAGGAGCCCATGTCCTTGAAAATAACACAATGGCATATTTTCCCATCTTCCTCTTTCCTCACTTTATCACATTAACAAGTAACGACTCCAGATGTTTTCTCCTCATTTTTTATTAAGCTAAATTGCTAATTGAATCTGGCCATAAAAGAGCAGATGCTTTCAGACCTCAAACACAGTGTTTCAAGGAAGAGATATGATGGGAAGATGTCACAAACTAGTTCTGAATTTAACCCTTTGTCTTGCTAAGTCACATAAAAAAACAGCTGTAGTGAGCTGTAGTGTTTTTAGTCTTTGCAAAATCCACACAATTGTGAAGTCATTATTTATTATGAATATTTATTTTTTCTTCTTCACTAACTATAAAATCAGAATAGCAATATATATCCTGAAGATTACCCAGAACTGGTGTTTGTGTTCAGTATAAACAAAATTCCACAATGAAGACTTGTGAATCCACTTGTGTTTTACATTAAAGAGAGAACACAGTTCTAAGCTCACTGGGACATCCTACAATAAGCCTCACATACATCTATGTTGTCATGTGTGCACCTGATGCAGATGTACAACAAATAGATTTTCATGCAAAATTTCTACACATGCAATGCAGGCATGCTGGCAGACTTGCTTGAAGACCATTCTGGATTGAATTAAAGAGGATTAGAGGACAATGAGTGCTTGTCAGTTTCCATAACTGTTAAAAAAAGAGAGGTGGGGGGAGGCGCAGTTTATACTGTTGAATTTCCCATGACAAATGTGGTCAGAACACAGAGCAAAGAATGTTCTCTGAGATTTTTTTCCCTTTCACACACAAAAAAATGCACGCAGTTATAAGCAAATCACCCATGATTTTTTTTGTTCTGCATTTGTTTCCAATTTGCAGAAACACAGCATGACTGGGGTTTTTCCCTCATTTTACAATGCCATTACAGAACAATGTTCTTTGTTTGTGGCATTTGCTCTAATTTTACAGTGCTTATGTCGAGCTGTGCCCACTGCTTACTTCTCATCTTCACAATCAGTGGATTGGCGGTGGGATATGGGGACTCTTTCCCTGCTGTTTTATTTAAGGATGTTATTGTTGGCCTCCACACAGCCCACAGCCAGCCCCTGGGTCTTTTTCCCAAGCGATAGAACCACCCACATGTCATCCATCAGCTGACCCTTGTCGGCATGACAGGTCACTTCTGCTTTTCCACCAGGATGCGCTCTTTCTCTCTCTCTCTCTCTCTCTCTCTCTCTCTCTCTCTCTCTCTCTCTCTCTCTCTGTGTGTGTGTGTGTGTGTGTGTGTGTGTGTGTGTGTGTGCTGGGACAGCAAGTACAGGCCTATGAAGATATTATTACAGCAGACTCATCATTATTTGGTATGCGCTCTTTACTCAAATACAGTAGTTACTACAGTGGTACATAACCACATCTATGTAAGTATAACTGAGCACTGCCAAGTACTAATTTACATCAAATACAGATCACAGTCACTCACATCTAGAAAAAGCTGATCACTAAATTGCTAGTTTATTGCCATGTAATTCCACTACTTCAAATGAAGACATTACAGATGATCACAAGGATGCAAATGTAAATATGTGAGCCTCAAAGGCATGAATACAAGAAGGGAAGTGGATTTGCAGTAATATAGTCACGTCTGACATGATATGACACTGCCCCCTACTGAACTATTTTCACCATATCTACATATTTTCCATCATTAAATAATTATGTTGTAAAACTAGTGACCTAAAGACACAACAATGCTGCATTTCTATGCACTTTAAATTTTTTATAATATTATAAGATGGGTATTCTTGAGCCTGTCACTTATGTTTGGTGCATATGATGACAGCCTTTATGAATTCAAATGTATTTCAGGGGCTTTCTTCTAAGATCTAAGTGCGGAAGCCTGAAAATATTCTATGTGAAGGATGTTTTGTACAATGAGGTCTTAGTGGAAATCAAAAGATCTTCATTACATATTCTACATTGATTTGTATAAATTTTGAATTACTTTTAAAGCTTTTACCATTTCTCTTTTTGCCCTCTTGTCTGCCTGCCTATATCTAAAGACTTGGCATAACTGTCAATATTAAAGCATTTCTCTACTGTCTACTGCATCAGTTTGAACATACTGTAATGGACATATGAAAGTATTGCAAAAGTATTCACTAAAGTCCTAAACTTACAGTAGATAACTAAGAGAACTAATCAAACAGATGAGACATATTACACTTGATCATTTATTTACTGAGGAACATTATCCAATATAACATATATAGTGCCTTGCGAATGTATTCACCCCATTGGCACATTCAGTGTTTTGTTACCTCACAACCTGGAATTAAAATGATTATTTGAGGGTTTGCATCATTTCATTTACAGAACGTACCTAAATGTAAACTTTGAACATTTGATATTTTTTATTGTGAAGCAAACAACAAATAAGTGTGTATAACTATTTACTCCCCTGATGTTACCTTTGGTCTCTCTGCTGCCTCTCTAATTAATGCTCTCATTGCACAGTCTCCAAGGGATGTTCAGAGATTTGGATATATTTTTTTATAACCCGTCCCTGACTTGTACTTCTCAACAATGTTTGGATATCTCCTTGGTCTTCATGGTGTTGTTTGGTTAGTGGTGCATCTTGCTTGTTGCAGCCTCTGGGGCCTTTCCAGAAAGGTGGGTCTATACTGACAGATCATGGGACATGTAGATTGGTGGACTTAATTTCACTTAGCATGTGACTTATGAATGTAATTTGTTGCACCAGAACTATTTAGGGACATCTTAGCAAAGGAGTGAATACATATGCACATGCCACTTTTCAATTTTTTATTTCACATGACTTCTCCACTCTTTCTCCAGACCCTATGAGCTTGAGTTGAGACTCTAGGACTATTGATTTCTAAATGAAATGCAGAATTTACTTTCATCTAAAAAAGAGGACTTCTGAGCAACTTTGCATTTTTTCCCTTAGCCTTGGTAAGATACTTCTGACATTGTTTCTGGTTCAGGACTGGTTTAATATTAGGTTGATATTTTGCTGAAGTTCTTTGAAATTCTTCAGAGTTCCTTAAATTTTCAATGATAGTGCTTTCAAAGCTGTGGTCATTCCTGTTGCTTGTGCACCTATTCCATAACATTTTCAACTTATGGTCAATTTCCATTAGTATGCTTTGATACAGTATTTTTTGAATAGCCAGCAATGACCTTCTGTGGGCTTACACTTGTGGATGACTGTCAGGTCAGCAGTCTTCCATATCATTGTGATTGTGATTACTAAACTAGAGTAGTATCTATACTGTTTGAATAATAGCTTATTCAAACTACTATGAATATTCTAATAATTTGAAATACTGGATGCTGTATTTGCGGTATCTATCCAGTGATGTAGAGGGTGTTTAGAATATGGGAGAAGGGAATGGGGTGCATAACCTCAGTTGGTAATTGCAGGATTTCCTGTATTATTCCAATAGGTTAACATTACAATCAGCACATATGATTTAATATGATTTAATTTACAAAAGGTTTTATTAGCTGATTTATGTGTATAATATGTTTTAAGAAGTTTTCTTGCTTTAAAAATAGACTAGACCAACTCTGCTTGATATATGTTTGATATACATGACAAAAAACAAATTGCACACCTTTACTTAGAAGGTCTTGCAGATAGAGACATGCTTGCATTTTGGATGATACTTTTTTCAATTTAAAAAGACATATTTTACTACCACCATGGCCTCACAATGATTAGTCCTTTATTGGGTGCTAAGAGCAGTTGGTACGGATGGCAATGTCAATCAATGACAGCTCACTGTCTACGATAAAAATCATTTCTGAAAGATTCTGTCACTGGATGCATTTTTCTTCTTCTTCATCTCTGCAGTCACTTCATCCCTAGTTTTCTTCACTGAACGTGCAACGGTAATTGAGGCAGTTCCCAAGGGTGTTGTGCATTTGGGAACGTTAAGTGCTGTCTCTTGTCACAGATTTTTTTTTTTTTTTTTTGTAAAATTGCTCATTTTTTTTGTCAGTTGCACATGCTTTTTTCTTTATTGTTCTCTGTTTTTCATTTATTTATTTATTTTGCTAAAGTGTGCAAGAGGCCCCTAATGCTTGTTTTCCATAAGAGGTTCTCTGACATCCCAGGGGATGTTATGTGTGGGCCTGGGAGGGCCTCCATTTTCACCCGTCATCATGATGGCCCTTTCACCAGAACACATAGTGCCATAGCAGCTCAACTTCTGAGAAATGGACTGGCTATTAGAGGTGACACACATAAACTACAGCTATTTTTTGTCCTTCTGTTGATGAGTTGTCCAAGATGTGCGATTGATAAAGGGTGTCAGAGACACATTCCACATGGTTGGTGTGTGTGTGTGTGTGTGTGTGTGTGTGTGTGTGTGTGTGTGTGTGTGTGTGTCTGTGTGTGTGTCTGTGTGTGTAAAGCTTGTGCAAACACATATGTAGGGAGACAATGTTAATGATGAATGCAGTTCATGCTGGAAAGTATTGCATGTTTTAGCAAAGTGAAAGGACACGCCAACCTCATGACAAAAGACAATATTAATATCAATTAATGTGTGTGTGTGTGTGTGTGGGTGTGTGTGTTAGTGACTTATGAAATACATATTTTACATTTTAAATTAGTTTTAATATTCATTTACAAATTATACATCGTTTCAGCTGCAGTATCAAACCCTAAATCATTACAGACGTTTGGGGTTCACAGGCTGCACACGACTGAATATCATTAAGATGGTGTCTGTCTTAGTTTTAATTAAACCGATTAACAACTCGATAACAGGTTAAGTGGGGAAGCGGCCTTTCCGTACGCAGACTACGTAAGTGACGTTCCAGGCTGATCTCCGCAGTAACCGGTCCGTCCGGCCTGCGCAGCTCCTGCGCCTCCTCCGCGCTCTGAGAGTTGACGGCTCTGCTGAAACAGCCGCTGCGCTGAGCGGGCTGGAGGAGGTTTAGTCGACGGAAAGCCTCGTCCCGAGCGCCAAGATGTTGAACATGTGGAAAGTGAGAGAGCTGGTTGATAAAGCGTGAGTACTGTAGTTTGTTGTTCGGGTCTCGGCTCTGTTTTAAAGCTGTCGGATTAGAGACACGTACTCCTTCACCACGTCACCGCCGCGCGCGCAGCTAGCTCGTTAGCGGACGCTAGCTAACCCCAACAAGTTTGCTGGCTCATTCAGATACTTAGTCTGCGGGTTAGAAGTGTGTGAGCGGGCGTCTGATAGGGGGAAATGATTCGCTGTCGGGTTTTAGATCGCGGCAAAGCCCGAAAACTAGGGCTTTAAAGGCCAGTCTCGCGTTGTACCGTAGATAGCAGACAGACGTTGACGTTAGCTGAATAGCTCCGCAGCTAACGTCGTTAGTGTTTGTTAGTTTATCAGCTTCCTCACAGCACTTTCTGAACTCACCCTGAAGGCCCGTGTCACCGCACTGCCAGTGTTTACATTCTCGCATGTTGAGTAAACACGGAGAGCGTCGCTTAAAGTCTGACTCCTTTGACATTTAACGTTCTCTGACTGTAGGCGAGCTGACACGTCTATCTCAGCGTATATAAGAGTGTTTAAGTCGCTGGCTGGTCTGATACTCGGCTGGTGTTGGGTTGGTTTAAGTGTTATACATTGTAGCTGTAACCAGTTGGGAGTTTGGCGAAGAAGAGTCATGACACGTCTCGTTGGTGGTGTTTAAAGTTCCCATTCCGGAAGCTGTAGTTAGTTTTTTGTCTTCTGGTCGTGTCTGTCTTGATTAAACCCTGTCCTACAGACTGATGACCCCTACATGTGTGACATTTGTAAGCATGTGGGCATGGCCTGCTGGCTGTATTTCTAAAAGGCAGTGAAAGACACTTTGTCTTTATTTCTTACAGTGAAAAGAAAGTTCAACAGTTACTGTTTTAGGATTTTTATTTGGGGAATTCCAGCTTCTTTTGAAAGCACCTAATCGATCTTACTATATTTGCTGTTTGGACCATAGAAAAGGTAGAGCCTGAGAGAACTGAAACCTTTGGAGCTACTGTTCATTGACTGAAGGTTTTAGTAACATTGTCTATCTGCAACCCCCCTTTTATCTCATTGCATTAATGCTGATTTAAGCCTGTGAAGTTGGCACCTGTAACATACTGGTTACGGCTGTTTTAATAGTCTTTAAGATAAATATTAGGATACTAATGGTGTCAGTTATGCCTCAAATGTAAAATCATGTGAATGTATCTATCATTTGATATAATCATTTGACTGTAATGTTCAGTAACTTCTGGAATGCACCAATATGCAAGAGTTTTTTTTTTAATCTGTTATTGTTATTGCAAAAATAAAGAAATATCTAAATTTGGACTTGATTTTCTGGAATGGTATTACAGAACAGTATATTTATTTGTAGACATCCTGAGAACAACAATAAGTTCTATCCAGAAATTATTGTGAAGACTGTATATACAGTCTAATGCAAATGTGTGGGTGACACATTTTGTTGAATTTCTAAATATGTACCCTAGAATAGAGGTGTTTCATTAAAATTCAGTAAGGTCCAGTTAGAGAATTTCCTCCTTCCGAGGTCCAGAACAACATAATGTCTTGTATATTGAAGTAGCCTAGTTGTTCTCTCAGCAGTTTCAGTCCACCGTTGAATGTCAATCACATTTCAAGTACAGTTACAATTTATTTCACCAATATTTGTTGTCAGTTTTCACACTGAACTGGACCAATTGTGAGTAAGTATTACTCTACAAATAAATGTTCTTTTCTCATGTCAGGTAAAATAAAAATAAAAAAACATAGTAGATTGCTTTTAATAATGGTCACTGTGTCCAAACATATGAGCCACACTGTCTTAGAACTAGCTGTGGGAAGAATGAACATGTCTGTCCTTGATTAAAAGCTTTTTAATCAAGTATTTTTTTAATTCATGTATTTTTTTTCATCTACGTTTTAGAAAATGCCTCAGACAATTTCCATTTATTTTGTAAAATTAACATATTTGAAAAAAGCTACATATTTAATGTCATTACTTTTGCACGCACCACATTTAATGTGTATTTGTAATATATTAAACTAAGCAAATCAGCATAGACTTCAGATCTTAGATCAGATCTGATTCCTCTGTTTTGACATTATGAACTTCAGTGTCAACATTTGCATAACTGTATGTGCTGTATAAAAGTAAACCACTTTACCTCTTTAGTCATGACTCTGGAGACATTCAAAGGTCTCATGAAGGTCTGTAACAGGAAGTACAAGAAGTGCAACATGTATCACTAAAACCAATCTTTGTTGTTGAGAAAGCAAAGATGTGCTGAAAATGACAAAAAAGGTATCCTACTTTTGGAAAGTAGAAATGCAATGCTTATTTAATCAACACACACTCAAAGTCCAGTCTTAATTTCTGTGTGTTTGTTTGTGTGGGTGTTCTTGTTGGTGTGTGTGAGAAAGATAGAGAGAGAGATGTCATTTGTGGCCTCATTTGCGTTGAACACAAGTGAGGTTTTGATCAGTATTTTTTCAACTTTGCAGAAACTGAAGTAGTTAGTTGTAAATGGGGTATACAGAATACATCATTTATAATCTTCATAGTCTTGGTGGGATTCATCTTACTCTACTTGCCCTGCATTGTTTATCTCTTTGCCTTGTTGCTCTTAACATGAAAAAAAGCTTTCCCAATTGTGAGTGCCTTCTTATAGCACTCTAACAATAGGCCCCATGGAGTGAGAAACACTTGTGATCCTGCCTTCAGTCAGTGAGACCGTTTGGTGTATATTTGCTGCACTCCACCCAGTTACTCAGCTCTTTTGTGTCTTGCACAACCAGATCAGTTTTGCTATGTAATTTTTGCTATGTCCCTAGTCTATTTCAGTCTAGTGCAAAACAGACTTGACACACTAGCCTGTATTTGTGAAGCTTGAATGTACTGATACATTTAATTTGAATATTATGGCACCCTTCCTTGAGTGTTGGCTTTAGTGAATGGTGACTGTGCTGTGTAAGAGCTAATTATTACATTTTAGTTCCTCATCTTGGATCAGGTTGTGTGGTCTGTTGAGTATAGCCATGCAGGTTTGCATATATGAGCCCCTTCTCTCTTGTAACTGAAGTGAAGCCTGTTAATGCAACTGTCACTTATTAAATTAAATTTATTTAATAAATTTGTTATTTATTATTATTTATTATATCTGTCATTTTAAATATCTTATAATAAAGTTGCATATCCTCAGTTTTCACTTGTGGTTGTTCTTATTCTTTTTACAGAACCAATGTTGTCATGAACTATACAGAAATCGAATCGAAGGTCAGAGAGGCCACAAATGATGACCCTTGGGGACCTTCAGGCCAGTTAATGGGAGAGATAGCCAAGTAAGGGTTTGAAGGTTGCATACTTGGCTGGTGATGTGTTGCTATGTATTTTATTTTCTCCATTCTCCTTAAATAAATGGTGTCTCTTTTTATTATGCAAAATACTTAATATATTGTGCAATACTGCAAAAAAATTTGTATTTGTTACCCCATAGAGCCACGTTCATGTATGAACAGTTTCCAGAAGTGATGAACATGCTGTGGTATCGAATGCTGAAAGACAACAAGAAAAACTGGAGGAGAGTATACAAGGTGAACACTGGAATTTAATTTTCCTCACTGTACAAACCTACTGGAAATGATGTACAATTTTCATTTTGAAATCTGGTTCCATATTTACATGTCTTTCTTGTTTTGTTTTGTTTTTTCTTTGTTTATTGTTTTTTCTTCTTCAGTCTTTGCTACTGCTGGCTTACCTCATCCGAAATGGATCAGAGCGAGTGGTCACCAGTGCAAGAGAGCACCTATATGACCTGCGCTCAATTGAGAGCTATCACTGTATAGGTGAGTTAGTCAAATACTGAATGGGTATGAATTAGGAATTCGCCCATCACTTCTAGAGTATACCTACTATATATACCTACTGTGCCCAGTTCTAAATATTGTCTAATATGGTAAATACTGAATGGTACCTCAGTTACTACTAGTTGCATTAAAAAACTTGTTTTCCAGTGGACAGTGTTTTAGCAAGCACTCAAATGTCAAGTCTGTTTAGTGAGTCAGACAATGCACTCAGTGTTGCAGTAGTGATAAAGGGACTAAGGCTTACAGAGGACCCCAAAGCTGCTTTCCTGCCTGACCAGTCACCATGGTTACCACAGTCTCAGCTCAATATCTCCAATGCATTTAAATGTGCTGGTGTAATTTCAGTTTTAGGCCAAATTTTAAACTTGCTTTTGTTATTAATTTGTCTATAGTAGTGATGATTTGTCTGAATTTTTAATATAAAATGCTTTGCTGCTATGCCTAGACGTTGTTCTGGACAGCTGGTGTGTGTTGTCTTAGACTGATAAAAGTCAATGAGGGGTCATTTTTGCTGGCTGTTTTGCAGATGAGAATGGAAAAGACCAAGGCATCAATGTGCGTCAGAAGGTGAAGGAGATGGTGGAGTTTGTACAGGATGATGACAGACTGAGGGAAGAAAGGAAGAAGGCTAAGAAAAACAGGGACAAATACATTGGCGTGTCCTCTGACAGTATGGGAGGTTTCAGATTTGGTGAGCCCTGCTCCACTCTGTTCTAGCTTTCTCCCTAACTCTTATCCTAATGCTCAGCAGTGACACCGTCTCCATGTACCTTAACACATGGTTGGATGTGCTGAGAATGGGGAATTGTTTTTCATGTCTGCTTCCATGGGGTTTCTCCATGTCCTTTCTTCTTCGATTCTCACTCTCTCCCAGGAGGTTTGCATTACCAGATGAGTGAGCTCTGGGTTTATTTTGATATCTAGTAGGATTTCTTTTTTCTGAGCACATGACAGCATAGATTAGATGTTTAAAGTATTTGATTGAGAAGAAAGAATTGTCTCCCATTTAAAATTTAATGCTTTTAGAGATCTGAATTTCTTGCTGTTTTATTGAATAAGTAGAGCAACAGGAGTCATTGGTTATCAGTAGTAATTAAGCATAATGTTTTTAAAATTCATCATCTTTTGCTTTTTTTAATGTAGGGTAATTAGCTTAATCCGTGTCTCGGGTTTAATATAAAGACAAAACCATTTATGTTCTGTGTGCTTGCGGCATTTTTATGTGTATGTCCATAAATCTGTATAGAGCGAAAGAAAATGTATCTTTTTCTTGGTTGAACAGTGGTTATTGTCTTTTAATATATAGAGCCAATGACTATGCTATTTCTAGCAGATAGCATATTGAATCTCATTCTTTTCCTTCTGCTCAAGCAGGAGACAGGTATGACTCTCGTTCAAAGTGGGATGATGACTGGGACAACAGTAAAGGGTCTTTCCCTTTCAGTGAGAAGCTGGGAGAAATAAGTGACAAGATTGGCAGCACCATTGATGACACAATCAGCAAGTTCCGCAAGAAAGACAGAGATGACTCACCAGATAGATTCAGGTAAGAGCCCCAGGTCATTTCGCCAGCTCATGTTCACTTCACTCAGGTCATAAAATCCTACAGAAATTTAAGAAACCATTTCTTGATCACCAATTAAACCAAATTGCAGAATAAAAATTAGGAAACTGACTTGGGCTGTGCTATATTGAAGAGGTACAGGAAGATACAGCTCCAGTCCCAGGGACTTACTCTCTGTATGACTGAAGTGTTAGTCAGTTAATGAGTTGAACCAGACCTGATAGACAAAACATGGAATTGTTAGTGGATACAGATTTTATATGTTTGCTTTTCCACAAAGGTGTGTGTAGCTGAACGGCAAATTGTTGTCATTAAATTAAGTTCGCTCACAGACAGTGTACACTCACCATGCCGTTTTTCTGCTTCCAGTGAGAATGAAGAGGAGAGACGCCAAGGGGCTCGGAATGGGCAGTCTGGCAGAACTGAGTTCAAAGACGAAGAAGAAACTGTGACAACCAAAAGTGTTCAGATTGTTCAGGCCACAGAGACCACTGCCACTCGGAAAAGAGGAGGAACCCCCTCAAAAACCATAGACCTAGGAGCAGCTGCCCATTACACTGGAGATAAGCCTACTGCTATTACAAACACCAGCAAGGTAATGAAGTCGATAAACACAAATTCATGTAACATTGGACACACATCTTGAATATAATCAGGGACTAATCGGTACTGAGCTGCACAGAGTAAAATACTTATGAGATCAGTGCAGGATTATTCAAATATTAAAAAAGGCTATTGTTTTGCACTTAATAGAAATGACAAATATGATGTGAGGCCTCATTATTTGAATTGTATTGGTGTGCAGTTATAACATGTTGCTATTATAACATTTTCATAAATTTCACGAGCACAGAAAAGAGCAACTTTCTTTTTTTTTTTTTTTAAGGATGCATTTGTTTTTTCTGGAAAGCCAGACATTACAGTATTCAGTTTGCCTTGTAACTAATACTTGTAACTAATACTTGTTTTTCATTAGCTTTATGGGACAAAATGTGAGAATTTCCTCACAGAATGTGACTACATTACTATTGTTTAAATAAGCATTGATATTGAGGATCAGAATCTAAATGAACACACCATGTTTCAAATTTCAGATTTGGTTTGTGGTGTTCATTTCACACACCAGTGTTTGCTATGTATCACTATCTTGGTTTTTGTGTAATCTTGGATTACACTGCAAACGTGTGACTTTCACTGAGAAATATGAGGCACTGTTGGTTAGTTTGTCTTGAATTAAGGAAGAAATGTATAACTTCATCAGCAAAGCTGTTAAATTTGATCCCATGTTTCCTTATTACACTTCATGAAGGTAGAATGTGGAACAAGGAAATAGATGGCCCTAAAATGGAACCATACAGTATGTAACTCCAAGGAACATTTATGCTTTTAAATTAATGATTTTCTAAATCCATTTTGCTTTTTAAATTTTGAATATTTTAAACTGCTTTTGCTTCCACTTTCATTACACAAGGGAAGTTTGATAATAATGGGTCTGGCAGTCACACCCGGAAAGGTCTCTCATAAACTGTATAGTGCCATCTGGTGGTCACTGTAGGAAATGTCTAATTGTGCCTTCGTTCTTTGCCTCAGACAACTGACTCTGGTGCAAGCCAGTCCAGTGGCGGTCTGGTGGACTTATTTATGGCAGATCCTATACCCACGCAGCCAGCTTCCACAGGTGATTATTACAATCACATCAATCTTATTTAGTGTGCTTTTTGTACTAGTGAAAATTTCTACGCTGAATGGTGTAAATCAAAGAAACTTGCAATTGTTGCCACTAAGCCAAAAGAAATGCCACATTTCACACAAAGGAGAGTTTCATATGTCACAAATGATTATGTTTTGTTGCCCTACTCTATTTCCTTGTCTTTCCTCGCCTCATTTAGAGCAATTTAATTGGTAATGTGGTTAGAGTAGAGCATTACTGGTTCAATGCTGAAGTGAAGCACTGGAAGGCATGTCTCAGGGGTTGAGAAGATAAATGAAGTTGGCAGAAATGTTTAGGAGCCCCTTGGCAATAGCATGGCCTTGTGATTTTTGGGCCTGGTGCGGTGAGTGGTACCAAGCAACGAGGGTTTGTGCACACTGGTAAAGTGCAGCAGATGGGCTCTCCTGTAGCCTCTCTCTACTGCTTGAGCGTTTAACTGCTGGGGCCAGATGTTAAAGTGGTCCCTAGTGGGGATGGAGTGCTGAGCAGATGTGTGGCTCTATTTCTCTCTATCTCACCCTCTCACTACTTTTCTTTACATTCACCAGTTAACAGCTGCACCCCCACCCCAAAAACTATTAGTGTTCTAACCACAGCACAGGCCACTGGAATTTGGCATGACCTGATGGAACATTGTGTGTGTTTCCAGTTGTGACCGAGTAATTTCACTTTAGACCTTGTGTCATACGTATGTAAGCATAATAAGGCAATGTACTATTTCTCTTTCTTTCCCTTCTCCAGGCTCGGACCTAATTGGAGGTTTTGCTGATTTCTCTTCAGCTGCAGCTACAGCCATTCTTCCTCCAGCAACTGGTATGTACTAGCTACCACCATAAACCATATTCAAGAAAGTGCTTCTATAATGTGGAAAGCCTGTATTTCATAACTGAGATCTCTGATTCATTCAGACATTCTAAAAGTGACAAATACTGTGATTTCATTTGTGGTTTTGTTTGTTTGCATTCCCCAAAAAGTTTGTTTGATATCCAAAAAGGATATCAGGCTATACGAATTAGGATGATCTTATCAAATATCAGAATATCATAAATCATCTTTTTGCTTTGGAATGTACCATCACAATGCACATTTATTTATTTATTCAGCAGTAAACTTGGTCTTGCAAAGGGGGGGGGGGCTCCATTAGCATGCAATTTGTTTCCTTCTGTGTCATTTAAAATTAAGGAATAGCCATAAATTAGCAGGAGCTCAGCAGGAGCTAACAC
Source organism: Acestrorhynchus altus (assembly GCA_034509495.1). Lineage (NCBI taxonomy): Eukaryota > Metazoa > Chordata > Actinopteri > Characiformes > Acestrorhynchidae > Acestrorhynchus > Acestrorhynchus altus. Next base: position 14,992,909 of record CM067512.1, on the reverse strand, counting down.
TAACATTCAAGGAGTACCACCATCACCACACCTGTAGAAACTATACATATGAAAATATACATGGATAAGCCAAAACATTTTAACATGAATGCCTCTGTGGTGTACATCAAGGATGTGTTTGATAGTAATTGAACAGTCAATTCTTGCACTGAACATGTTAGTTGCTGGAGACATAGTCAGGCCAGATGACTGGGTTGGACCATCTCCAAGACACCAAGCCTTGTGAGGTGCTCCATCTGTGGTGAGTAACTATTGGCAGTGGTCTGTGGAGGGTCAAATCAAAAACCAGTGACCGGTTGTTCAGCACCCATCAATCTGTGAATACATCAGAGGCTATCCCATCTTGGGCATTACCAACAGAAGGCCACTGTGTTCCAGAAAACTATGGCTACTCTGAACTGTCAGATAAGATAAGAGACTTTTATTATCCTACTGGGGGAAATCTGCATGGTTACAGCAGAATACACAGTAAGCTGATAGAGAGCAGTAAGTAGACAAAGATGTACATTATACAAAATATTATATAGAAATAAATATATAAATAAACAAGGCGTGTTAGCAGAAAATATCTAAAAACTAGAAAACTTAAGACACTATACAGATATTCAGTTTACACATGCAGTTGTATTGTTATTGCACATTTTCAAACAGGTAATAACTAGATATGCACAGAAAGTGTAGATATGGCACAGTAATAATTACAGATATTGCACAGAACTTGTGTATGTATTGCACTGGGTACCTTGCACATTAATTAGAGGTAGGATAAGATATTGGTCCATTTGGTGTATTTGTGATAGAGTGCACTATGATGAGTGAGGTGTGGGTCCATAGTTTATCTGTTTGAGAATGTCTGAGTCCCCGTCTCTGAAGGTACTGCCCAGTACTGCAACACTACCCTGTAGTGGGTGAAAGGTATTGTCAATTATAGATGCAAATAATGTTTCCTGTGGGGGCCCCATTCTGCAGAGCAGTGTTTCTGATGCACAGTCCTTAAGTTGCACATACTTTCGTCTGTTTTAGAGGTCCATGTGATAGTCATCCCTGCTCTCCCCGTCTTGCTCCCTAGTAGAGTGGGCTTGATGGTGTTGAAAGCACTCCATAGGCCAAAGAACATGTTTCTTACAGTGCTTCCCGCCTTTTCAAGATGAATAAGGGATCTGTAGAGTAGGAAAGTTATTGCATCCTCCACTCCAATGCCTTGGTGGCAAATTGCAGAGGATCCATAGGTGTTACCATCAGTGGACAAAGATGGGCAAGAACAAGTCTTTCCAGAGCCTTCATTAGATGTGAGGTCAGTGCCACTGGTCTGTAACCATTCAGATCACTGGGGTGTGCATTTTTTGAAATGGGTACTACACACAGTATTTTCCAGGGTACTGGAACGACTCCTGTTTCAGGCTTAGTTTGAAAATGTCCTTTCTCCACAAAGAAATTTATGAAGTCTGTGATGCAATCAGTGAGACCATTAACAACATCATCATGTGGGTCACGGAGAAGCAGTCCTTCAGAGTTGGACCAACTTATCACCTGTCTTGTGTAGACACATGTAAACAGTGGTTTTGTAGACAGGCAGGAGGTGTACCAGTTTGTGGTCCAACTTTCCCAATGGTGGAAGGGGCGCTGTGCATCCTTGGTTTTTGCATAAAACAGGTCCAGTGTTTATTTGTCTCTTGTTGCAAGTAACATACTGTTTGAATTTGGCAAGTGTAGAGGACAGGAAAGCATGGTTGAAGTCCCCAGAGATGAGGATGAGAGCAGGTGGACGCTGTATTTGGAGTTTGCTTGTGACTGAGTAAATAATGTCCATGCCGTGCACTCATCTAAGGAGCAATGAACATATACTGTTATTGCAATAACATGCGAGCGTTCACAAGGTAGGTAGTATGATTGCATGCAGATCAACACCCTTGCTGTATAGTTGTTCTTTACCAGTAATGTGTCCTGGATGGCACCATTTGTTGTTCATGTACACAGCCAGTCCTCCATTTTTCCTCTTACTGCTGCTTTCCTTTGTCATGTCTGCCTGTAAAATTTGGGAGCCCTCCAGTGCAACTTTTAGCATCCAGGGATATCTCTTATTAGCTACAACTCCATAAACAGTAGGCTGCACTGCCGGTATTCCCGCTGGTGTCACATCAGTGCTGCTAACTCGTCCACTTTATTGGAGAGCGATCTTGCATTCCCCCTGATGACTGAGGGAAGGACTTTCTTTGTGTCTTTTCAGAGTGCAGTACTTGACACAAGCACATTTCCCCTTTTTCACCTCCTCAACCCAAATGGTATCTCTGGGAAGTTCTCCAGTATAGCAACAGTGTTGCTAAGAGTTAACAGCTGTTCCCTGGAGCCATGCTCCCCCAGTGTGAACATGAAGAAAAGTCTCAAAATGAGCAGGAAAAATACCACTGTCCTGAACATGGCTGAGTTGGGTGTAAACGTGTATTAATAAGATGAGACAGACTACATCAAAATTTAATTAAGATAAAAGAAGTAAAAGGACTGACTGCCCCTCAGGTGGTTATGCTAACCCCAGTTCACCACCATTTATTGTTTTATACTTAAACCTACAGGGTCAGCTTCCTGGACAAGCCTGTTTTGTACTAATTTATTTCTTTAGTTGATTTAGTCATCGGAATGACTAGTTTAATCTCTGTGTGGAGAACTGACCCACATTGTAAAATATTTTAGTCTTACCTGTCAACTCAGGAAAGAATAAGGTTCAGTTCATTTTCTAAACAATTATAATTTTTCTGATGTTTTGAATCACTTTGCAAAATACAGTTAAATACCTGTATTTCCTTGGCTGCGTCTACTGGCAAAAATTGTATAACTTGCATCCTTTCCCGGAGCTACAGTTTCCAGAAGATGTTTCTTTTTCTTGCCCATCATCATCATCATATTTATCTTTCTTAAATTAATTTGAACTGCAGCTATTTTTGAGACACCGACATGAATGTAACAGACGGGTGATGGCATTTGGAGGCTTTTGTCTTCATCTGCCTGTTTATGAAAACCAGAAAGTATAAAGCTCTTAAATATTGAAAAGGAATGTGAGGGCAAGCCATATGGTTGAGCTCTGTGCTAAAGTTAATGAGGACAGACACATTTCTTCTCATGTTAGACCTAACACTACTCTTCTTTCTCTGAAAAAGAAAGAGGTTCAGTGAACTGAAAAGGCTTGAATTTGTCAATATATGAGCCCTTTGGTGGGGGGGGGGATAGTTAAATGTTATTGATTAAAACAGTTGAAGAATGATTAGAAGTACAGTTCTGTCAACATATTCTTTGACTTTCATTTTTACAGTGTGTTAATTAAAGAGTCTTTTTTTTTTCCTCTTTGTCCCAGCCTCCGCATCCAGTGGTAACGGGGACTATGGGGAATGGAAGGCTTTCTCAGAGGCCCAGCCAGGCACACCTGCTACTCAGCCTGCAAACCATGCAGGCACAGACCTGTTTGCGGGTTTGCAGACTGCACCCATTTCTGCCTCCACAGCACCATCTGCAGACCTCTTTGATCTTATGGGCCCTTCGATCTCCACCAACATCAGCGTTTCCCAAAGCATGAACTTCTCCATGAGCAGTACTCAGAACATTGGACTGCCCATGTCCAAATCACAGGTGATTGTTACTTCTGTTTACTTGCCTACCAGTAAACAGACTGTCCAACTTCAAAATGTTGTACTGAAGAGGGCTCTTCAGAGAATGTGAAGTAGAAGACATTATTCATATGAGCTGGATGATCTACAGAATTCTTGGTTCATTTAAGAAGTGTTACTTAGTCAAATAGGTGTTGCTAGACACATTTAGCAACACATTTCTTTTCTAACACAGTCCTGACTTTGCATTATCTGTCCTGTTTATTATAGCCTATGATTTTATCTGAACTCTAAATCAATGCAGTTTGTGTAGGGTGGAAGCGCACAGCTTACTCAAGAAAAGATGTCACTAGCTGGGATTTCAAGCCAGTGGTTTAGAGAGCAGAGGAACATCAAAATTAGACAAGCGAGGGTTAAGACACAGCACTTTCCACCCACCCCCTCTACTTTACCCATCAACCGCTACCCCCTGGGAGAGCCATCACAGAGAATGGCAGAATGAGGGGGAACAAGTTTGTGTCAGAAAACCATTAAATTGAAACAAAAGCCTTGCGTAAAGATTATATTTGCATGCTAAAAACCTGACCTACTTTGAAACAGTAAGACTTGTTTGGCTGAAGAAAAAAATACCTTACTACCCCATTTAAGCTAATTAGAGGGGATCAAGTTCCATTTTAAAGTACAGTACATTGCAAAAGTGACAATGTTTTGCTTCCTCACAACCTGGAATTAAAATTGATTATTTGAGGTTTTGCATAATTTCATTTACAGAATATGTATTTGCTTTGTTTTTTATTGTGAAGCAAACAACAAATAGCATAAGTCTCTACGAGCTTGCCATCTCTTGCCACTGGGATTTTTGCCTATTCTTCAAGGCAAAACTGCTCCAGTTCCTTCAAGTTACATGGTTTCTGCTGGTGAACAGCAATCTTCAACTCAGACCACAGATTCTCAATTGGATTAAGGCTTTGACTAGGCCATTCCAATACATTTACATGTTTCCCCTTAAACCACTCAAATCAATTACTAACCTGTCAACAGGACAATGACCCAAAGCAAACTGCTAAAGCAACAATCAAGTGGTTGAAGGGGAAACATAAATATACTGGAATTTAATTTGTTTTTTCTCATTTCACTTCAACTTGCATCACATACAATTCAGATTAAAAAATTTTTATTCAAGTTGTGATGTAGCAAAATGGGTAAAAAGCCAAGGGCATGAATACTTTCACAAAGCACTGTATTTTGTTAATTGTTTGTCTGTTAGTCACTTTTATTGCACAGAATGTTGTCAGCATCCTCACCTACAACCAACAAACACTTCTAGAAAGCAGATTGATGATCTCTCACCAAACATTGGACTTTTACAATGCAGACCCTTAGTGTGTAAACACAGAACCTGCACCTGCCGTAGACGCCAAAAAAGAGGCAGGAAGGCTGTTGTTCTGGTCAGGCTGAGATGGTGCACTCAGTACCTGCCTCTACCCAGCACATTACTAGCTAATTTACAGTCACTGGACAACAAACTGAGTGAACTTCGTGGACGGATGTCTTTCCAATGAGAGACAAGGGATTGCTGTATTATCTGTCTTGTTGAGATATGGATGTCGGCAGGGACATGTTTACCACTGTGTTGCATAACCTTTCCGTTGAATATGTTGCTCTAAAACCTATATGTACAGGGGTTGGACAATGAAACTGAAACACCTGTCATTGTAGTGTGGGAGGATTCATGGCTAAATTGGACCAGCCTGGTGGCCAATCTTCATTAATTGCACATTGCACCAGTAAGAGCAGAGTGTGAAGGTTCTATTAGAAGGATAAGAGCACAGTTTTGTTCAAAATATTGCAATGCACACAACATTATGGGTGACATACCAGAGTTCAAAAGAGGACAAATTGTTGGTGCACGTCTTGGTGGCACATCTGTGACCAAGACAGCAAGTCTTTGTGAGGTATCAAGAGCCACGTTATCCAGGGTAATGTCAGCACCACCAAGAAGGATGAACCACATCCAACAGAATTAACTGTGGATGCAAGAGGAAGCTGACTGAAAGGGATGTTCGGGTGCTTCATTCCCAAGAAGAATTGATGCTGTATTGGCCGCAAAAGGAGGCCCTAGTACACCATACTATTAAATTATTGTGGTCCAAATCCAGGTGTTTCAGTTTCATTGTCCAACCCTTTAGCATTAATGGTGCCTTCACAGATGTGCAAGTTACCAATGCCATGGGAACTAACACACCCCCAGAGACATGCTGGCTTTTGAATTTTGCACTGATAACAATCCGGACGATCCTTTTCCTCACAATGTCCATGATTTCCAAAACATAATACATTATTGATATAAACACATTTAGGGAAGAACAAGCTTCAAAGCCAAAAGAAGCTTTGTGGGATTATTTATAATCAGACTGGCAGTTTGCACAGGTAAATGGTGTTGGCAATAATACTCTCCTCTGCATTTCTCTCTGTTGAATCTAGCCTCTACAGAGTATGGGGACTCCACTGATGCCCCAGCAGCCTATTGTCCTGCAGAAGCAAGAAGCAAAGCCCTCCATGCCCTCCACCTGGTCTGATTCCAATGTCAATATTAGCTTGGACTACCTGGGTCCTGGCATGCAGCCTCCAAAACCACCTCAGCCTACTCTCAACATGATGCAGCAGCAAGGTACACACTGAACACAAATACAGTTTTGCTGAAATACTCATTATGGTAAAAAAAATGTAGTAGGATGAATGTGAAAACTTGTTATTATTTAAGCTGATATTTTGAACTGATAACATTGTGTGAACAATTTGGCATAAATGTAATATAATGACACTTAATGAAGATTTAGCAGAATTGTTCTTACATCTGAATGGACCTGAAAAGGTGTAACCAAATGTGAGAACAAATCATTTTTATTCAGGTTTACATCTCTGTTAATTTAAGTAACCAGGACCAATTAAACTACGTTGTTGGCCAGATGCACTCATGAAGCCAGCAGTATGCTTAGACAAGCAGACCATAACATTGTGATATAATTTACCATGATTTAAATGTCAGATTTATAATATCATTTAACATTTTGTCCTCTAGGAGTTCACGTTCCAGTGAATGTGATGACACAGGGCTTCTCTAACATGAATCTCGGCATGCAGCCCAGCCCCACCTCTGTGCGACCTGCCGCCAACCCCATGATGGGAAACATGGGCATGCCTACCATGGGAAGCATGCCACTCAGTCAGGGCATGATGGGAATGAACATGAGCATGCCTACCGCCAACATGGGAATTCCAGGCTCTATGGGCATGGGAATGTCTATGCCAGTCATGGGTATGAGCTCTGCCATGGTACCACCGAAGCAAGACGCTTTTGCTGATTTTGCCAACTTTGGGAAATGAATAGAGAGCCTGAGGCTGTGCGCTAGGACAATCTTTTCGGATGGTGTGACCATGAAGGATTTCTAAAGAGCTACAAACAAAGAGGACTTGAAATATGTTGATTACACTCACACTTCCTTGCTCCTTGACATGTAGATGTGACATGTAGAAAGGTGAACGTTCTGATCAGTCGGTCCAATAAGCCACAATGAGTGGCTGTTTTGTTTTTGTATGTGAGAATAATACATGATTGCACAAGTTTCGCCCACATTACTTTAAATCTCAAAATGGCATAAATGATTGTGATGACAATGAGAAGCCCCAGTTAACTGTATATGTATCCCATTCTCTGTCCTTTAAGTTTAATATGAACCCAGGCTAGTAGATATATAGTGTTTGGGTGATCTCATCAGAAGTTATACTATATCCATGTCCATCTTTTATAGATATAGATTAACTTGTACCATGTAAATATTGTTGCAAAAAGACAATAAGTTATTTAAATGTAAGATTATTAATGAATAATATTAATAATGAGGCCTTTTGACTGATGTGAATCAGTGCTGACCTTTGCTGGTTTCCTGTTTGTACTGTCAAGATATCCACTGCAATGTGCTGTGTAGTCATTGTGATCAAACTGAGCAAAAAAAAAAATAAGAGTGGAAAATCAGCCAATAGCAACCACCATGGCCTTTGGGATGGGTATATTTTTATATAAAAATTTATTTTACATCTTTATGTAAATGTATGCCAGTGGAGCGCAAAGGCTGCGGTCATTCACTGTCCTTATTACACACAGTGCCTATCAACCTGTTGCCTATATCTTTCTCTCTTAAAAATTTCTTACCTAAGATGATGAGAATACAGTATTTATTACAGGTACTGTAGGAAATCCAGTGGTGTATGTGTACACATCTTTTTATTTTATGTATTCATCCTCCTGTTTTCGGTGCACGGTTAATTCATAAGATGGTTACTATGAAAGTTTTTTAAATCAAGTCTGGTCATGCTAAGAGGTTTTTTGAGTCTGTGTGCTGTGCAGTGTGAGATTTGCTGCGCATTGCTAATCTGCCTCAAGAGTGGAGCCATACTGTTTTGCCAGGTGCATCGGTTTCTGTTTTCCAGCTTGCACTGACGGTAATAAATGAAGCCTTCCATACCATTCAGGAGCATTATATATACACACAAATGACCAAATGCTGCCTTTTGTGCTTTTTTTTTGGTAAGGGATTCATGTTGTGTTATGTTCCTAGTCAGTCTATATATACAAATATATAAAATGATGATGATGATGATGATGATGATGATGGTGTTGATGTTGATGTATTGGGGTGCTTATGGATTGGTACTGAGAAACACTATACTTTTTATGCAAATTTAAGATGACCAACAACATTGCTCCTTTCTAAATGTATGTTCTTGAACACAGACTTGATTGTATCTGTGATCTTTTATCATAAGACATTAAAGAGTTGATTTTCTGTGATTCTCTGTTTAATCTCAGCTGCTCATACAGCTGAAGGCATAAAAATTGGGTTGTAACAATGCACAGCATCATCAAATCATAATATTGGGTTCACAATTTAATATGATTTTTGCATGAAAAATATCAGTGCTAGTGCTGGAAGGTGGGGGTTGTGGTGCATGGGTGGGTTCATTTATGGTGTTTAAACAAATTAACTGCGGTCGAAATAATTAAAAGAATGCCTGTCCTTAAGGCATCATTTTTTGAGCAAAGCTATCTTTCCTCTACTTTGTTTTTTTACAATCCCATTTACTCTTGAGTAGTCAGTAGCATATGTCTGGTCTGTTAATTAATGATAACTCAACAACAGTTCTCCAGGAACAACACTGCTTTCATTCAGGTTCTTTTACATACATCTCACAGCCAGTAAGAGCGTCCGCTAAAATCAAGACCTGAGAGATTGGGCCACAGGTTTTAGTAGCTATATCACTAGTTAATACTGAAGATGCTGTGCACGACTCCTTTGCGCTGCGTTGCAGTGAAAGGACAGAGTCAGTGCCAGTTCAGGAGTGTCTCCATCTGGCCACATGTGCATCCCCATAGCCAGGGCCAGCTGGTCAGCTCATGAATATGCAGAACAGAGAGCCACTCATGAATAAAGAGCATTTGTAAAGGAGGTTGAGCTTTTCGCTACGCTAAGGAGAAATTTGAACTAAAACTTCCTGCAGAGATTAAACTTAAACCTGGGAAATACATGAAATGTTTTAAACTGTTACATACAGAAAGCAAGACATTTTAGAAGTGCTCACCCTGTTCCACTGTAACAGACTAGCTCATCTGTTTATGTATACTTTTTTTGCCCATCCTCTAGTCTTCAGCCCTCCTCTTGAAGATCCAACTTTGTCACCCAATTCTATAATTTAATTGAGTTGTTAGCATTGTTATGTTTCTAATAGTGGTGGATGGTGAGTAAAAATACCGTCCTCTGGTTAAACTCAGAAGGAAAACATGTTACGGCAAATTCAACAATACTCAAGTTAATTTTTAGAAAAATATGCCCAATATAATGTATGCCTTATATAAAAATGTTCTCAAATGCAAGCAGGAAGGACAAATAGAAAAGCTCATCTGATACTCCCAACACAATATAATTGACTTTGTATACCCAAGAAAGATTTAGAATGAAAAAAGATTTTTTTTTAATTCCATGAGCTGCAGTGGGTTGTATGTTCATGGCTAACGTTCACATTAAAGAATAATCACAATCAAAAACATCAAGACAATAACAGCACTTGAGTGCCATGTGCAATTTCTAACTTCAAAAGCTCAATTATTCATGCTGTTTTATGAAATCCACTGAGACCTAACTGTCATTTCTAACTGACTAAAAAAAGAGACATACCACTTACAGGACATCCACGTTTCCTGTCCACTTTCAGTTTGTGGAGTTTGAAATGAAAATAGCAAACATTGATAAAAGCATTAGTTTTTGAGACTCTGAGACCCTTATATCATTAATACCAGCAATTAATAAGTAGATAAAATACTGAAACAGTAATAAAATTATTCAAAGAACTACACAAAAAAATTGAGCTCCACTGATGGTGCAGGTTTAGTATCATACTGCCACCCAGTGTGCATTCTACAGTACGGCATTACATGATTGCACTGGCGCAAAGAATATCTTTAAAGATTATACTAGCCATTGTAATAGTACAGTACTGAGCAGAAAAAGTAAATAACATTGCAAAGAACCAAGTTTGACTGAACTTTATTTTCCCTACTTCTACAAGCAGGACTGGATACATATCAATATGATACAATATGACGAGTGAGAATGTGACTCGATACCAGCCCTTAAATGTGCTCTGTGAATCAGACACAAACAATTCCACAAACTTGGAAACAAGCCTATCTTAGTCTGACTGAACATTTACAAGGAGGACATTTTCTCCACGGATAAAGAGCTGATTGACATGGCGTGTGCACACTCTGCCGTACTCCACTTTTTGCTTTGGCACTTTCGATCTCTGCTCTGAGCCAGCATCATGTCCATGATGAATCACTGTCCTAGGGTCTACTGCACTTTTCTCACATTCCTTTCTGGACCCTCGGCTCCTCGTCATGCTGCTTTTAATGGCACCGTGAGACTCCCTGCTCTGATCAGTTGGTTTTGAAGTAGCTGCTTCTGCTTTGCTCTCCTGTAGTTGCAACTTCTGAAAGAGCTGCAACCGAAATTATTTTTCAACAAAAGTGATGCAATTTCAGTGTAAGCCAAAAATAGGAGAAAAAAAAAAAAAAAACAAAAAAAAAAAAACATCAAAACATTTTAGCTCTGCAACTGTATTGGTCTTCATTTATCTGGCCACACAGATGCTGTATCATAGACCAATAGAGCCTGCTGTGTGGCCAGATAAATGAAGACCAATACAGTCGCTTATCAACAGTTTATTAGCTGTACATATTGGTATTTGTATAAATATTTGCAAATTTAGCTGAATAGTGATATACAATACGAAAAATACAATCTGAAATAATTTCTTAAATACTTTTTTTTTTTTTTTACATTTAAACATGGAAAATTGATCATTTCTTCTTTATACACACCAAGTCTTATGTCCTCTCTATAGAGTGTATGTGAAAGTGCAAATGGGCATGGAGGGGATCCGAGTAGAGGAGAAACCGAGTGCAACTTAAAACACTGATATAACAATATCTAGATATTGATTTGTTTATATCCAGATACAGCAGTTATATATATCCATATAAAGCAGTTAAATGTGACCTACCCTTGTAACAGTCAAAGCCTTCTCATGATAGAAAGCTTCTCCAAGTAAGGGCTCCCTGTATGTTTCATCAACATCCACCATGGCCTAACAACATTAAAGAAAATGGGGGTAAAAGAATAATTAGATAAAAATACAACTACATCTGAACTATGAACAGGACATAAAAGAGATAACACACTGATATTTACCAGGTTCCAGAACTTGTCAAAGGCCACTACAAAACCAGTGCAAACTCCACGAAGTCCCTTGAAGGACCGAATATGAACCTTGACTCTGATCCTCCCCTGGACACAGCGGTTTAGTTCTCCTAAAGGACTCCCTTCATGCACTACAAAATAAAGTAACACAGAAAACAATCATCAGCATTGAGTTTGAGCATTGATTGAATTTTAATGAGCTACAAGCTGAACTGATTAAAAGTAAAACCAAAAATGTAATGAAAATGACTTTTTTTATGAAAATATGAACATGACTAAGAAACATGACAATACTAGCAATTACGTCCAATACAGCCTGTGGCTGTTAATTTCAGATAAAAAAAAAAATGCAATTAAGCTGGACACCTTTATGTCCGTCACAGTTTACAAGTGTCACATCAAGGATATTTTAAGTAACAATTGTACATGTTTTATAAGTATCTGTATTCACTTATTTTATACTCAGTCAAATTGCATGCAGAAGGAACAGGAACAGAATTTGGCTGGTAGGTTTGACATCGCAAGACAAACATTCACGTTTCACATTCAGCCATGCACGTAACATAAGCAAGAATGGAACAAATAGAAGTAGTCATCTTATTTGGAGAGAATATGACTGATACAGTGGCATGCAAATGTCTTTTTGTGAAGTGTTAAGATGACCTGAACTTCAAAAGACAGATTTGAACTTTTTACTAATATCTCAAACCTTAAATAGTTAAGGCAGCTGCTTTGTCACAATTTTAATCACAAAAGTAAGGCCCATTTCAGAACTTAAAAAAACTGACTCCTTACATGCTCCCCCTAAAAAAAAAGCAGCCACTGACTGCTTTAAACAGCTTGTGAAATATAAAAACAGTTTTCACGGCACCACTTTAATCCGTGATGTTATTAGGGCTAAGTTGAGGTCTTGCAGATTTTTGTCCAGTGTGTGTGCAAACACTGACCTTTTCCACTCAGATCACAAAATGTCCCTTGTTTCTAAAGTGAATCAGTTCAGAAAACTGATGGACTGAATTCACTGAAACTATTCTGAGCATTAAATAATGAAATTGCTGAAGCTACTCTGAGCATTCTTCTTCTTCTTCTTCTTCTTCTTCTTCTTCTTCTTCTTTTGGCTTCTCCCTTTAGGGGTCGCCACAACAGATCATCTGCCTCCATCTCGCCCTATCCCCTGCCTCCTCTACTGTTACACCAACCGTCTCCAGGTCCACCCTCACTACATTCATAAACTTTCTCTGAGGTCTTCCTCTTCTCCTTCTGCCCGGCAGGTCCATCTCCAACGTTCATTGTCCAATATATCCACTATTCCTCCTCCACACATGTCCAAACCATCTCAACCTGGCCTCTCTGGCTTTATCTCCAAACTGCTCCACCTTCACTGTCCCTCTGATCTGCTCATTTCTAATCCTGTCCATCCTTGTCACTCCCAAAGAAAATCTCAGCATCTTCATCTCCGCCACTTCCAGCTCAGCCTCCTGTCTTTTAGACAGAGCAGCAGTCTCCAAACCGTACATCATAGCAGGTCTCACTATTGTCTTGTAAACCTTTCCTTTCAATCTTGCTGCTATCCTTCTGTCACACATCAGCCCTGACACCCGTCTCCACCCACTCCATCCTGCCTGCACCCTCTTCTTCACCTCTTTTCTGCACTGTCCATTGCTCTGGATGGTTGACCCAAGATATTTGAAGTCATCCACCTTTATGACCTCTACTCCTTGTATCTTCACCTTTCCACCTGCCTCCCTCTCATTCACACACATGTATTCTGTCTTGTCTCTACTGACCTTCATTCCTCTCCAGTGCAAACCTCCATCTCTCCAAGTTCTCTTCCACCTGCTCTCTACTCTCACCTCAGATTACAATGTTCTGAATTCACTTAAGTTATTCTGAACATTAAACACTGAATTCACTGTTATTTAATGCTCAAGTTATTGTGAGCATTAAATAATGAAATTCTCTTTTGACGGGTTAGTTAAAGAGAGACAGTGGGGGTACACACGGGACATCCTCGTGAGAACATTTTTACGAGCTCTTTGTTTTCCGCGACGTTGCCTTCCCCCGCTCTCCTCCTCCTCCTCCTGCTTCACCATCAGCCTCCTCAGCCTCTCGATCCTCTCAGGGTCAGAGACTCCCCTCCGCGCTTTGCGGAGCTTCTTCTCCACGTTTTCTGGTTTGGCTCGGCCGCGTCCTCCTTTAATGAAGCTCTCATACTCCGCAATGTTGTTAAAGCACCGGATGTTGGGGAAGGGCAGCGGAATCTGAGGGGAATACAGAGCAAATAAAGGATCAAACTGGTCCGAACTGATATCCAGTTTCTTGTCGAAATCATCTTCATTGCCACCCTGGTCTGAGTCTTCCTGCCCGCGCGCGTTTAAAGGGGCAGTTTGATCAGTGAGAACAGAACTACTCTCCCCTCCCGGATCCCTCTCACTTTCCTCCATGTTTGAAATAACCGCACACGCCAGAGGGCGGCGCTGAGGAACCAACAGCCGAACCGCTCTTCAAACCGCGCCACACTTCAAATTAAAAGCACGACCCGCCACAAAGTATTAAAACAATATGAATTATTATTGGTATTTTTAACATCAATAATAATAATAATAATAATAATAATAATAATAATAATAATAATAATAATAATAATAATAATGATCATGATAACAACAATAATAACGGAATATCTATACTACTGCATGTACTACTCTTTATTTTTAGATTTGGTAGTATATATTGTTGCTGCCAAATGAAAAATATGTATCAAAAATGTGATTTCACAGACGGCAAATATTTTTCAACTTTGAATGAAAGTTAATGTAAAATCAGAATAATTAAACGTATCTTAGACTATTTCAATTGGTTCTTGCTTAATTGTTTACAGCGTACAGAGCAGCTACATGAAATCATGAAGAAAACTAAACATGGACAAAAATGGAGATACATGGTTTTCATTGGACGTCAGCGATAAAATGAATTTGATATTTAAATAGTTTGAATATGTTCTGCTTATTGGGGTTATTTTTATCTCGTCAAACGGACTTTGTTTCTACCCGGAGGGTTTTTGGACATGTGCTGGTTTCCGTTTTCCACCCTTTCGGTCTCCAGCAGGCGGCGGACTCGCCGATGAAAACAAAACCGCTCTTTTACAGCAAAGAAACACCAGCACTGTCTGCGTTATTATGGAAGATCTGTCCGTTTTCACGGCGCTTTACTTTAGCCCTGAGTAACAGAGGCAGCTTCCCTTCTGCTTGGTGAAATGAATCATTAAGGTTCGGCTGTGCTCGGGTAAGGCCTGAGCCATTGTTTACAGCAGCGAACCGCACTTCTGTTCATTACTGACCGCCGTAACGCCGTGTTTACTTGTGTTTATTGGGAGGTGAAAGCCGTTTAATTGTCAGTGTGAGAGGATACCAGATTCAAAGAGATGTGTGTTTGGTGGTAAAGCCGCCTGCGTGTTCGCTCTTACCTCCTTTACAAACGTTAGGGTTCAGATTCTCCCACATACCTTAATCATTTACTTTAATAACAAATCAAACCGAACTGCTCACAGGAGCCAGATGCAGTTGGTTCTTATATTTATATTAGACATTTTTTCTGAATGAGACACAGTGTTGAGGTTTTAGAAAATACGTCCTATTTATGGCTCCATTTGAATCTGTGAAGGTGGCATCATGTGAAAGCTGATTTGTAATATTCTCATCAGACATGGAAATGACTTCCATTTTACTAAATTTAGTCCTCTTTGATTGGTACTGTGACCCCAATCTAAATGATGTGTTTTTTTTCTTCCAGGGAACATGGAGGTTCTGTTGCTGTACTCAAGGAGTGATTGCTTACTACAAAAAGGATAAAAACAAATCAAGTGGCTTCATATTTTAAAGTGGATGTCTGGAGTAAATTCACACATTTTCTAGAACTGTAAAGATTTTAATTAATCTGGTGTGTACCTATTTTAGTCTTTATATGTATAATCTGTAGGTCGTTATATTCATAGTAGTATTGTAATAAGCATCAGATTACACAGGGAACAGGACAGCCACAAACAGAAGAAAAAGGTCACATGCTGCTCTGATTAGATCTGTTATTAATCTGAACCAACTCATTTGGCAAGTATACATGTTTTACATCACATGGTTAAACATTTTACTAAAATATCTTATTTCACTATTTTCTCATAAATGTTCTCTTTACCTCCCCATTGTACAGATTTAATCAAAGGTAATGGAGTTCCCAGGACATAGTCAGCAGCTCCTGGCGAGCCTGCGCTCCCAGCGCATACAGGGGTTTTTGTGTGACTGCACTGTGAAGGTTGGCCCCACTCGTTTCCTGGCTCACCGTGCTGTGCTGGCTTCCTGCTCCCCATTCTTCCACATGTTTTACTCTGAACACCCGGTTGGGAATACATCCACAGTTAACGGCGGCCCAGAAAGAGATACGGTCACCATTAATGGAGATATAGTGACTCCTGCAGCATTTGGGCTTCTCCTTGATTTTATGTATGAAGGAGTTCTGCGACTGGTAACTCACCCCCCTCCAGAAGATGTGCTTGCTGCAGCAAGTTTCCTGCACATGAACGATGTGGTCAGAGTATGCAAGAAAAGACTGCAAGGCCGTGGACTAGCTGAGGCAGACAGCACCAGGGCAGAAGAGGTGGGAAGTGAGGCTGGGCAAGATAGTGGGTCATCTAGTGAAGGAAGGTCAAATGAAGCAGGTGAGAGAAACAGTGGAATGGGACTGGTAGCAGACGGCGGACAGGTAGCCATTAGTGTTTCAGGATCTAATGCATCTTTATTACCCTCGTTAACCCAGTGTCTTCAGCCAAGCCAGCAAACATTTCATGTGGACACTAAAACTGAGACCAGTGTGGGAATGCCAAACCAAATCTCTCCCAGTGCTAATTTGGGCAGTCCAGACATGGCAGACACTACTCAACCAGGCATGGACTCTCTTTCAGCAATGAATGATTCTGGTCCAGGCATGTACACATCCTCTCCAGGGCCTGTTAGGGCTGGAACATCAACAACATCAGGTAGTGTTGAGTCTGCACTTTCAAGCCCTTGCAGCACCACAGAACTAATTCCAACAGGAACAGAAACTCAGCCTAGCACCTCAACTGTTATGGCTCTGGTCTATGTGGACAACAACCGAGCTGGAGACTCGTCAAAAGAAACCAGCACTGTGCTCCCACAAGGCAGTTCTCCACATGGTCTCCCAACAAAACCCAAGGCAGTTCAGCGCAGAGGAAAGACTTTTACCATTGCACTACCACCTCAGCACAGTCACAGTGAGGCTGATGAGAGACAGTGTTCAAGAAATTTTGGGGTACAGCAACAGCCATGTGAACAGGAGAAAAGTGATGAAGGGGTGAAAGTAAAGGTGGAGGCTATTGTGATCTCAGATGAAGAACCAGATGATCATGAGACACTTGTGCACATCAGAGAACAAAGGAGAAATGTCAACGTAGAGGAAAGCGAGGATTATGACAGTAACCATGAGGTAGAAGAGATTACTAGTGCTCACTTTATACCTCCACACGCATTATTGCAACTCCCTCAT
Source organism: Acestrorhynchus altus (assembly GCA_034509495.1). Taxonomy (NCBI): domain Eukaryota; kingdom Metazoa; phylum Chordata; class Actinopteri; order Characiformes; family Acestrorhynchidae; genus Acestrorhynchus; species Acestrorhynchus altus. Next base: position 14,975,940 of record CM067512.1, on the reverse strand, counting down.
GACCACCAAGAGCCACTTTCTTACCCTGTTTCACCACATGGGCCTAGTGCTTCATCATCTGAAGCTGCTAACTTTCCATCTTCCCTTTTCCCCACTGCCACTCAACAATCAGAGCAGCAGGCTATCTACTTTGAAGAATTTCAGGATTCTCTTGGGAATTATGTTGATGATGTACCTACGTGTAGCACCTGTGGAAAGACATTTTCCTGTGCATACACATTAAGGAGACACGCCATAGTGCACACGCGGGAACGGCCCTATGAATGCAGTTATTGTTATCGTAGTTACACACAGTCTGGGGACTTGTACAGGCATATTAGAAAGGCACATGATCATGACCTGCCAGTCAAACGCAACAGGACAGAGACTGACCCTCTCCCATCACCACCTCTTCCTCAGCCTCCCCAAACATAACTAGATATATGCAAATTTCAATCAAAGCATAACCTCTGACAAACCTATTGCCAAGGTTTGTTTAAAAAAAATGTTCCTATGTTGTATGGGCCAACTTTTTACAGATGTCTTATGCCAGAGGGCAATCTTTCAGCATGACATTAACTACATCTCATGCAATACACATACAGGACAGATATCCTTTGACTTCAGCAAATGCCTTTTTGTATGCAGTTGTCTTAAGTGTGATAATGGACAAAGTGGAGAGTGTAGTAGTTTAAGTACTGCTGGTTTGATTTCCCTGCATAACTTAAATATTTTACAGCCCCATCTGAGAGTACTAAGAAATACACTGTAGTGTATGTTCTGTTGTAGTATTGTTGGAAGGCACATGTTGTTCCAGCACTAAAACTGGCCTTGAAACAAAATTACAGCAATTGCTCAGATGAGCATTAAAAAAGTTACATGTAGAAGATTCACATAAGCATTTCATTTAAATCAGGGGTGACTTCATATCCAACACACCTGTCTCTGTTATTTAGATAAAAGGCAGATTCTTAAAAATGTTGAAAAAAGTCATATTGCCCATCCCTTGTTGGAGCTAAACTCTACATTGCATTTAGGTAATTTAACAATTAATCTAATAATTTAGATTGAGGTTTGTTATATTGTAAATGGACATTACCAACCAGAAACCATAATCAGCTCATCTATTCTTATCCACAAGTGCCCATAAAATGATTTAACATTGATCCTTTGATGACAAAAGTTTTGTAATGAAGGATTAGTGCTAGGTCATTTATTTTCCCTTTTTTATTATGTATCAAAAAGCTGTCCATTTTAAAATGTGGTAGGTTAGCTGTGATTCTGAACCAAAATATTTTAAACATCAAAAATTAAATCATGTGTCTAAATTAACTCACTCCAGCAAATTTGCTAAAGATTATGTTGAACATTTTAATATTGTAAATAAACTGAGTGACAACGGAGTGACTTTTATGCATTCTTTGTTGAAAGAACAGACAACCTTCAAGAGAGAATGGTGCAAGTGATGCTTGGTTTTAGGAATTGTAGTCTGTATGTTTAAGGTGTCATAATTCTGTGATGCACAAAAAATATATGTGAGATGAGGCATGTAATTCAATCAATCAATGGATCCAACAAATACCATTATTGCCACTTGGCTGCTGAAACTGGCATCTGATCACAGTCGGGAAAAATAAAACACCACAGTTCTTATTTAGCTGGCATTTCATTGTAGATGCAATTGTAGAAACAGTGAGTAGCATACTGGTTGGGAGTATGTGAAGCCATTACTGGTGTAAATGTGACTTTCAGCCATCCACTGGTGCATGTATCTAAAAAAGAAGGGGATATTCCATTGAGAATTAAATTACATGGCAGAATAAAGCTCACTCTTCAGTGTGAAGTTTAACACAATATGGTGAAACCCCAAACTCACCATTTCAGCCAGTTTAGGCCATGCCATTGCCAGCACAACTCCATCATCAGATGTAGGAGGGGTCTCCAAGTTCCAATATACAAAACTATGAAAAACTGAAGAAACTTCAACAATTCTGTCCTGCAATAAACATGTTAAGACCATTAAAATTAAAGAATTAACCCAGTAACCAGTTCTAAGTGCACCCCTCAGCATAAGCATATTAAATGCACATTTTAAACCTGATCACAGCATCTACTCAAAGTATTGTGTAAGGGCAAGGCTCACTTATAGTGTAAGGTCATTTCTGACACACTTAAAGCAGTTTCAGGGTAAACCTTTCAGTTTTCAACAAAGGTGCTTTACATTGTTATACATGTTCGCTTCTTTAAATGATCTAACAGGCTGGGAAACCCTGGTCCTGGATTGCCAGGCTGCTGCACAATTCTGTGGTCCTGCTCAAGCACACCTGATTCTACTCAACTCTTAATGGCCAAGTTTAATAAGGAAATTGCAAATTATGCAGGATTCTGGTATTTCAGGACCAGGGTTGCCACCCCCCCTGTCTCTGTGTACACCCCCAGAATTTCCAGAAAAGTATTAAGTGTGATTGCTACACACTGCAGCTCACTTTACATCAAAAGACTTTAAATTGATTAGCAGCAAATAATTAACTCGCTGAACTAACTTCTTGGTCAGATGACGGTCTTTGAACCTCCTTCAGCACGAGTCCAGTGTATCCAGGAGGGCAGTTCACCTCCTGACCCTTCAGCCCACGCCCCCTGAACGACACAGTCTTCTCTATATTGAGGGGTGAGGGGTCACAGAGGTACAAAATCAGATTATACAAATGGGGGGGGGATCACAGGGGTGCAGAATCAGAGTATGTTGATGTTCTGAACCGCTGTCGAGGACGAACCGTGTTTGTGTTCCTTCACCGCAGGAGTGAAGAACTTGGAGATCTCCGCGGGCCCGTCATGTTCAACCTCACAGGGTAAGAGATGGAGCGCAGTTTTAGCCGCCTGACTGGAGGAGCCGAGACGAAGCGCAGTCACACAGCCGTTCATCTGCACAGTGGAGCCCAATACCAGTGTAAACTCACCTCCCACACACTTTACAGAGCTACTGAACCAGCCTGCTCACACTTCTACACTGTAGACCGAAACAACAACCGCATCATCTGTTTGGGTCGCTCCTGATTGGACGTTTCGCTTCTCTTCGCCGCTGCGTGAACAGGTTTGGCGGGACAATAATTACAACACTGCCGCCTACAGGACTGTTCTGCAACTGCGACTCGTCACATATGAAAGGTTCACAGTGGCACCGCTGTGGTTCATATCAAGCAAAATCAAGGGAAACAACCTGGGGAAAAAGGACTGAATCTGCACTCATTTTGTCCACTAATAATTTCCATCTTTAATACGTGGTTTATTATTCGAATGTAGTAAAATTCTTTTACTCACTTGTGCACTACTTAGGGCTTTTAGATTCAGCGTATTAGAACGTACCCAACTGTGCAACACCGAAAAACGTCCGATCAGCTAACCATTAAACCGGCTCCAGTGTTTGTCTAGCTTTATATTAACCATTGACTATAGCTAGTTTACTGACCACTGTGTTGTTTTAAACATCTCTGATATTTGAGGGTTTGCTGCTGGTGTTTATTCCTCAGTCATCTCCCAAGAAATGGAGGAAATTCCTGCTTTGAAAGTGCCCCAGAAGTTTGCTCAGCTGTACAGGTGAGTGTCCATCAGTATCTACGTGTTGTGGAAACCTTATTCTAAATTCTGTGATTGTATTTCCACTTATCTTTATTTCACAGACACCATCTGTTGGAAAAGGGTGTTTTGGACATGCAGTACTGTGTTCAAAAACACTCGAATGGAGCAGTGACTTTACCAGTCCTCCCCTCTGCTTTGCCCACTCTGGATCTGCTTTCACTCCAGAGCTCTGTGGCTCAGGGCAGCTATTGTGAGATACTTCAAATACAGGTATCCATAGTTCAGAGTCAAATCATAGTTAAATCGGGCTGTGATTGCCATGCATCCTGAAAACCCTTTACTTGTTTCATTCTGAAGGCTCCTCGGCTGTCAAACAAAGGAAAAGTGAAGTCTGGTCAACAGAGAATTAAAAAGGCTGTGCAAACACTGCTGCTTAATAAAGGAGAAAAGTGGAGAGCAGAACTAGCTGACGACCTCCCCAGAGGATGGCGAAGGCATGGAGATCTGGTTCTGTTTGGAGAAGGATGCTTTTCACTGACTATCTGGAGAGAGATTGGTGAGTTCTACACACTTCAAGGGTTATTCAGTAAAAAATGGTTCCGTATTGAACCATGAACACGCTAAGAGCCCTTTGCATGACCAATTCAATTGTTTTATTTTTCAGAAAATATTGAATCACAGACACATGCCACAAAACTCTTTTTTCAAAATTCCAACCCTCTGCCAAAAAGAAACAATATGAAAAAATCATAATTGTTGTAGTCAGTCACAATTGTTTAGATCAAGTAGAAGAAAAAATATGGAATCATTAAATTCTGAAGAAAATTTGGAATTGCTCTGTAATGTGCAGTTCTAAAACAAACACCTGCATCAGATTAAATTTGTGAATTAGTCTTCAGTTTAAAAGAGTGCTCACACCTTTTGAGCTGTTGCACAAAGCAGAATGATGTGAATCATTCCTCCAGCGTGAGAGATGTTGGTTGAAACAAAGGAGAGAATTATAAAACTTATGCAAGAAAAGGTAAATCACCATGGAATGTTGCAGAAGATGTTGGTTGTTCCCAGTCAGCTGTGTTTAAAATAACCTAAAAGAAACGGGATTTACATACAGAAAAGCTAAACAAAATCCATCATTAACACCGAAACAGAAAATAACAAGGTTAAAGTAGCAATCAAAAAAGCAGTCATGGACTGTTATCTTCACTGATGAATCACGAATCTATATAGAATGTATATAGAACCTTGAAAAGGAGTCTGTATGACACCAAAAAGGTTTCTACTATTGTTGTGTCAGACACTCTACAGCAAAATCTCCCTCAATCGGAAGAACCCATTTACAGAGAACCATTTTCTACCAAAGAACGCTTGAACCCTCATTTTTAAGTGTATAGTTTAAGGTGACAAATTGTGTTCTTCCTCCTGCTTTCATCTAAAAAAAATAATGATCAGTTTATATTTATTGTTAATTACAGTTAACAACAATACCACATGCTTTCTTCATTTCTTAATTTTTCTGAATGCTTTTAAAGAACTGAAGTTGTTCTAATGGCACTGTTCTTACAGATGGTAGACCAGATCGATTTACAGTTTATAGGTTGAAGTACATACGCCAAGAACTCTGAGGGAATTAACTAGGGTAAAAGATCCATTTGTCTCAGAGCAGGGGTGTTTTGAAGACACAGTTTGGTCATTTTCCTTGTCGGATACACATTAATTTAATTCAGGTTTGCACATTTGGTGTATTTGACCAGTCAAAGTACTGAACTATGCGAGAATCTGCACCTCCAGAGTCTTGTTAACTATATTTAATCTCAAAGTGTCCACTTAATGGTCCAGATTGTACAAAAATGGTCCAGATTGGTACAAAAATCTTGACAATCCAGGGGGTCTTTTAGGACAAGTTTGAGCATCAGTGCAATAATTCATATGCCCGATTTCTCATTTCTGAATCCTTCCAGCCCGTGGTTGGGACATTCTTTCCACTCTGTCCTTATAAAAACAGTAGGAAATTTCTACTTTTAGTTATTTTCCTTAATATAGATTTGCATAATTGATGAAAGTTAACCATCGCTAATGATGGAAATGAATGATTGTTTTCAGTGATTTCTTTGAACTGTTCTGTTTATGGGGCAGATTGAGAGTACAGCATCAGTACACAGAGGAAAAAGAATTAGGTGCGAAAGTGTGCATTGGAATTCTGAAATGAACACAGGGGCAAAATATGCATACAGCACACTAATATGTGCTAAAATGTCATTTAGCAACATGCAGCTGAAGCCTTGAAGCTTGAACTGATGAAAAGATGAGGCGTTTATTTTAACACAATATAATATGTTGTACACTTGCATTTCTTCTTGTTCATTTTAAATTTGCCATCCATAGAAAGTAGAAAGGAGAGTTTCTTCTAATGTTTTTGTGTTAAAACTAATTTCAAATCAGATTCTGAAGAATATTTGGCATTTGGTAGAACCTCTTATTCAGAGCTACTTACTTTGATGTTCACTCAGTAAATATGCTTGTTTCAGAGGCTAGAATTCCAAGATACCTCAAGCTTAGATGCTGCCAAATACAAATGTCAGAAAGGATACCTGATAGCTAATGCTCAACATACAATGCCTTGCTAAAGCATTCACCCCCCCTTGGCATTTTTCTTTATTTGCTACCTCACAACCTGGAATTAAAATGGATTATTTGAGGGTTTGCATAGTTTCATTTACAGAGAATGCTTACAAATTTCAACATTTGATTTTCTTTTTATTGTGAAGCAAACAACAAATAGGACAAAATAAAAACTTCAGTGTGCATAACTATTCACCCCCTAAAGTCAGTACTCTGTAGAGCCTTCTTTTGCAGTAATTACAGTTGCAAGTCGCTTTGCATAAGGCTTTGAGCTTGCCACTGGGATTTTTGTCTATTCCAAAACTGCTACAGTTCCTTCAAATTAGATGATTTTTACTGGTGAACAGCAATCAAGGCAGGGGTGGGCAATGGGGGACAGAATCCATCACGGTTTGCCGATTTCCCTGGTTTAACAGACCTACTAAGCTTGGTAATTAACAGGCGAGTTGAATCAGGTGTGTTGGAGCAGGAAACTGGAAAAATGTGAAGGAATCTGGCCCTCTATGTCCGGAAGTGCCCACCCCTGGATTAAGGTCTGGGCTTTGACTAGGCCATTCCAATACATTTATACATTTCCCCTTAAACCACTTGAGTGTTGCTATAGCAGTTTAGCTATAGAAACTTCCTGTTGGAAGGTGAAACAGGCTCAAGTTACTGACAGACTGAAACAGGTTTTGCTCAAGAATATCCCTGTACTTAGCACCATCCATCTTCCCCTCGACTCTGACCAGTTTCCCAGTCTCTGCTGCTGAAAAACATCCCCAGAGCATGATGCTGCTACCACCATGTTTCACTGTGGGGATGGTGTTCTTGGGGTGATGAGGTGTTGGCAGCATTTTCCTTGGTGGCCAAATTCAATTTTGGGCTCATCTGACCAGAGCACCTTCGTCAATACATTTGGGTAGTCTCCCACATGCCTTTTGGCAAACTCAAAATGAGCCTGTAAATAAAGGCTTTTTTCTGGCCTCTCTTCGATAAAGCCCAGCTCTATGGAGTGTATTGTGGTCATATGGACAGATCCTCTAGTCCCTGCTTCAAAACTCTGCAGCTCTGGAAGTTACCTTTGATCTCTGTGCTGCCTCTCTGATTAATGCCCTCCTTGCCCGGTTAAGAGTTTTGGTGGGTGGCCCTCTCTTGGCATGTTTGTTTTGGTACCATATTCTTTCCATTTGATGATAATGGATTTGATGGCGCGCTGGGGGATCTTCAGAGATTTGGATATATTGTTATAGCCCAACTGTGACAACACCAACTTTGTCCCTGACTTGTTTGGAAAGCTCCTTGGTCTTCATAGTGTTGTTTGGTTAGTGGCGCCGCTACTCAATGGTGTTGCAGGCTCTGGGGCCTTTCAGAAAAGGTGTTTATATACTGACAGAGCATGTGACGCTTAGATTGCACACAGGTGGAGTACATTTCACTAAGAATGTGACTTCTGAAGGCAGTTGGTTGCACCAGTTTATGGACTTCATAGCAAAGGGGGAAAATACATATGCACATGACAATGTTTTTTCAAATTTTTAATCAAATTTTGTTATGTATACATATACTCGTTTCACTTCATTGATTCATAATTATTTGCCTTTAATGAGTTAAATGCTCTTGAATGAGATGGGTCTTCAGTCAGTGTTTGAAGTGACAGCAAGTGACTCCAGTTCGTTCCACCACTTTGGTGCCAGGACAGGAGTTTGGGTGTATGTCTTCCATGCATCTTGATATATGGTGGGTCAAGTAAAACTGTACTTGATTCTTAAAGGGCTCTTGGTACAAATCCGTTTTTGACCATTGCAATCAAGTACAGAGAGGCAGGTCTATTTTTGTAGGCCAGCATCAAAGTTTTGAAAGTGATGCGTAGCACAAAATGCATATGCAGGCACACTTGTGTAGCAAGTTTAGGATTCAGCAATGCCTTTGGTTGAGGATAGCTTACACCAGTTGTTCTTAATCTGGTCCTGGTATACCACTGCTCCGCTTGTTTTAGAGTTTACACTAATTCCAGCACAGCTGAGCCAACTAATGAACTAATTGACAAAACCTTGTTGAGCCCAACTGGGTGTGATACAGCAGGAAAACTGTAAAACAAACAGGGCAGTGTTACTCCAGGGCTGGGACTGAGAATCACTAGCTTACACCCACACACATTGATGTTCTTTTTTTTCCCCCTGAAGGATCTGAGCTGTGGGTGGCAATTGCCTGTGCTCTGGGAGTGAAGCGTCTAGCACAAATTAAACAGATTTCCCAGGATGGGTTCCGAACACCTATGATAACAATGCTGTTGGGAGACAGTGGCTTGGTTACACATGTCGATAATCACATCAGGTAAAACCAGTTTACCCTACTTGCCAAAACTGATAACTGATGAAGATGAAAGTGTTTTAGCACTTACACATAAACTGTAGCATGACACATCATGTGAATGAAAGTTAAACAGAGGGAAATGTCCACACTCAACCACTAACTGAACTTCCAGGTATGAGTTTGATGTTACCAAGTGCATGTTCTCCTTTGGAAACATCACAGAGAAACTGAGGATAGCCTCCTTCAACTGCAAGGGTGAGACAGTGGTTGACCTGTATGCAGGTATGAGCTGTGCTTTTTGTTTGTTTGTTTTTTTGGCTGTGCACACAATGCTCAGTTTTATCAGCTGAAATCCAGACTTTGCTTCCCTGTCAGGGATTGGGTATTTCACCCTGCCGTACCTGGTACATGCAGGCGCCGCCCACGTTCATGCTTGTGAATGGAACCCAGATGCAGTAGCAGCTCTGGAAAGAAACTTGGTACTCAATAAAGTAGCAGACCGCTGCACAGTGCATCAGGGAGACAACAAACAAGTGAGGACTGCTATTACTATTTTTTTTTCCATCTGTTAGTTTATTTATCTTCAAATAGCAAAAGATTGTATTTTGCAGTAGACACAAATACTCACAGTCCCACACCCTGTATGAGGTTTTGACATTCAGAAGCTAATGTGGTTTTCATTATGGCCCCTTTTTAATGGATTATTTGAAAACTATATGAAGAGGATAGTAGTGTGCATCAATTCGAAATGGCTGTATGTCTGTTTTTATTAGTCAGATTTGATAGTTTAACAGAATGGAAATGGCATCAATTACCAACTTCATGAACACTAATAAACTGCAATCCAAAATTAACTTCATTTATTTTGATATATGCAATTACATACTCATTCAGGTCAATGTGCACTTCTTGCTAATAAAATATTAGGAATATTAATGTGACAGCCATATATTGTCCAATTATTGTGACACCCCTAGAACAGAACAAAGCAAGATGCCACACCACTAATCAAGCAATAAAGAGGTTTGAAAATTGAGGATATTTAGGTACTAGGCTTACTAGGGTTACAAAATAACATTAGGACTGTTGTGAAATGTGTGGAAAGGCAAAACCCAAATATCATGGAAAACAGGTGTGGGAACCAATATTTTTCTTTTAAGATATTTTTGACAACATGGAATTACAAGGCAGTATGAGATCAGCATTTTAGAAGAGAACCTATAACATTAATATACACTCATCTGTACTGTTTATTTTGTTTAGGGAAATGCAGGCACATCAGCTCAGTAAGGATAATATTTGCATGATTATTCATACACAATTACTCTGAATTAAACACCCATTTTGCATATTCTATTTAGCTCTCTCTGAGTGGCATAGCGGACAGAGTGAATTTAGGCCTGATTCCCAGCTCTGAAGATGGCTGGCCTGTGGCATGCCACCTCTTGAGGAGGGACGTTGGCGGGATACTGCACATTCACCACAATGTCACTACACCAGTCCACCATCAAAAGCTTGAAGAGTCTTCTCAGAGGACAACTGTCTTTGAAGATGAGGAAGAGAGAGTGATGAATGCATGTGTAATGAGCACAAGTGACCGAGAAATGTGGAACGCCTGGGCCAGAGGCACAGCCAGCCGCATAGGTGCACTTTTAAGAGACATTACTTTGGCCAACTGGAGGACCACCGTTAAGCATATAGAACATGTGAAGTCCTATGCACCACACATCAACCACATAGTGTTGGACTTGGTGTGTAAACCAGTTAAATAAGTAAGCATGTATATTGTCTGTATCTGTAAATAAATTGCCTTACTGTTGATTATTTTTCATTGTGCATTGACCGATTTGATCATGCTCTGCTTACATGCATTTAAAAAAATGATTCCATCTTAGTGTCACTTTTCTGATCATAATAGATACGATCAATTTCCAGTTTACAAGTGAAAGGACATAGGCAAAGAAATTAAGGTGAAATCAACTAACGTAAAAGATTCATCCATTGTATTAGAGCAGGGGTGTTGAACAGGGGTGTGGAGGGCTCAGTTTGGTTATTTTCCTTGTTGGGAGCACATGATTAAACTCGTTTGTGTATTCAACCAGGGGAAATACTAAACTATGCTGGAATCTGGCCCTCCAGGATCTCATTACATATATTCAATGGTTCTCAACAAGCCTTATGCACACGCATTAAGCAAGTACTTCCAACTGCATTAAATCCCAGTGCATCTTTACTGCTCTGTCCATGTGTACGTACATGGTCGGCATGCAGACTACAACTGATCAGCCAGAGAGGATGAGGCTAATAGTGTCATTGTCCCAAATATTGGGTTATAAATGAAAATGAGGGGAGGGGACGTTTGCCTTCTTTCTTTGCTGGCACACTTAATTTCAGAATAAAAGTCCTGAGATGTATACATAACAAAAATGTTTGTTTTTGTATTTTATTTTGTTTTTGTTTGTATTGTATTTTGGAAAACAAATATCCTTGTCAGTCTAATCATTACAAATAGCTTGCATTTTCATCTTGAAACACTGTGGATGACCAATTTCCAGAAAGTATTTTTTATTTTTAAGCAATAAATAAAATCAATTGTAGGTGCAATAAAAATTTAGATTAAACATGGTCAAATTCATACAAACATTTAAATTCTCTCCTTTTTTACACCTCAGATGAAGAGATCTGAGTAAGCTAGCATGTGAGACTGCCTCCTATAACAATTGTTTTTGGGTTTTTTTTTTTTTTGCTAAATAAAAGTATGCCACACTACAAAAACATCCCACAAAACTGACCTAGACTTCTAAAGGTCAAAAAAAGTCAGCAGATAAATTGTCTCTGTCAACAAAGAGCCTTACTACTGTTAGCTTTTCCTGGTACCTTGACTGGTTTGTTGATCATGAATAACAGTAAGCAAATTCTGCAGTGACCATCTGGCCCACAGTGTTGATTTGAATTTTCCACAGAGCAGAAGTAACTCGTGAAGCCTGCATGTCATCCAACCTTCACCCCTTTCTTCTCGCAGTGCATCCTGCTCATTTCCTTACTCCTTACTCTTCCTGATCAAATGCTGTTTCGTTGAGATGTGTCAACAGACAGAATCAGTCTGGGGTGAAGATTTGTTATCTGCCAATCTCTCATTTAGTGAAAAAGCTCGACAGCAGAGCTGTGTTTATCTGATGGGTTGAGGTGGGAGTTGCCTGAAGAGGAAACTGACGTGTTCAGCTGTCGCAGAAAACCGAGCTGTACCTGAGCGGCGGCTGCAGTTCAGGTCTCGACTCTGTTTCGGTCATAAAAACACAGCTTTCTCTCCATCCTCCGGCACTGTGGGAGTTTTAAAGCCTCCTCGCAGCGAAAGAAGAGCAGAATATTACGGAGGCATCTGCGGACGGAGCGCAGCCGCGGTGAGTAAACAGCTTCTCCTGATTTAATAAAGCTGAGCAGAGACTTCAGCACTAAACCTTCTTTACCAGTTCAGTTCCATTAAGAGCAAGAGCAGAGTTATGACTTCATTTACCCGTGTCCACGTAGAGTTAACAGATACGCTGTAATAAGTCATGACTTTATTCTGTTTAAGAAAGTAAGTGTAATGTTTGTCGCGTTGATGGCTTTGCTGTGGCTTTTCACATCAGAGATGAAGCTGATTCTAGATCAGTGAAGTCTAGCCAGCTTAAGGTCCCTGTGTTACCAAGTTGCACTGAATCAGTTTTAATATTATTTGTAGGAGACAGTCCCACATACCAGATACTGTTCCTTTCCAGAGAACCTAGACTACTCTTGTGTCTTCACATTTAGATATTTGCATAAATGTGTCCATGTTATGATCAAAAATGTACTTGCACCTACATTTTTTTATTTATAATGACTGAAAAACACTAGAGCTAAAAAAAATCATGTTGGAAATTGATCAATGTTTTGAGCTGAAAATTTAACAACTTTGATGAGTTCTTTGTACAGATTTGTTTGACAAGGATATTAGCAATAATATGTGGTTCAAAATACTTGACAGTGTTCAAATTAGGTTAAAAAAACAACAACCTGAATGTATTATAAGTTGTTATTTATGTCTTTATCAGGATTATGATGGCATTTAAACTGGGGTTTAATTTATCTAATGAGTGGATTTGACCTGTTTTCTGAGCTGGAGTACTCGCTGATGATTCATTACACAATGATTAGATAGGATATTTGGGTCTTGGAGTTTATGATATGTGTATCATGTCTGTAGGTTAAACTAATCCTGAGTTATGAAGCCTAGAAAACGGCAAGTGCAGATCTCAGTTCCCACCTCTGCATGTCTCAAAGCAGAACAAATTTTTCTGGCTCTATTTCAGGTCATAACAGGCAGAAAGTTGGGCCTTCTTTTGTTGTGGGTTGTTTACCTCTCAATTCTTCCCCAGCTTTGCTCAAGTGTTCAAACAATGAGAAAAGGCCTGCCACTGAAGGCTAATATTTGTGTTATTGGATATGCACCTTCCCTAAACCAGTTTTACTCAGGGTCCTTAAAAATGCTCACTGGCTTAATTTTGCAGTTCTGTCACACTACTGCATGGTGAGTTTTTGAACAGATTATATGGTTCACTGACGCCAGTGATTATTAACAGCCCTGAGCAGCATCATTAAATAAATGTTAACCAAGGAACCCCACCCATGGCTTGTTGGCCTTTGAGGGTGGGAATGTTGCGATATGCTGACTTCCATGTTGTTTTTGCATTTCCTTTTTCTACCAGGCCCTTTTCCCTTGGCACTTGTGGCCCTTTAGAAGGGGCAGCCCAGATGTTTGGGATGTTTGATGCTTGTCAAGTTCTGCAGAGCAACAAATCAAGGTGACTGTTCTCATGCTCCAAGACCTTGTCATGAATTAATTATTAGGGGTCTAAGCACAGAAGTTTTTTGTTCTGCGTTTTTTTTTTTTATTATTCTTTTTCAGCCTTAAAATGGAGTGCACTGACCAAACTGTATGTCATATGAACATGAAACTTGATGAACAGGTAGTAGTCCCTCCCACTACTCATACACTCAAACTCAGCCCTACTGGCCTGATTATAGTGAAGCGTCAAACTTCAAGGTCCATATCTCCTGCCCTGTATGACATGGAGACAATTATTTTTTTCTTGATTACCAAAAACATTGATTATCCAAAAATGGAATTTCAACACTGTTTAGCACCCAGACCCTGCCCAAAAGTATGGGTGGAGCACATATTGGAAAAATCATATACAGATATATACAGCTCTAACTCAGAAATGCTTTCACAGATTGCTTCAGAACTGCACAGAAATGTACCGTAGGGTCATATCAAATCAATTTTGGTGATTGGTGTATCAAATCATGTTTGGTGGCACTGCATTGCTAGGTGGAATAAAATCTTGCTACACCACTTGGTCAAGAACTGTAGGAAAAGTCTGAACTTTATGATTGCAAACAAAGGTTTCTGTACCAAATATTAAGTTCTGTTTTTTTTGTGTCAAATACATTTTTCTTGCAATAAAATGCAAATAGTTTTTTTACATCATCATTTGACATTTCCTGGATTTTGTTTAGATTGTCTCTCTCACAGTTGAAGTGTGTCTACTATCATAACAAATATATATAGACTTCTCCCATTCTTTGTAAGTGGGAAAACACTGTCAATGTTGCAAGTATCAAATACTTATTTTCCCCACTGTATGTGCTTGGGTTCCGATAATTGCCGCTTATGGCTATGTATTAGGGTTGGTGCAACTGGTGCATACTGGGAGACCTGCAAGAAATGTAAATGTGCTAATGTACTCTTGTGTTTGCCAACCAAATTTAGCTTCACAGAATACAAATGAATCCCAAACATGGTGTAAATAAATATATGTGTATGCCTGGTCTGTTCACAGTACTTTTAGATGGTGGCCCCTGATTTGAATGTTATAACAATAGTGTGCCATTTCGCTAAATTACAGCTCCAAATGTGAGTTGCAAAGAGCTACCTACTGCCTGGCAACAGTAGCCCATCTATATAGCACCACTTAAATAAGTGTACACTCCCTCTATTTGTCACTGCAACCCTGTATCAAAGTTTCTACCCTTTCTTCAAACAGCAAAGGCCTCTATGCTGTTTGCATAGCAATAAGTGTGCACATACTCACACAGCCAACCCTCTGTAAGTGTGCATTCAGCTAAGCATGTTTTCTCAGTCCAAACTGTATGTAGTTTTTGTTGACATGAGTGATATTTTGTTGACTTTAGGTGTCGATCCAGCTCTGTCAGCTTATAGCTGTCACTCATTCCAGAAGGCAAAGGTTTGACGGGCTGAGATAGTGCAGACCATGGAGACAATCAATGTGTCCTTCCTGACTGACTCTGAGCGTGACCTGATCCTGAATGTGTTGCACAGGGACGAGGAGCTGAGACATCTGGAGGACAAGCGGGTGAAGTGAGTCCAACTGCTGATTTGGACATTAAATTACATGTTTTATCTGAGTTGTTTCCAGCATCACGCCCTGCACATTACTATGCATTTTCTGAACACACACACACTTGGTACATCTAGTTATAAAAGTCTCAAGGCTGGGATTAGATGAACACATATTTAACTACAAATGTCAGGTATATAAAGTGAAATTAGACATTTGTTGCAAGGTAAATAATATTTCAAATTGAAGATTTTCTGTAGCAACCACTGCCATGTCATGATATAAAGCTTTAGTTCATGATTAGGTAAACCAGCCAACCAGTTAGGTTGACCAAATTATAATTTGGTACAATTTTGGTACAATTGGTACAATTTTGTAAAAAAAAAAAAAAAAAAAAGGTTATATTTATTTATAATTTAGTTAAGTATGTGTATGCATTACAAAGTGTAAATTTGTTTTATTTTTGATCACTATGTTTTATATCTTGTGAAATTCAGAAACCCTGTATTTCATATTATTAGTACATTTTACAAGACCAAATGGAAAAAGACATAGCCTACAGAAATGTCCAACTCCTGATGAGCGTGTTCATTTATACACCCAGTACTTGGTTGGGGCTTCTTTACCACGATTTACTGAATCAGTGCGGTGTGGCATGGAGGCAATCGACTTGTGGCGCTGAGATGTTATTGAAGCCCTGGTTGCTTTGATAGTGGCCTTCAACTCATCTGTATTTGCTGGGTAGGGTGTCTCTCATCTTCCTCTTGACAATATCCCGTAGATTCTCTATGGGGTTCAGGTCCAGAGAGTTGGCTGGCTGATCTATCACAGCAATATGGCCAGAAAACTATCTGGTAGGAGTTTTGACACTGTGGGTAGGTACTAATTTCTGTTAGAGAAGAGCTATATACAGTACTTCACCTGTAATGAATAATAAAGAAGGAACAAAATGAACCTTTTCACAACTATAATTTTTTGAGATGCATTAGTATTTAAAAGAGCACACTTGTAGACAAAATTAACTTGCGTCAGACCAATGGCAAGAGCAGAGTTCTTTCTAGGACGCTGCAACCTTTTTTGTAGCTAACTGGTGGTTTGGCTCTGTTTTTGTTCATGGATGTATCTATGGAAAGCTGTCAGTGACAAAATCCACACATGCCTTCTGAAGAGTGTTTCTAATCCATAGAGCATGTGTAATTCTTCATAATGACAAGATTCTTCATCACAGTGGCAAATCTTCTGTCATCAGTTGTGAAGGTCTACCAGCCAATTTAGACCCCACCCTAGTTTTCTCTTTCTTCTTAGTAGTGTTTCTTCTGTGATGATAAAACTAATAAAACTTTGTTCAAATCTGAGTAAGCTTTCTAAGATTCAAACCACATCTATATGCAGGTTTAAATCATGCATATCTGTACATGTTACATGCCAAGTCAGATCATGATTCATTCAGTGCCAGGTGCTTCTTGAAATCAGAACAGAAAAACTATACTTTTTATGACAAAGTTGTCGCTTTTTGCATGCCTGCAATGTTTCCATGACTGCCAGTGTAAAAGTCTGTGTGACTATGATCTGACTTTACAAAAATTGGACTGGGCTACATTCTAATGGCTATATAAATTCTGTCTCATGTGTTTTTTACAATGCCATTTACCAAACTTTTCATATGTTTCAAATAATGGCAAAACATGGCTTAATACAGCTTTTCTAGCATTTGTATTAAGTTCTCAACACCAGATGACTGCTGATTTTGATATTTACAGGAGGCTGAAGGCAGAGTTGTTGGATATCAGGAGGAAGGGAGCAAAACGCAGCAGTGGAAATTACAGTAACCGTAGCTGTGGACGCTGCCAGCAGCCCCTGGGCCGCTTAGGTTCCCGCACCAACCAGTGCCTGGTGTGCAAACATGAGGTGTGCCAAAACTGTCGCTCTGTCCGTCCCAACAGATCCTGGGTGTGCAGTGTGTGTGCCAAGGAGGCGTAAGTATTCTTACTCCCCATAATTTGTCTCTCTGTGCTCAGTGCATTTGAAGTACCAAAACCTCATCATTCAGAGGCACGGTGTACTGGAAAATGAGCTGTTTGCCTTAATGTAGGTGGTTAATGTTTACTGGAAGGAAGCTCTGTTCCAATGTTTCTTCTTTCCAGAGAACTAAAGAAGAGCACAGGCGACTGGTTCTATGACCAGAGGGTTAACCGATTTTCCACAACTCCTGGTCGTGACATAGTGAGGACCTCCCTCAGGAAGAGGCCTCCAAGTGAGTGCAGGAAACAGCTGCCAGACAATGTGTTAAGATATATCCAAGTTTACTTTCACTAGTATACAGATACACTCAAGGAGAAATTGGCTAGAAATGTAGTCTTTAAAATTAATATATAACAATGCACTTTTTATCTTACTATTCACAACTTTTTACTCATCATTAAGTGCAACATTGTGAATTTTCTTTTTCTTGATGTCATGTCATTCTAGCAAAGAAGCGTGAAACTACAGGAGAGATACTGCTAAACAGTACGGAGTTAAACAAGAGCCAAACTTTACCTGTGCCCCGACCCAGACTAAAAGACCTTGCACAAGGCAACAGAACGTGAGTGTACCTCACTACAAGGTGGAGACAATCCCAGGTTTTCAAAAGTCAGCTGTTATGGCACACAAAAACTGAAGTTAAGCAGAATAGTCTGTTCTTAATTTCATACAAAAAGGCATGACTCAATAATTTTCTTGAAATATATTGTATGTTGTGCAAACAAATGAAGTCAGTGGTAAAGGTAATGTCTATTGTATTTTTAGCACTTCAGTGAAGAGCTGCATATTTAATCTGTTGCTTCAGACTATTTCAGTTCAGCTGATAAAACCAAAGCTAATTAGGGCTAAGGTAATTTACATTTTCAGGTTTTAAATAGACAATTTGACAACTAGACAGGGCTCAAAAATGTTAAAGGGGGGTGCAGTTGATTAAACAGTTCTTGGCAGTTTTAAGAACTGAGAGAGAACAGAATCTGTCTGTGGTGACACTGTGCCATTGCATCTGTCTGATTTTCAGCTCGTCCAGTGAGAACCTACAGCGCAGTGACACAGACTCAGCCGAGAGGTCCAGCCTCAGCAGCAGCCGTGCAGACACTGACTCTGTGCATAGTACTCCATCAATGCAGAGGTGAATATTTTATGGAACAAGGAAATAAAGCATGTTGATACTGAGCATATTAAATACAACATTTTTCCTTTTTTTTTTTTTTTTTTTTAGGAAAAAAGAGATCATGACTAAATCCGCTCCAGCAGTTTCCACTGTCAGCATGACCACTCCCTCTCCAACTCCCTCCCCTGCTCCCACTCCAGCCTTTGCTCCCACTTCCACTAAAACACATAGCCCTTCGGGCTCCACCTCAGGCACTGAGACTGTGAGTGCTTGTCCATTCATTGCACTATTAATCTGTCTAAATCTCTTAGAAATATAGGTGTCACCACAAGTGATGAACCACTCTTGGTTCCACAATGAAATATTTTTTTTAAATGATGTGTGACAGAACCTTTTAAAGGCTTAAAGAACTTTCACTTCAAGTAAAAAGTCTTTACCAATTCAAAGGTTCTTTACACTCACACCCCTTTGTTGTTCGTCTAGGGCAGGGGTGGGGAACTCTGGTCCTGGAGGGCTGGGTTCCTACACAATTTTGTGCTTTTCTTGCTCAAGCACACCTGATTCGACTCACCTGTTAATTGCCAGGTTGGCCAGGTGTGTTGGAGTTGGGAAATCAACAAACTGTGCTGACCTCCAGCCTTCGGTTTCCCACCCCTAGTCTATGGCCTTCCTCAAAGAACCATTTGTTCTACCTTTATTTTTAAGATGATAGAAATATACATGATAACTATATTAGTAGGCTACTAAAATGCCAAATGCTAATGTATTGATTGAATGACAAGTTTACTTTGTATTTTGTTTTACTTCAGTAGGAATGCTGAAGGGAACAAAGTGTAAGTTTATTTGAAAAAGTGAGAGAGGTGTTCTTTGCAGAGTACAGCAGTAAAGCACAATATATAAAAGCATATCAAATACTGTATTTAGGATATTAAAATTCTTTAAAAATGACACCAGAACCATATCATGATTCAAATATTGTATCATAATGCCTCTAATGTCTGCTACCCCACCCCCGATCAGACTGCATGCCCTTTAGTCAGAGGTCTGCATCACTGCAGTTTAGTTTTTTCCTTGATTAAACCGATGCTCCTCAATGTTGAATAAACTTAGCTGTAACCTTCCAGGATATGATACTATGCAGCTTATATATAGTGTGCTTCCCTTTTTCTGCATAGCCGACTGATTTTATCTCTTGCTCTCCCTCATTTCCCTCCCTCCCTCAGTCTGTTTTAGTTCATCACATTAATCAGTGCTCAGAGAACTTCAATGATGTTGATGGGCTTTTCAAGAAGAGTGTCAGAAGAGTGCACAAACTATCAGGTAATTTCAAGAAGTAAATAGGTTTTATATCATGAACTTGAGCTTGCTGCTCAACTCTGCTATGACAAGACATTTATCTTCGATTGGAGGGAAACAAAAACAGAAGATGGTGGAAGCTGACACAGTGTTGGGTGCACAAATGACACCTTTTCTGATTAATTTGCCATTCACTTCCTGAATGGTGGTTTCAACCTCACTCCCCTTGGGTAAATAGATCCACCTTTCCATCTAGACACAGTAACTGAACAGTAATGACAGGTGTATCCATGTTCACATCAGGGCAGTTCAAGATGGTTTTATCTGACCTAGTGCTGTACTTTAAGGACATGTACTGAGAGAGGAATTCATGGAATGTTTAAAGGAATGACTGTATTTGTTTTATATCACTGTTTATTCAGATTTCAAGCCAACCTCTGTGACAGACTTGCGTAACGACACAGTAGGGGACTCTACAGGCTCTATGGGAGACAGAAGCAAGTCAGTTCCAGGGCTCAATGTAGTGAGTTTCCGTTTTTGGTTTACATATGAACTAACACAGATTAAAATCAGTCACTTGATTGAAGGAAAAAAAATCTAGATTAAAGTATATAATGAAATGATTAGTCAGCAGTAATTCTCCAACTAGTTCATGTTAAGTATGAAAAGCTGAGCCATTTCTAAGGCTTTCATAGAGACTTCGAAAAAAAAATATATTAAAAATAGCCGTAACATTTAAAACCACTGACAGATGAAATAAATAATATTGATTATCTAGAAACCGTGGTATCTGTCAATGGAAGATATACATATTAAGCAGCAAGTGAACAGTCAGTTCTTGAAGGTGATGTGTTGGAAAAATCGGGAAGTGTAAAAGATCTTAGCCACTTAGACTAGACTAGACTTAGAACTATGATGGCTAGATGACTGGGTCAGAGCATTTCCAAAACATCAGGCAGATCTTGAGGTGTTCCCAATATGCAATAACTAGTGAACCCTTCACAACTTCCCACACACAAGACATATTGGCGCCAGATACCGCAGGACACCTGCAGAGGTCTTTGGAATCCAGGCCTTGAATCCTTATAGTTGTTTTGTTGAGGGGCCTACACAATATTAAACAAGTGTCTTTTCTGTTCTATGTTAAATGTGGTGTACAGTTTATTTACCTCAGTGTTTCTCTAGGATGAAGAGGAGGAGGAAGAAGACATTGATAACTTGGTCAGCATGCACAGAAAGACTGTGGGTGACAGTACCACCAGTCTTCGTAGCTCAAGGGTAAAACACTGGTACTCTTGGTTCACTGTAGTTCTTGTTATTTTATGTAAATTTGGTTCATGTAAACACATTTCACACGAGAATTTGTTTGTATTGTTGCAGAGCACCCTGGGCAGTATGACAAGTGTGTACAGTGAGGCAGGTGACTATGACATTGTGGATGTGAGTGGAGAAATCATCTTCTCCCTTCACTATGATGAAGCAGCACAGAGTCTATCTGTCCTGGTAAAAGAGTGTCGTGGGCTGGCTTATGCTGACACTGCTAAAAAGAAGTGTAATCCGTGAGTATTTGAGATAGAGCAGCACTTTTTCTGTGTTGAGCATTGTTGTGTAGAATTCCTCTTCCTGTTTCTTGCATTTCATCTTGTGTTTAACCCATAAGAGTCCCTGGTGACAGATGTGTCACATACACTTGATGTGGAAAGATGTGGAAGGTTCCATACAGTGCTTTGTTTTTCACTTTAACTCATGATGTCCCTAAATGACCTGTACCTAAACCTAATGGATGCATCAGAGATAATTTGTGAATGTGTGAACATGTGACCTTATGTGTGTTTGACTAGTGTTTGAGACAAAACCAGCTAATTTTGTTCAAGTGTATTTTTGTTTCTACAGGTCTACAGGTTTAAACCATTTAACCATTCAAACACATGAATAAAATGTTGATCATTACTTTTGACCAGTTCTGAAGAAACAATCAGAAAAGAAAAACAGAAATTAATTGATTATTTTGAATAATGGTCTGGGTCCAGGCTCCTATGTGTTTAAAATCCCAATTTCTTTACACTCAGCTTTGTAACCTACTTTTAGGTGCTATGATTCCAGACGGAATTGTAATCAGTTATGTGTAATGGGGTAGATTCCCCCCACTTGTGTTGAATAGAACTGTTTTCATCCAATGCTGTAGATACGTCAAGAGTTACCTTCTACCAGACAAGTCCCGTCAAAGCAAGAAGAAAACTGCCATTAAGACCAAGACTATCAACCCCAGCTACAATGACACTTTGAAGGTATTGCTGAATTTCAATATGTGCAACTGGAGTAAATGATATATCTCCTGACTGATTTTGTTCATAAATGTGTTTATTATGGGGTGTATGAAAAGGGTAAGACACCTGGTAATATACCTAGCCCAACTCTTTATAACTATAAAAGCTTGCTATCATATCAAATCAAATCAAAATTTATTTGTATAGCACTTTTCACAACTGATGCCACACAGCATCTTTACAGTAATCAAAAAATAAAAAGGTTAACAAAACATGAACAAAGGATAAGAAATAGGCCCCCTAGTGAGAAAGCCAAAGGGTCACCGTGTCAAGGGAAAAACCCCCTCAGAGCTAGAAGAAGATACCTTGGGAGGAACCAGGCTCACAAGGGGGGGGGCATCCTTCTCAAACTACTAATAACTTCTGTTTTAATACTCGGGTATACTGAAGTAATGTTAGTTCCCTGGTGGATGTAATAGTATCAATAGATTTCTACATAGTTGATGATGGCGAGTGGGCAACTAGGCCAGGGCAGGGTGGGAAACTAGTCCAGGTCCAGTAGCCGGAAGGAGGGAAGCCAGTGTGAAGTTGTGGCAGAGTCAGAGTCCTTCTCAGATGGGCAGAGGACCTCAAGGTTAGCCATAATACTTTTTAGAACATGCATGAGGTGACCTCTGGCATTCCATTATTATACTCTCAACAGGGAAAAGTACACTCCTATCTCTGTGCATAACTCTAATAGAGACTCAGATATTGATTCTGTGCAATTCTAGTATTCTGTGTAAACCAGTCCACTTGTAAACCAAAGCCACATCTTGACACACTCATTACCTCATTCATCACGCTAGATTAGGAGCAGATGTGAACACCTCCCTCTGTTGTCCATGGTTTCATTTTTTCTTTCATTCCCCCACCAAGTACTCCATCAGCCGCTCCCAGCTGATGACTCGCACCCTCCAGCTCTCAGTCTGGCATTATGGACGCTTTGGACGCAATGCTTTCCTTGGGGAGGTGCAGTTGCCTCTGGACTGCCATGACATCGACTCAGCACATGAAGAGTGTTTGGCCCTCAGGGGGAAGGTACTAGAACATCTTTTACTGGCCTGAAGGCCTAATTCCTCACAGTTCATGTTTATAGCTAGAGATAAAAGGGAAACTGCTCAGCCTTTTTGGTACTTAACAGATATTCCATTTTAATTAAGTTTCCCTGTCTTTATTAACTTTCCAGTATTAAATGATAGTCATCATCTCTCTCTGCAGGCAGCCAGCTCCTTGGCACCCTCTGCATTTGCCCAGTACAAAGGGGAACTGATGATTTCCCTAAAGTATGTCTCAGAGAAAAAGTCACCTTCAGAAATACAGAAAGGTGGGAACACTGAAGAAGCCTGAAAAAGTATATCTTATCCAACGCAAAATGAGCTGCTGATGAATAATCTATGGCCTCTTCTGTTCCCCCAGGAAAAAAGGTGGAGAATGGGGGAGAGCTGCATGTGTTAATCAAGGAGGCTAAGAATCTTTCTGCTATGAAAGCAGGAGGAACCTTGGATACCTTCGTCAAAGGGTTGGCATGACAATCTTTCCGGTTCTAATGACCATTGTTGATTTAGATTCCATTTTGAAGTATCTTGCCCTACTCTTCCATTTCTTGAGCTTTGTTTGTCTGTACTGTTGTCCAGATACCTGCTGCCATCCAAGGGCAAGTCAACAAAGAAAAAGACACAAGTGGTGAAGAAAACTTTGAACCCACACTATGACCACACATTTGTGTACAAAGACCTGAGTCTAGACCAGCTGAAGGATATGTGTTTGGAACTCACTGTCTGGGACCGAGAGGCCATGTCCAGCAACGATTTTTTGGGGGGTGTCCGTCTAAGCTCAGGGGCAGGTAAGTGCAGAGGAAGTGACAACTGTGCTAAGCCAAATCTTTGGATCTTGTGATGTTTGTTCACCATTTTAATATAATTTTTTCTTCATAATTGTGATTACCTGTGTCCAAAAGGTAATAAGTGCAACTGTAACATAACTGTATGAACTAAATGATGCAACCTAGTAGTGATTTTAAATTTGTGTACCCACAGTCCAACTGAAAGATGGCAAACATGACTGGGTGGCAGATTCTACAGGAGAGGAAGTGTCCATATGGCAGAAAATGATGCAGTTCCCAGACTCATGGGCAGAGGGCAGTCTTCTAATGCGTGCGTCCATGGGCAAGGTCAAGTAAGGACACTCCAAATTCTGAAGTTAACACAAAATGTGGGAACAAGGAACTTGCATACACTTAACTTTCAAAAGAGAACCACTTAGAAATTTTAAATGTTTTGTTTGTTTGTACTCACTAAAAATGTACATTTTTGTATTATCACACAATTTTAACCAAAGAAATATATGGGATGCAATTGAGTGTATTTTTATTCTATTAATCTTTTATTTGAACAATTTTAAATTCTATTTGAAAATGTTTTTCTCATGTATTAAAGATGGAGTGAAATTGTTGTTTAATTTAATTCAAGATCATTTCATTTTTAATTTTTTTTTAATGTTTTGCTAGCATTCTTCCATATCACTGTTCTACAGTAGCATAACCATTAGAAGTTGAGTAATTATTTACGGTGTAGTGGCACAGTCTCAGTGACCACACAGGGCACCCTTTTAACAGTTATATACAATGCAGGTAATAAATAATAAATTACATTTACCTGTCTGTTGTCAGTAGTGTTTATAAAAATACTGGAGATTATGAAACATATAAACCTTGTGTAAAAATCTAACATAGAAACATCCATACAGAATTACCTGATGTCCTAAACAATAGATTTTTAATGCATATTAAAAGAATGGTAGCTAGTCTATTATGTTTACAAAGCACAGCTTTGCTCTTCACAGCCTTTATCTGTGTTGGACAATGAAGTGGAGTGGATGATTCCAGTCTCAGTCACAGAGATCTCTGTTTAGTTCCAGTCGTTCTCGCTCCTCCTCTGAGAGCAGATACTCTTCGATGTAAGAGTAGAGTTCATCTGAGGTGGTGGGGTTAATGAAACGCTCCCGATCTACCCCCAGTTCATCCAATAAAACCATGTTGAAGTAGGCTTGTGAGATCTGCAGAGCTTGCCTGTTATTCACAAAGATGCGTGGATAGACATACATATGTATTAGAACAAAAATATTGGGAAATGTACATTTTGTCATTTTACCCCTCAATTACTGGATCATTCCCATATTTTAAACATTTATTGTGAAAAGGTTACCTGAGACCCTCTATGACTTCAGCATCCAAGTTTTGCTCTTTAATCCGGCCCACTTCTCGGGGTGGACTCCCTAACAACTCAATCACGGTAACGTGACGAAGATCCAGACCACATCCGGCTTTCTGACAAATCAGACATTGAGACAATATCCAGTAAAAACAATATCATCAGAACTTCATTTTTTATCAAACTATGAAATATGGGTGTGA
This sequence comes from Acestrorhynchus altus, assembly GCA_034509495.1. Lineage (NCBI taxonomy): Eukaryota > Metazoa > Chordata > Actinopteri > Characiformes > Acestrorhynchidae > Acestrorhynchus > Acestrorhynchus altus. Next base: position 14,950,938 of record CM067512.1, on the reverse strand, counting down.
CCTGTAACATGATGTTTTGAAGCTTATAGTATTGGTCAGACACATCTGGTGTGGACACAATAAGAAGCCTTCTCTTCTCATAGAACTGGTCAAGCAGAGCACCAGCAGATCTGATATCAGTTTGGATCTGCATCACTAGAAAAATAATTTATAATCAGATTCATAAATCTGTTTGAGAACCCAAATTAAGAAATTATGTTATGCTGCATCTATCCTAAAACCCAATTTGTAAAGAAAGCTATAATGTAAACAATGAAAGGAATAAAACATCAGTTTGTTAGAGGGCAAAGCACCTCTTTCAACCCTGGTTTGGACTGGTACTCACAGACACACTCTGCAGCTTGGTCTGACCAACTGCGGTTGAACAGGCAGACCTGGGTGGCAGTTCCTGTCCTCTCATAGCCAGCATCACAATGGTATTCACACACAGCACCATAATTATTTCCATCAGATGAACAGGTCAAATATCCATGCAGAGGCTCCTTCAGCGCTGTACATCTCTTAACTGAAGAGAGGGAAACCAAAATTCCAGCAAGACACTGTATACTGAAGAAGAGTGCGTAAGTGCTTAAAAGGGCAGTCAGTTTTTTCATAAATTAATTTTTTATTGTTCTACTGTATTTAATTTGAATTGTTCTACCGCTTTGAGATCCTGCATTACTATAACAACAATGCTGGTCATTTAAACTGAGTTTTGTGTTTCCTCTGGTATGTAAGTTGGGTTGGGGCCACGTAAGTACACTCTACCATAATTCTACAAATTTTCAAATTGATGGTAATCTTTTATTGTATTGTGTTTATTCCTCCAGTCAATTTATAAAGATGCCTTTTTAGTTTATCATTTAGATATGTTTTGTACTTTCAGGAAAACTGACAGCCCCTTTAAAACTATTAAAAAGAGAATGTAACTGGATTGTCAAGTATGTTGCTATTGGACTGAAAAATCAGCCCTGGTTCTGATGAGGTACCTTCAACACGCACTACAAACTTGCATGTCGCCGTGTTACGGGCCTGATCGTAGGCTTTGAAGCGAATCACATGTTCTCCCTCACTAAATTCTGAACCTGATTCTGGTCCATGTCGTAAAATTCTGGAAAGGAAGGAATAAAACATTTTCAGTTTTAATGGCCCTACCGTTTGCAAATTATGTTAAGTGCATCACTTTTGATAGCAAATATAGCATACATACTGCAGTGATCCCTCAGCAGTATCTGTGGCAGCAGGACGATCCCAGGACACCTTGGCAGTAAGTTTTCCTGGTTCTGCAACCTTCACTCTGGATAAAGGACATTTCAGTTTGGGAGGATCATGATCTAAAAGTTGATAAATAAAACGATGACAAGATGAACAATTAATTAAATTAAATATTTAAAAAGCCTGTAACAGGACTGTAGCACTACTAAATATGTTTTACTCAGAGTTTATGGGAACATTTTATTTGGAGATTCCTTGGGCACATGCTTGCTGGTCTGGAAAACCAACTTCTTGAGTTCGGTGTACAAAACTGACTGGGTGACTGGTAAATACAATGTACACGTTTTGCTTATTGAAGTATTAATGGCATGATCATCTGATTTGAAGTATCCAAATTTAGCACAACTTGTACCTGCACAGGTGGGCTCTATTCCACTCCATGTCCCTCCCTCTTGGCAAATGCGATAACGATCCCCTTCAATTTGGTAGCCTTGAAAGCAGACGTAGTCACACCTGGAGTCAACCACAAAGCCATTGGTACAGGTGTAAGTACCTTGCTGAACCACGGGAAGCATACGGCAGCGCACCCCTTAGAGAATCAGACAAAAACATGGATTAGCTTGTTTGAGAAAGGCTTTACAGAAGCTGTCATTAGATGGTTCTCTCGAATAAGTTCTGGATTAATGATTGTTTTCTTTGCCTTAGCTATCTTGTGTCTGGCTGGGAACTGATGATGTGTATGACATTTAGTGTAACTTGATCTTTCGTTCACTTACTTCGGCAATGAGCAGCTCCTGACCAGCGACGGTTGGCCATGCATTGTACTGATGACCGCCCTATGAGTTTATAACCCCGATCACAAGACAGAAAGCAGCGTGTGCCCAGTGAGCTCCGATGGTTTCCACCTCGGGGTGAAGAACATGTCAACTCTCCATTGGATAATTTCAGTATGTGACACCAGCGAGGATCTACCATAAAGAGAACTTCATTTAAAAGCAATCTGCTTTCATGTGTAATAGCACCCCTGTTTACAAGAATAACAAGGGATAGGGGGTGCCAACTATATAGAGTAAGGTAATTTGTGGACTCCTGGCTACCAGATATCAGTAGCCATAAATAACAAACCTCCTCTTTGTTACTTACGTTTATAGTCCAACTGTGCAGTGTAATAGGTCTCCTGCTCCTGCTCAACCTCACTGTAGCTGTTCTGAGAAATGGACCCTGAGCCTGTGGGTAAATTATGTTGTTTATGAGCGTGCTGCAGATAAAAAGGTGATGAAAACACATCAGAAATCTATATAGTTTTTATTAATTCTAGAATGTTACTTTCAAATCAAATCTAAATTTATTTGTATAGTGTTTTTCCCAACTGATGTCACAGTGCAGCTTTACAGAAAATAAAAAATAAAAGGGTTATCAACACATGAACAAAGGATAAGCTTTATGAACTCTGAGAATATACTAGAGCAAATTTACCACTTCCAACACTCTGTCTTTTATTGTTAACACTCTCAAAAGCTGATTATATTTTCTGTGTATTCAGTAGCAGCAAATTTTACCAAGGGGTTATAGTGAAGTAACCAAGCATACACCGAAAATGCTGATTTTCCATTTACTTTCCAAGCTTTAATGTTGAAAGCAGTGAGCAGAAAGCTCTAGTTTCTTCTGTATCATTAGTATACTGTTTTGAAAAATGGAAAAAAAACATTCCTGTAGTTTCCTCAGACCACATTTCCCATGATCATTCTTTCCTCTCACACAGAGTTGATCCTGTTTCATGTACAGTATGACTCCCACAAAGCTCTCACAGAGCACAGAAATATTGGTTCTTTGCAGACTGTAAGAGACAATACAATGGATGCATTATTTCATTGAATGCAGGAAGTACATTTTAGTCATCATGCAATCATCAAGTGGAAATCTGAAGGATTTCCAAAAGGAAAAGCTAAATTTGGACGCACTGTTGGTGAAACAGTAATGTGCCAAAAGCCATTTTTACTGGCTTCTACTATAAGTTTAGTCATTTAAGTAAAACAATTTTGGGTGATTCTGGCAAAAACACAGACCGGCCCAACACACAGTGATATCCTTTAGTGTAAACTCCATTAGTGCTGCAGACTGAGTGCTTCCAACAGTGCCATTGTCCTGGGCAAACATCCCAGAAAGATTTGTTATGGCTTAGCAGCCTCATAAGAAAGTGAATCAGGATTTTACATGCCCAGTCTTGAGTAAGAACAAAATATGGATGGCCTAAAAGAACCAAGCAAAAACATACCCTATAGCATTAACATGTCACTATTATACAAACATAATAGTTCCATTTCAAATATAACAAATATTCACAAGACTCAGTAATCCAATAGAAATTTAAATCTAATGCTTTGTGTTGCCTTGTGAGTTTTGAAGAGTATAAAGAATAGTGACAGTTTATTAGTCCAACATTTTTTAGATTTGGGGTCATTTAGCTACTGATTTAAAATAGAGAAATGAATGTCTTGTGAAGTACACAGTGTTTGTGTGTGTGTGTGTGTGTGTGTGTGTGTGTGTGTGTGTGTGTGTGTGTGTGTGTGTGTGTGTGTGTGTGTGTGTGAGAAGTGGCTTTTTATCTCAAAAACCCCACAACCCCATTATTCTACCAGTCTCAGCCTCCCACATACATGTGTATCTATAACTACAGTGAATGCTGGCCAACTCTTTCAGACATTCTAGAAGGAAGAACTCAAGATCTAATATATACAGATGCCTCTGCATACGTGGAACTAATGACATGCACCGCAGGCAAGACTAAAGAATTAAAAATGCACTTCAGCTGCACTGCTAAAGAAAATAACTTGTCCGAACAAAGATCAAGGAAGAATCCCAAGCCTAAACCCTAAATAACTGGGAGGCTCCTGTAGTTCAAATGAATGAATAAATGAATTTATGCAGTACATACCTCCTCAAAACAGTCATTAGTTACAGTGACTTCTTCTCAGTACAAAGAGTCAATGCCAGTTTTCCATGTTCTCTAAATGACTGGAAACATGCTGCAGTCTGATGACTGAGAGGTTGTAAAATACCAAGACTCTGACACAGGCTGCATCAATAATGGGACTCTGCCATAGCTGGAAACTGTGGATTATTTATTTATAGACACTTTTTACCTGTCTGCTTGAAAACACACACTTTCATTCAACTGACATTTGTCATTTTAATTTGAGTTTTATAATTCCTTTGTTTGATGATCCAAATCATTGACATACATGAAGCAAATCATGTTCAAAATTTTGTACCAAAAGCACATGTCAAAGTACAGAATTTTAGTTGTTGATTTCCATCATCAAAGTGTTGGATATGGGTCAAATGGGCAAGGATGAAGACCTCAGAAATTCTGACAAGAGCCAAGTCATTATTGTCAGACAGATGGGTCAGATCATCTCCAAAATGACAAAGTTTGAGTGGTACTCCTGGTCAACCTACAGTAAGTGCCCATAGCTGTGGTTTGAGGAGAGACAAAGCATGAACTGGTGACGGGGAGATGCTTGAGACTAACCCATAAGGGATTGGATGCCAAACTATTAAATGTGTGACTGTGATATAAGCCACACAAATTTTTAATGAATGTTCCAAGAGGAATGTGTCACAACACACAGTGCATTGCACCCCGCTACATGTGGGGCTGTAAGTTTACAGACCGGTCAGAATGGCCATGCTGTTCCTTGTCCCCACCATATCTACTATGGTCACATGGGTCTTGTAGAGTGAGCTGTTTGGTGGTATTGGGGGTATCCACAGGTGGTTATAATATTCTGGCTGATCAGTTTATTGGCATTATCTTCACAGTGACCTGGGAAACTGTCTTCTAATGGTCAGACTGAGCTCTGTCACAGCTGGTGTTTGTCCACACTCACTAATTCAGTAAAAGAGGAGCCATAGTTAATTACAAGGGTTGAAACTGATGGTACATGTTGTTAAAAAGATAAGATCTGTAAAGAGACAACAGCATTATGTGGTGATTATTTTTTATTATGAGACCATCATGTAGAAATGACATACTGCATACCGGCTTCCGAAATGCATTTTAAGACCAGACACTCTTAAAACAGTCAAACCCTGGAAAATCCTTTCTGCTTAGTCTGCTTTAGAATGTGCAGGCTTTAAATCCACATTTGACATGATGTTTTCTTTTTAGACAGCCATTTCCTGAAGCCCTGCCGTGTAATTCACCTCTGTGACAGAGAGACTTTCTGCATGAGCAGGAGGAACAAAAAGGATGAAACCGTTTCAGAGATTAGGTGAAGATGTGATAAGCCATTAAAGCACGTTATAAAACCTTCCTAATATCCTGTTCCAGGAATGCGTGTAATGGGGTAAATGAACTAAAGTCTGCAGAGGGAATCAGTGATCTCTCATCCAGTCCGAGAAAGTGAAGATAAACCCAAGCGCAGATGGTTTTCATATGAGCCTCACACAAGTATTTCTCCCAGTCACGCTGGATTTCCAACTCAGCCGAAAAGAAGCCCAACGTCTGTGATATCGGAACGTCTCTGGCGGTCTGCTGGATTGATTTTCAGCACTTTTATCGAGACTTACTCAACCATTAGTTACTTCACTGCGTAGCTCTGATCGACTCTGTTAGAAAGAGGTCTTACCTTCATTATTCAGTCCCAGAATGAGAGAGACCGCCGAGAACTCAAAAAGGAGAAGGACGTGAACTTTTGTCATAACCTCTCTGAAAAGACACGAGCCTGTGGAAACAGAAAAGCGGCAATGAGAGAGAGAGAGAGAGAGAGAGAGAGAGAGAGAGAGAGAGCGCTGCTGCTGCTGATTCTCGATCAGCCGTTAAAGAGGAAACAGCAGAGCTGTGACGAGACTGCAGCTCCAACATCTAACCAGACAAACCTCAGAGGGATTCATCTAAACACACACACACACACACACACACATATTCAGATTCATTTACTTTGAATCAGTGATCAATGGCTGCAATAGGTTCCTTGTCATGAACAGAATTTCCCTCCCCTTTTGGTAAATACCAGGTTTAAAGTTGTTTAAACCTAATTAATTACACTCTCAAACCTTGGTGGATTTGCACATAGCAGCAGGTATTTATAGTCCAGAATGAATCAGCTGAAGGAGCAAAAGGCTACAAACTGATGCTAATGTTCTTCAGTCAGCTAACCTCACACCATGTTGAGGGGCTCCAAATATTGTTATTATTATTTCCAGTTCGAGCTAGACTAGACTATGAATGTTATGCAGCAGTTGTCAGTCACAGTTATGTAATCCAGTCAGTAAACACAGAGCCCACCAGCATGTTTATAAAGCAAAAATCAGGATTGTAAATAGGCTTGTAAAATCCCTTTTTGTTGTTGTTGTTGTTGTTGTTGTTGCCCAAAATAATTGACAAACGTCATATTTATACACCAAAGAACAACAAAATAACATGCATTTGCAAAACCAGCCCTAATGTCCCCCAGAACCAACTTTATCTTCACCCTTTCAGCGTCGGAGCTCACCCCCACACAATCATACTGCAGTCCCACAGATGTGCTTCTGCCAATGACTAGAAAAAACATGCTGTGATTCAGTTCCCTTCTGTTCACCTTATTTTCCACAATGATGGATGTAAACATATTTGTTTACTTTGTGTTAGGTTGAGTGCAGCAGCAGATCTGTTAATACTATAATAAAACTATAAAATTTGTAATTCTATATGCTCAATTACAGGGTGTCACAATAATTTAAAGAAGCTGAGAACTTTGCTTGAAAAACAGTGTTACACGAACACGCAGACATATCAGAGTATTGGGTGCACCACTGTTGCCTTTTAAAAAAGAGGCCCTGCAGCTATGGTTAAAATTACTAAATTTAAAACATCCACCCAAATGTCCACACATCAGCTTTTACCATTTTATGAAGTGGAAACCAACCCCAGAAAATAGCATGAACCTCTGGTAAGGTGGACACATTGGGTGCTTGTGAAGCTGTAAGGGGGACATTACCTTAAGAACTATCTAGTTAGCTCTGCTCTAAATAGGTCTAAATAACTAGGCTGTTGTAAGAATTATTTGTCGTAAGTATTAATATATGCTAAATTGTGCATCAGTATTTTAAAGTGTTACCCTCAGTTTTAATGTATTGTTTTCTTAATTTTATTTAAGCAGTGGTTCTGCTAACCTTTGTGCAACATACCACTTTGCAATAAAATTATGTTTTTAAATATAATTATATTTTCTCTGAGGCATTATACAATTTCAATTGACTATTTTGATTTGCTTTAGTGTTTAAATGTTTCAATGACTGAATTGAAAGGTACTTAGGAGCCAGACCTCGTAGAGCCTTAAAAATAATCCAATCTTACAGTCCACAGGAAGAAAAATGTATTTGACAAGGAAATGATTAATATGAGCTGTGCTTTATAAAAGAGTGAAAAACGCAGGTGAAAAGCATTTTTAGTGATTAACTTAATATGAGGTTAAAATGTGAGCAAAAAGTGAAGGAGACAGCCAAGGTTGCATCTCAATAATTTTTTCTATATTTCTAAATCATTGAAAACATTAAAAACAATGTTTTTAGAAAGAAATTTACATAAAAGGTTAAGAGCTAAAATACAAAAGCAATTCAGAGTGATTACATAAGTAAAATGAGAAGTAACACAATGACGGGATTTATATTTTTAAAAGAAACAAACATCACAGGTATCTGTGGAGCTTCTAGCTTCTATCATTATCAAACCATCTTTCAGCACACCACATACAAAGCAACTGCAGTCACATTGCTCTCAGGAGAAACAAGTTACTGGCATATATCATCAGGATGCACCAGTACAAGTCAGGCAAAAAAAAAAATAACCAACATGCATCAAACTTAACCAAAGATGATGAACAATGATTTCAGACTTGCTGGACATTCTCTCCCAAACCAGAATCTGGACTCCAGGTCTAACTTCTAAAAGAAAACACTCTAAAACTACACCGTTGAATTGTACTATTACCTAGTTAACTAGTCAAGCTCAACTAACACTCAGGATCTGGAAACAACCACTTCACTCCTAAACATATTCCCACCATTTAAAGATAAAACAGTTTAACATTTTAAATACTGATTTCTGTGGAGAGAAATCTGTGCCAACAGAGGGAAACTGTTGGAATTAGAAGAGAGAAAGTTAAAGGAGAAAAGAGATGGAAAAAGTGCTGTTTTTGTCACTGAAACAAGATGATGGACATAAAGTATGTAAAACCCCCAAGAAAGGTTAAAATTGAATTTTTATGAACTCCTTTTAGACAGATGTATTAATTCACACAGAAAGAATGGGATCCTCTGTCCTTTCATGTAGGTTATATTTATAATGTGAGGGTGAATAAACTGAGACACGCTGCTTTATCTCCTTTTAATGGTTTTAAAGTTCAGAGACGTGAAGTTTGTTCACGCTGTCGTTAAACAGGCTCTCCACGGTGTCCATTCTGCCTGACCGCCGGAAAGCAAGGGTCTTGATCACCTACGACATTTCCTTTCCACAAAAACTCCCGAATCCTTTTCCCCCAAAATCCCGAACTTTTATCCTCCCCCTCCGAGCAGCGAGCAGACCTATCCGAAATGTCTCCTCCGTCCAGACGACTGCAGACCAAACCCGTCATAACCTGCCTTAAGACCTTTCTCATATCGTACAGTCTTATATTTTGGGTAAGTCTTCCCCAAAACAGCGCGTTAGAAATATGTATGTACTGAAACAAACACTTAGTTAGCGGAGTTAGCTTAGCATAGTTAGGCTGGGGTAAACAATGAGCGCTGTTTTCTCAGTTTACTGCGGACACACGCACACATTCAGCCGCTTCTTTAGGTGGGTGGGGTTTTATTTACAGCTGTATTTGAGGTTCATCACAAGTGGTGCTGTATTACTGATGTCTGGCTCAGATTTGTCCTCCTCTCCGTCTGTTTCACACAAAGACTCAACAGGTGGGGTTTGGTGGCCAGAAGAGACCCTCTATTTCTGTGAAGCGGACACAACATTAAAACACTTTTCCTGAACTAGTTTACAGTCAGAATGACACACATGGATTTATTGAAAGGTGTGAGTAACGGTAGCTGTTCCAGAATCAGTGCTGTGCGAAGAAAGACGCGCCTCCTTTAATGGTTTGATTTTACGAATAATTCAATAAAGACGAAACCGTGGACTTAATGGCTCCTTGGTCTAAGAATGTAGTTATCTGTATTTTGTTTATTGTTCATGGCTTTGTGACAGTTGTCCTGATGGGGATAAAAGAAATGCCATGTTTAGGTTAAAATAGGGGGGTACTGAAGTGAGACTTCCTCCTGTTCTCTGATACAGGAGGAAATCCTGAATGATGGACAGGTAAAAAGAAGTGTCTGATGTTTGTATTTTTCAGTTCACAGGAGTCATTCTGCTGGCGGTGGGCGTATGGGGTAAAGTTAGTTTGGAATCCTATCTCTCCCTGGCCTCGGACACGAGCACCAATGCGCCATATGTCCTCATTGGCACAGGAGCCATCATCGTCATCTTTGGCCTATTTGGTTGCTTTGCTACCTGCCGTGGCAGTCCATGGATGTTGAAACTGGTCAGTCACAAACTGATCCAACCATTATTTCACAGTTTTGACAAAAAGACTGGTGTTGCACATTTTAGATTTAGATTTTAGACTTTTCTGATGTATATTCCTTTCACTTTGTTTTTCAGTATGCCATGTTTCTGACTCTGGTGTTTTTGGCTGAACTTGTGGCAGGCATTTCAGGCTTTGTTTTCAGGCATGAGGTGATATATTATTTCTCCAATAATGTATTTTTTAGTAAATCTGTATTTTAAAATTTGCCCAATACTAATGGTCATTTTCTTAATTAGATCAAAGCAGTGCTCAACAATGCATATTTGAAAGCTGAGAGAAGTTATAACTCTACAGACAGTAAAAGGCAAGCATTGGATACTATCCAGAGAACTGTAAGTGAATTTTGAGTGTGACAAATCCTTCATTGAATGCAGTGAACTGTTCGTTTATTTGTTTTTATTTTATCCCTAATGTCTAATAGGGAGCTGTGCTTGTCTAGCTTTTCTGCTGAAAAAGTAAATTCATTAACGGTGTGCATATATTTTTATGTAGCTGAAGTGCTGTGGGGCTTGGAACTCCAGTAGCTGGACAGAGACTGCTTACTTCAATCTGAATGGCTATCCTGAAAGCTGCTGTATTCCACACGCTAATTGCAGTATTGAAAACCTCAAAAACTCCAAAATTGCTAAGACAATAATATACAAAGAGGTGAGCTCACAACCACCAATCTCTGAACATGGAGCCATTCATATAGAGGAAGTTGATAACATCTAATATTAAACTTGGACATTTTAATTATTCTAATGAGAAAATATTGTTGTACTTGGATATAATTTAATATTAAAAATGCAAATTAAAATATGCAGTAAAATAAGATACTTTCATTCCTTAGGGCTGCTTCTTTCTGGTGACAACTTTGTTGGAGGATAATTTGGGAATCATTGCTGGAATATCTTTTGGAATAGCTTTCTTCCAGGTAAAATGTTTCTTTGTTTTGTTTCAGCTTATAATACTTCTCGGTAGGATCAACTGCATATGAAAAAAGTAGAATGAATAAAATCTAAAATAACCACTTGTAACAGTGAACATTTGTTTTCTAATGTTTTCACAGCTTATTGGTGTATTCTTGGCATGCTGCTTGTCTCGCTACATTACCAATAACCAGTATGAAATGGTGTAGGAGTCTTAGGTATGTATGTAGAATTTTTGACATTTGTATAAACTGAAAATATCCCAATAATTGTAAAATGTAGTTTTTATTGTTTAATTCTAATAATTTTCTTGTTCCAATGTTCTGAACTGATTTCCTATCATTCCTCTGTTTTTACAGGAAGCAGATATGCCAAGACATGCCAAGATGGCAACTTATACAAAGGGAAAACATGTACTTTTAGGATTGTGTGTACATGTCTTACTTTAATCCATTTCATTTTAGAGAATCATCCAGCTGCTTTTATTAAAAATAGTGTCATTGGTAACTAGAATGAAGGGAAAGAATTCATTTGCTAGATGAGGGATCAGATTTTTTCACAGTTGCTGTTCTGTGTATTTTCTACAGTTTTCAGGACATTAAGAATTAGCCATCATTAAACCATCAGCCTTCACTAACCTGATGCAACAGATGTACACAGTAACTTATATTTCTGATTTCATTGGTATTAACACATGCTAAAACTCAGCATTTAGTGTTCATTAATAAAATGTTTCAAAGTGTTCAGAATTGCAAATTGCTGTTGGTATTAATTGCAGTACAAACCAAATTATTTTAATTGAGGTACATGTGTTATGGTTCCATAATTGAATGTGATGTCATGATGTGACCTTGTACACCCCAGCCTTATTACTCTAATGCCTTACAGTTGTGGATCCTGACTGCTCTTTTTAAGGGTCAATTTTTAATGCATACACTATACATATGGTAGTACTTACCTTGATATATCAGAATGAGTGATTGTGTGAGAAGTGTATGCATTACTTTTGTTAGATAAGGAATAGCTTTACTGTACTAATCAATTAGAAAATGCACACTCCTTGACATTCACAACAACCTCCATCACCCCAGGCCTAAGGGTGAGGAAGAATTCTTGTTCTGAAATCATTTCTGGTTTACACCTTGTACATGCCTACAGTATAAACAATTGAATCCTTGTATCTTTCTTTTTCTTTTTTGAAACACTAATATTTCTGCCCAATCCTCTGATATCCTCTCCCAGCATGTCTGACTGAATTCCATGATGGTCTCTACATTTCATAGGTCTGAATGATAACCTTGCATGTTCACGTTGTAGCCTACATAACTGTGCAAATTCAGTGTTAAAAGCTTGTTCAGTTGTGGAAAAGCATGTAAAATACTTGAAAAAATAAAGAAATGTTAACTTAGTTGACTGGATTGTGTGAATTCATTGAAATGGATGAAGTGGGTGAAGTGCTAGTCCCTTATCTCAGGAAAGCAGCAGGCCCTGACAAAGTATGTCCCTGACTGCTGAAGACCTGCGCTGCAGAACTGGGTAAGCCACTCCAACGTCTCTTCAACCTCAGCCTGCAGTTGGGGAGAGTTCCTACCCTCTGGAAGACATTGTACATTGTTCCAGTTCCAAAAAAGAACCAACCAAGTGGCCTGAATGACATCCGACTGGTGGCACTCACTTCTCACCTGACGAAGACACTGGAGCGGCTCTTCCTCTGTCTCCTCAGACCCCAGGTGCAACATGCCCAGGATGGTCTGCTGTTTGCATACCGGGCAGATGTTGGTGTGGAAGACGCAATCATCTACCTGCTACACCGAGCCACTCGCACCTGGATAAGGGGAACGGCACAGTGAGGATCCTGTTTCTGGATTTCTCAAGGGGATGCGAGTGGACCCCTGCCTGGTCACCTGGCTCTCCAGCTACTTCACAGATAGGCCGCAGTATGTCAGGCTGAAGGACACCACGTCTGACACTGTGATCAGCAGCACTGGAGCACCCCAGGGCACAGTGCTGGCCCCTCTTCTCTTCACCCTGTACACGGCAGACTTCTGCTACAACTCAGAGCTGTGTCACATCCAGAAGTTTGCTGATGATACAGCCATAGTTGGGTGTATCAGGGATGATAGTGAGGAGGAGTATCGGAGCCTGGTGAGGGACTTTGCAGCCTGGTGCCACAGGAATCATCTGCAGCTCAACATCTCAAAGACCAAGGAGCTGGTCATTGACTTTGGGAGTTCCAGACCAAAGTCACAACCAGGGGGTTGGGGGGGGCAGCATATCCAAGAAGGACACACACAGGCTGGACAAGCTGATCAGACGGGCTGGCTCTGTGGTTGGCACAAAGCTGGAATATTTGGTGTCGGTGGCAGAGAAGAGGACTCTGAAAAAACTGCTGGACATTATGGACAATGCCAGTCATCCTCTACACACTGTCATCAGCCACCAGAGGAGCCTGTTCAGTGAGAGACTGCTCCTTCCCAAGTGCAGGACCAATAGACTTAAAAACTCTTTTGTCCTGCACGCCATCAGACTGTACAACTCCTTTCTACGGGGAGGAGGGGTAACAGGAGGATGGGAATGAGTAGGAACAACCAGTAACTCACTCACAACTCACAACCCCCAACCACAACACACCTGGACTTGGTGCAATAAACAAAGTGCAATAATAACAATGCGATACACAGTTTCAAGTGCAATAACAATAATAATGTGCAATACCCCGTTCTACTGGACCCTTTTCTCTTTTTCTACTTTTTCTCATGCCCTATTTATATATATTGTACATTGTAATATAGTCTCTATATTATATATTCTTTATATTTATATAGTGTTTCTGTACTAAATTATCTCGTTCTACCTTTTTGTACTGTATTTATGTTGCGGCTCGAACCTTAATTTCCCTGAGGGAACCCTCCCAAGGGATCAATAAAGTTCTATCCTATCCTAAATAGATCACTCAGCTGGCCTCTAGATTCAGCAGATGGCAACATTGAGCCGCATGTGACCAGTTTGAGAGCGATACTTTACTGGTTGTTCCGACTGGAGTGGTCTGGACTTGTAATCAGTGTCTGAAACTTGCTCGGTAGTTATCCAGGTTTTAAGGGGGAGAGAGGAAAACCCGTTTCAATTAAAATCAAATCAAAATTAGAAGGTCGTATTTGATTGGCTATGGAGAGTGTCAGTCATGGGCTAGCTGTTGTCCCATTGGCTGAACCGCCCCTTCGTTGCGCGGCTCCACTATAAAAGGCTGAGCGCGGCGGAAGCGGAGACTGAGAGGAAAGACAAGGCAGGAAGGAGAAGTGTCTTCATACAACTGCTGGAGACTTTCTGTGTGCTGGTTCAATTCCGGTTAGTCGTGAGTAATTCTATTTGTCTGATGTGTGTTTACAGCCGTTATTAGTCGTTACTCACTGTTTGCACCGCTCGAGCGCCTAACCAGCCAGTCTGACTCTTCCTCCACAGCTTCATCTTTACTCCTCCTTCTGGCCAGACACCTCGGAGGTCGCACCATGATGCAGCTCAGCCATGACACCTACTGCAACAAGCACTCCCTGCTGACCGTGATGAACCGCTTTATAGCGGCGGCCAACAACATGGACGAGACCATCATGGTGCCCAGCCTGCTGCGGGACGTGCCCCTGGACGAGGAGGACGACGCCGTTGTCACCAATAACAACGAGCCCACCTGCCCCAGCAAGCAGAGGGACATGTACGAGCACTACTTGCTGCTCAAGTCCCTCAAGAACGACATAGAGTGGGGTTTGCTGAAACGAGAGATGGCGGGTGGAGGCAGCTTTCTGGAGATGGCTGTGAAGCAGGAGGAGCAGCAGGTGAACGGTGGACTGAACGAGGACTCCTCTGACCTGGAGAGCCAGTTCCACTTTCACCTCACTGGACTGTTTGGGGTGCTGTCCAAGCTGACCGTGCAAGCTGACCACCTAACGAGTCGATACAAAAGGGAAATCGGGGGCGGCAGTCTGCTGAGATAGGAACAGCTCAGAACACGTTCCTGACACTTCAGGGGCTGGACAACCACTGGACTCGGAGGGTGGGAGGGGGATACCCCAAGTTGCCTTTGAAACGAACTTGACGTCTTTCTGAGCAGCGGTTTTCCCCCTAAACGTGCCCTCACTTTCCAGAATCACTAGTGAAATGCTCTGGAGTTTAACAGAAGCTGGGTGGATTGAAGGACGATGAAGGCAGATCACTTTGTTGGCTTATAGTTTATGCTTGGAGTTTGGATTTGTTGGGGAAACCTTGAATGCTGGTAATTCTGTTTCTTCACTTGCATTTATTCGAGTCCTGTAGTCTTCAGTAAACTCTGTTCAAGAAGTTAACAAGATTCATGTCTACTGCGCCTCTGCACAAGCAGAAATGGTGTGCCTTGTCCTGCCCTATTTGGAAAGCTGCATGTCCTGTATGTTGGTTTCTTTGTTGCCATTTGTTTAAAGATGTTTGTCAAAATATTTCTAATTTTCTATGAATTGTATTGGGATAATAAAGGAATTTGTTTTTTAAGTGCTTGGCTTTTTTTCTTTTTTTTTTTCTTTTTTTTTTTAATTAAACTTTGTCACTTGATTGTGGTCTAAGTCCAGAATGGAGGACCTGCACGTTTGCCTGATCTGTTAAGATGCCTTTGCAGAATACATTGTTCAAGTTTCATGTCAGAACCTGACTGGTTCTGAGCTGTGCTTAAAACCACCACTACAGACTTCTTGTGGCATTAAGCATCCCATGGCAACAGTTATGCAACATGGGCTGCCTGAGCTCATTATCTAACTCCATGTTCAATTAAACTAATTTTAGTCCTAGGTTTTGAGGACACACCTGGGGTGATGTAGTTCCATACAATATGGAGTTTGTGCTATAAGTTTATGTAGGCTCACAACCACTTGTCATTATTTCCATGAACTCTCCCAGACAAGGATGCTTGAATAGAATTTTCAAATGGAGTACAATCATACAATGTTTAGAAAGCTTGTGCAGTTTGTACTTGGGTCTTGGTTTTAATGGTTTAGGTTTATAATATTCCATTATATCAAGCTTCATGGGGTACTTAAAGCTCTTTTCCTTTCATAAACAGGCTAGGCCTGGTTTTCCACTCCATACCAGTGTGCCTTTCTCCTGGTACTTTCCCTTAGCAACCATTCTCTCAACTGTAGCCAATCAGATACGCTCTCATTTTCCCCCTTCTCTCCGACACAATGATTAAACCATTGAAGGTTGGGGGAAAAAAAAGGAAGCAGGCCCACAGAGCATACAAATGGCTCCAATGACTGGAAGGGTCTGAGCTGCCATAAAGACTTATCAAAGCTGATGTTCATTTCATGACCTCAGAAAATGTCAAAGTTGGTTTACCATCTAGCCTCTCAAGTAAAATAGGTCATGTGCTGTAGCAGACTAAACTATAGGACAAACTGGCATCAGTGGAAAATGTGTTTATTCGATTGTCATCCAATTCGTTTTTGTTTTCTGCTTCTAATAACCTGGCCATGTAAACATGAACACATGTATTGAAATCCCATGCTTGTTTTTCATGCTGTATTTTTATGATGCCAAGAAGTGCTTCTGCAGGTGCACAAACACACGCTGCAAAATATGACACTCAGGCTCCACTAATGAGAAACGTGCACCAGTGTACACAGTACATAGTATACTCTAATAACCCCACATTAAGAAATGTGTCTCACTGAGTCACGTTGCATCTTGATGTACCTTAGCAACCTCTTAGACATCTGAAATGATTGCTTGTTGCTTGTGTTTCTTACTTTGGATTAACTTTGTTCCACTGATTCTAATAAATAATTGCAACACAATTTGACAGTACTTAAAGTGTGGCACCATTTCAGAGGTTATGATTATAAGTACATTTTTATGAATCTGATGTTTGATCAGATGCAAGCAACCCTAGAGTTTGTGAGTAGTCTTAGCTGACCACGGACAACTTTGTCTCAGATTCAGAAAGTGGCACACCTTTGTTGTCACTATGTAGATTAATGAATTTATGATATTAAATTATGGAAGACCTTGAATGTTAAATGATATGTTTGTTTTTAATGAAAGCTAACATAGCTCTGAGTGAATTTCGACTTCTATGAAAAGGTCATCACAGCATGATTCTGATTTCAGTGAGTAATTGATGCTGGGGCACTTTACTGTGACAGACCGGGAGGAAAGCTAGGGTACACAAGGCTGTTCCAAAGCAAGGCAGTGTTTGAGTCACAGACACACGCAGCAGAGCACGACGTGACTGCGTGATCAGACAGACTAGACTTGGCAGGGTGCTCGTTGTCGACAGGCCTCTCTGACAGCTGCCTGGGCCATACAGAGCTATGTCCTCTGACACTGGCCAGAGACAGTTTCTCAACAGCTATAAAAGTAAATGACTTGCATGGATTTGCAGGACATGCTAGTATCTAACTGTCTAATTAGTCAAACAACCTGAATGCAAGTAAGATTTGGTGATGCTTTTGAGATGTTGTAATCTGTGGATGGCAATTGTAGACCTGATCTTGAAGTACAATAAGATATTGCTGAAATAAGGGCATGTCAGATCTCTAACCACAAGGCCACAACTGCCCCTTCTTTCTGGGTGCAACAACGTTTCTTTGTGGCCCCTTAATCTATATCTAGATCTATATCTAGATCTATATTTAAATGATCTTTGATTGGCTTTACTTATGGGCCATGTGGCCTGTGGAAGGAACATACACTTTGAAATGTCAATTATGCTTTCATACTGCATCAATTAGACATAATAAACAAGGAAAATTATTGAATTTCCCCAATCTGTGCCTTTTTTATAAAGGGCATACAGTAGTATATTAACAAGAATGTTTCCATTGGTTGTTAAAACTTTTATGCATATTTGTGTAATATTTTCAAGTTTGTAAAAATATTTGTGTGTTTCCTAATATAATGCATGCATGGAACAAATGTCCAAATAAATTTTGAACTGTATTAGAGAACTGGTACAGTTAAAGGCAGTTGTGGAGGTCTGTCACCATTCATTGAAATATTGTCTTCCTTGCGAGTATAAGCTTCTAGGATCAGCTGGTAAGGATAAGGCGATGCTCACCCCACTCAGCCGCACAATACTCCGCCTTGTGCCGTATAATCAGAGCCTGTATGCTCCATTACAGCAATGCCTCTCTCCCTTCGCACAGCCTTCACAATAGTGAAAGAGGCGCTCCACTTTCACATACAAAACCCCAGTAAGTGCAGAAAGTCTCACAGTGGCCTGAATTTTTTGGTTGTCCAGATAAGAGAGCTAGTTGTTCCCTATTTCCCAGATGCTCAGTTGCCCAGATGGTCCAGCCAGTGAACCCTCCAAAGAGAAAGGCAGACATCTGAATTGCACTAAACAGCAATAAAACTATGATTACCTTTTATTGTGAGCTGTAATTTCACGATAGGTATCAATAACCAATGTCTGGCTGCAGACCTGTAGATGTACTAATATAAAAATGTGCATCAATATGATTACACAAGTACTGATAAGAAAGTTCAGAATGTGATGCCTGTACTTGAACACGGAAAGATTAATAAATTGTAATGCAAATATTAACATGATTTATGCAAATAAGATGGATGTAAAATGTCATTTGATTACAGTGCAGGATTAGGGAAAGTACTGTAATTACTGCAGGGAGGTCAGTAACTGGATACCACCTTTGCAAAGGTTAGCAACCTTTGTCAGCCCCTGTCATCACTGAATCCCATAGATGTCAAAATTAAAGTTCTCTTTAATATACTTCACTTTAACTTAATTTTATTCTAAAGAGATTTTATTCCTGGTATAGCTGTTTTGCAAACTATGTAGTTGCTTCTGAGTCATATGAAAGTGATGTTTACTGCTTCAAAAATATCTGAAGAGTGAACAAAGCTAATTCCTTGACCACAGACTCACTTTACTGCTCAGAGATCAAGAACATTATGTTCCCCTCTCAGCAGAAGTCCTTCCCACCATGCTTTTACTGCACGTTGCAAGCTCACAGACACGCCCCGCCCCCCCCTTCTGAAATTTGTCATAGGAAACCCTGCTTGCAGACAGTTTAAAGCAGTGGATCAACACTCTATGACTTCTGTCTGCAATAATAATAATAATAAAAAAACAAACAAAACTTCCAAACAAACATGAACAGATATTTTCCTAACATTAGGGTGACAATCATAAGAAATAAAAACATTTTAAAGTGATTAAGTGCTTAATGAAATCCAGAATGATCCTAGAAAAGTATGAAACTGTAAAATTACCGATTTTTTTTTGCATCTTTCTGGAATGGTACTCTCTGGAGGGCACTTTCTTCATAAGTTTTAATCACTCATGAAACATGTAAGCTGTGCTTGTGCCATAATCAGCATGATCATTATTGGTTGTACATGTTTTTATGAGTGAACAAATGTATTTATCTCCAGTGCCAGCTTTATTGCAATGTAATCCACACGTGAATTCACACAATCAAATCATCCCTTGGTGGCGAGGGAACCAACCTTGAGACTGAAGGTTGCCAGGTTCAATTCCCTGAACTGGCAGGTAGCGACTGAAGTGACTGAAGTGTGTTTCACTGCGTGGATGGGTTAAATGCAGAGGATAAATTCCCCTGTGTACAAGCACAGAGGGTACAGTATGTGCACACTTACTTTTACCAACCACTTAGAAACTACCTCCACCAAATGTTTCCTGTATTTTGGACCATTCTTTCCTGCCAGAATGTAAAATTCTTTGTTGTCTAATGTAGTAGCATATACGTGTAGCAGGGGAGTATCCATATGTGTCAATTCTCCACTCATTTATTCAGATTTTAAGATTTGTATAAAGTAGGTATATTGCAGACAAAATGGACAATAAGCTGGAATATATAGTGTTTCTCTTTCACTTTGGACACCTTCTGTACCTCCTTTGTATAAGCAATGAATGGTAGGCAGATTTCATTCTATTTAAAGTCAAAATGTCTTGGCATATTAAAAGCATTCCCTTCATACAGAATCAGCATAGACAAAGTATATGATCGTCACTCCGTGCAAAACATGTAGCTGGTGGAATGCATGGAGGTTACATAACCGAGTGGGTGTGGAGTGCAGCTGGAGCTGTTTAGGGCCTGACACACATATGGTCGCCTTGGTTGCCTCCATTCAGTGCTCAGTCCCCCCAGCCGTCACACAGGCCTTGTAGCACGACAGATCATGGTTTTGTCTCTTCACTTCTTGACCGGTCTTATCTAGTTCTGTCTAGACCAATGTCTACATGATGTGAAATAGGCCAAATGAATGCATTGCTCTGTAAAATCATGAAGCTAGAAATAATTTAATAGGTGATGAAAAAATAAGCTCTTTATTTTTGATGTATGTAATTTTAGTTAATATGGTACTATTTGGCATATATTGTTACATGAATACAAATTTACTTATGAAGTGAGATTTGGGGATGCACTATAATGTAAAATATAATTGTAATTTTGGCCATTTTAGTGTTGGGACGTTAGTGTTGTTCTTTTTTTATATTATCTAATATATATAATATATACTATATGCTCAAAAGTATTGGGACACCTGCAAGGTTAAAAAAAGCGTTTATCCTGCTTTTGTTGGGGTATCTTTCTCTACTGTCCAGGAAGGGCTTTCTACTACATTCTGGAGCACTCCACTGAGGATTTGAACTGAAATGTTGGGCTGCATACAGGCTCTGAAGTTTGGAATAAAAATATACAGAAAATTATAAATATCATAATCACACTATGCATAGAATAAAATAACTAGTATTTTAAAAGCTTCATTGACAGATCATTTCTGTGACACATTTCTAATATACTACTCCAAACACTTAATGTTGCAGTAAATTAACTGTGTGGTTCATATCCTCATTAACACTTTAATCAAAACAGAACAGAAAACACTTAATTATTTTAATTAATGTAGGTAGAATTGCTGCCACCCCATGAAATTTAATACCATCTAGTGAAGGGACAATTGTCATGCACTGCACTCACTGGTCAGTCAGCAGTTATACATTGTTGTAGTGTAAAACTGGAGGTCTGATTTGCCTTTGAATTTGGTCATTTAAATTCAAGCATAATGTATAAAATAAACATTCTCAATTAACAAAAATGCCAACTCTTTTGTACATTTTGCTGCACTGGATTTGTATGGGCAGCCAAAGGTCAGTTGTAAAAATTATGGTGCCAATGTTCTCCTAGGCTTATCAAGTACAGTATGACATGTGGCACCGGCTATTTGACAGTCATCCTAAATTCATCTATATATAGCGTCCAGGAATATCTAAGTCTTGAAAAGTGCACAGAAATAGCAACAGATTATGTGCTATTGAAGTGACAGTTTAGTACTTTTGGGAGAGGGCATTAACCTGTGACAGCTGAGGTCTAGTATTACTAAGTGTAGTTGGCTAAAACATGAACCGTGCAAGGCACCATAGGTAACTAAGAACGATGTTTTCCATTACACTAACTGTGATAAGAATGTAATACCCTTTTAAAACTTCAACGCTCAAAATGTTGAGTTCATTGAGTTCAGTAATATGGCCTGATTCACCTCTGTGAGAGAACCTGGACTAAGTAATTCCAGTACTAAAATGGTAACCTAGTTAACATGTAAGACATGATTTGTTCAAGCTGTGAGAACTTTTTTCCCCACTTAAGAAAAGAGGCTTTTAAATGGGAACTATCAGAAGAGGAAGCGTCTCTCTGGGCCTGGTTAAAGAAGAAGGCCAAGCTCACAGGACCTCCCCTTTTTGCTGGCTATGAAAGAGAGCACTTACATAATCTTTCTTTTGACAAAAGGGGGAAAATGCCTGCACTCCCTGAACTTTGCAACACCAGAAAGAGCTTGAGGAACAAACATAATTTAAGGTATTCTGCTTAGTCTAGGAGCTTCTGTTTTCACATGATGTTGATATTAAAATATAGATTCCTGACTGGAGGTCTAAGCAATGTAATGTAAACTGTATTTTGAACTGTAAAGTCTATTCAGCATTGCTGACACAGATGTGCACAGACACTGCTTGTCTAGCCCTACAGAGAAGTACTGACAATAGAACATGACTCTCTGTAGCTGAAAAACATGAACCTACTGGGAAAAGGTTGTGTTCTCTGGCACATCTGACTTGTCATTTGGGATGAGTTGGGGAGTTGGGAATGAAGTGGGAATCATCTGCTTGGATCACCCAACGTCCTAACCTGAATAAAGTTCTTGTCACTGGATTCAATCAAATCCACACAGCAATGTTCTAAAATCTTCAAGAAAGTCTTAACTGGACTGCTCCATATATGACCATTTATAGACATAGACATGGTGTAAGGTCTACTGGGATTTTGTTTCTGTGCCAGTCTATCAAACTTCCAAGTCCAAGACCAAACTGGAAATCTGTATTTTTACATTTAAACCAAGAAATGTCCATGCCAGCTGAAGCAGATGCTGTCCTTAAAAGAAATGGAGCACAATCCACCAAATACTAAGGCATATAATTAAAAAGGCATAAAAATCTAACATTCTACTAATGAAGTGAACTTTTTGAATTTGATTTGGTATGAAAATGTATTAATTTAGAAAGGAAAGGGAAATGGATTAAAATAGATTTTCCCAGTGGTGAAAGTGAGAACAGTGGCAGAAGCAATTCAGTACCATCACACCCAACTAGTGTCAACAGGAGTATTCCCAATATCCTATTCTTCATTGGAGGAACCATTCAAAGGTATTTTTCACACTGTTCTGAAGATATTAACCGAAACACTGTAAAATGTTCAGTGTATGAGTACTGTGTTGTTAAATGTACTTTCTAAGACTGTCTTCATGGTCCACTACCATTCCCGGCTACTGAAGGCCAGTTTCTTAGTTTAGTTCTGGATGTCTGCATTACCAGTCAGGCTGAGACTTGCCCCCGTTTTAGACCAATCAGAAGGAGTCTGCTGTACAAAAGCCATCCAATGAGTAGAGACAGGTCTCAGGGGCTTGGTGAAGGAGTGTCTCTGAAACCTGAAGCTCTGGATGATGTCAATGCATTCAGCTCTGCAAAGCCACCATCTTCAGGGTCACACTGATCTCCAAACCTCATACTGGAGCTTATAAATGGGCCTGTTGGGAATCATGTTGGTTAATAAAGGTTTTGGATGCTTTTCTGTGTAACGCATCAAGATCATAAAGCTCAGTACGGTGCAGAGGAATAACTATAGCTTATGTAACAGAATTAACTTGCTTTACAGACAGGTGAACTACAGTAACCTCAGACTGTCCCATACATAGTTTGCACTGCTGAGCAAACAAATACCTACATCAAACTTGTACTCCTAGACAGACAACTGTAAATGTTCCCCCACCTTAATGACAGTTAAATATTAATCCTACAGTTCTGTGGCAAATTCTTATGATGGCAACTACTCATATGGTATCCCAGTGCAGGCCTCTTAAGACATTAGGCATTTGTCTTCTTACACCATGTGTGTCAAAGTACTAAGCAATGCATGTCTTGATGTAGTGCTCTGTGATTTGGACTCTGTGAGGGTGCCCTCATGACTTCATTAACTCACCTTACCAGGCCTGCTCTTTGCAACACATGCTCAGCTATTCTTATCTTAAAGTGTTGTACAAAGACCTTCTGAACGTTGAGAGCCACAGGCAATCTTTCAGAATGTGGTTCAGCTCGGCCCCAGCAACTTAACACTTTGTAAAACACAAATCTCAAAATATTTATATTCTCTGCAGCAAGTAACCCTCACCAACTGCTCTAAACAGACACACTGTAGTACATCCAGGTTCTTCAGTCCTGGGACAAAATAGTTTGAGAAAGTTTCTAAATCATCTATTTCAATCCTAAATCAGGTTCAGTACGTTCTCCAGAATCAGGGTCAATGCTTTGACCCTTGTCTAGCTTATTAGTATTTCTATGTACAATATCTCCAGCCTTTTATCAGTGTTTTGCCAGGGTCATTGCTTTGTTGCCAATGGTCAGTCACTCTGGCCAGCAGTAGTCCTGTGGTCAGAAATTGTCCAACAAGCAAGTACTGGCATAGTGTGGCTGATTATTAAGTTTCTAACAGCAGCGTCAAATCCTTGTCCTGGAGAAGTCAAGCATGTTTAATATGGTTTAATGTACTTAAAAATACAATAGGATCCCATTTCTAAGGCAAAGTTGAACAAAAACCTAGAAACACCAAACTTCTGTCACCTTTCGCAGATCATGAGTACACTACCAATTAAATTAATAAAATTTTATATTTTAATGTCTGATGTAACTATTCATCTCAAGAAACACTTTCATGAGGTGAATTGCAAGTGTTAAAAGGGGGAAAATGTGTTAAAACCATGGAACATGTTTTTTTGAGGACTTGGGTTTAATCCATTAGCCAAAGAAAGTAAAAAGTAAAAAAAAAAAGTAAAAGATAAAAGTAGATGTTTTTATAAAGATGGCAGCAAGCTTACAGTGGTGCTTGAAAGTTTGTGAATCCTTTAGAATTTGTTATATTTCTGTATGAATTTCACCTAAAACTCCTAAAAGTGGATAAGTAGTATCAAATCAAACAAATTAGACAAAACTTTTACACTCGCTCTTTTATTTATTAAGTAAAATTACCATTATCTATTTGTTGCAAAAGCATGTGAACCATTAGGTTTAGCAGATAATTTGAAGATGAAATTAGAGAGGTGTTTTCAATTAGATGGCAATCAAGTGTAAGTGGGTGCCCTGTTTTATTAAAAAGGACAGGAATATACATCCTTATAAAATTTTATCTTAATTTATTATGGCAAGAACAAAAGAAATTTCTCAGGATTTCTGAAGATTCATTGATGATCACCACGCTTGAAAAGGTTAGTAAACCATCTCTAAAAGAGTTTGGATTCCACCAATCCACTGTCAAATAGATTGTTGACAAATAGAGGCAATTTAAAACCATTATTACTGTCCACAGGAGTGGACGACCAACAAGGATCATGCCAAGAGTGAGACATGTAATAGTCTATGATGTCACCCAATAAAACATCTAAGTAACTTAAGACCTTTCTCCACCATCAGGAGAACACTGAACAATGGCAGTGTTGCAAGGAGAAAGCCAATACACTCCAAAAAGAATATTGCAGTCCATCTGCAAATTGCTACAAATCACAAGGACAAGGCAGAAAGCTAATAAAACAAAGTTCTGGAGACAGATGATACCAAAATAGGACTTTTGATTTAAATCAGAAGCTCTATATCTGCAGAAAGGAAAACGCTGCATTACAGCATGAAAACCCTATCCCATCTGTGAAACATGGTGGTGATAGTATCATGGTTTGTGCCTACTTTGCTGCATCTGAGCTAGGAAGACTTACCAGCATTGATGAAATATATTCTGAAATATACCAGCAAATTCTGTCTGTAAGCAAAATTTGAACAAATGATGGTCAAGGCAATAGCCCTAAGACCACAAAAGAAAGGAAAATCTATGTTTTGGAAAGGCCAAGTTAATGCTATGATCTTAATCCAAAAGAAATGTTGTGGAAGAGCCAGAAGCAGTTCATGGAAAGAGACATCCTAACATAACAGGTTTGAAGTGGTTTTGTATGGATGAAAAGGCTTCAAGTCAATGTGCAGGACTAATCAACAGTCACCAGAAACATTTAGTTGCATCACACCAGCTACACCCCCACCCCAGGTTTTTTACCTATTTTGTTGAAAACTATTTTAATATTATTTTTAACCGAATTGTATGTGATGCATCTGCACAATATACTACAATAAAGTTAATATAGTGAAATGAGAAAAATAAACTATAAAAAAAATTGAAATAAAGAAACTATGCATATGTATTCACCCCCTTTGCTTTGAAGTCCCTAAATGGCCCCTGAGGCTGCAACACCAGTTATAACAACAACAGTTATAATATTATCTTAATGTGATTTCCTATCAAAATTACTGAGTAAGCAAGCTCTGCTGTGAACCTTCACCCCTCCAAACACACCACTGTGCCTGCCCTACATCTCTAGAGACAGTGGCTTGGGCAGATACCTCCAGTTTCCTAACCCTGTCCTCTCTTTCCTCTTCTATGAGCAAATGAATGTCTGCTTTCTCAACACACAAGCCTGCTTCTCTAAAGGGGCACCAGGCTATCTGAATGACCTGTTGTCTTGGCTCACTGGCCATCTTGTGTGTGAAACTGTGGAGAAACATTTTTGTTACATAGTCCCTAAATAACTGACCTATACATGGCACTTTCATCAGTTCAAATATACAGCATTGTAAGTGAGTACTGCCCCCTTCTGGATTACTGTTTAATCCAACACTAAGTAACTAGATACTCAGCTGTGTTTTAATATGTACAGATAAACAAAATTATCAGATGTTTGTCTCAAACAAAAGCACAGGTCATTTCTTTTTTAAAATTGTACCCCTTGATGTCTTACTTCTGTGCAAGAATGCATCTTTCATATATTATATGACAGAAGACCTCATAAATGATCTGTGCTAGTGAAACTAGCTCACTAAGGCAAAGCACTAAAAGCACAAACAAAACTTGACAATCATGCTTTATTCTGGTCGATTTCTTTTAAAAAGGAATCAAATAAATGTATCCTCTTTAACAGAGATCACACAAGCAGTAATCTTTCAAAACCAGATACTATTTCTCTTCATGGCTTGGTGTATTTCCATAGGTAATGAAACTAAACTCTCTCTTTACATTTCTCTCTCTTCAGTTAAATAGCGTTTATTGGTTTCAATTCAATTCAATTCAATTCAATTCAATTCAATTCAAAAAAAAAAAAAAAAAAAAAAAAAAAAAAAAAAAAAAAAAAAAAAAAAAAAAAAAAAACTTCATTGATTGTCAACACAAAATCTAGCTTAGCACCAGTACAATAAAACTGTACTTTTGCTTGTTAAAATACTGTTTGCAGTGAGGGAGAACAGAACATTCTTGGGGTAAAGGGATCATTAATTGTACATTTCAAATAAAGCACCAACCATACAAAGAAAATGTCCATATATCATTTGTCTGACACACAAAAAAAGTCAAATATATTAATGACTATTAAATTAAGCACAAACAACAATCAAATGTGTAAATAAAAACACACCACGCGCCACAAAGCTTGCTGGAATCAGGTACATCAGGAGAATGAACGATGTACGAGAAGACTCCTAGAACGAGGCAAGATGCTGAACAGTATTCAGTCTATTGAAAAATCTCCACAGAAAAAAGGGCAAAAACAAAAAGTGTTCCAAGCTCTGCTTTTTATGCATGCCTTAGGTGAGGACCTTCATTGTTTGTGACACCCAAGTATCTCTTCAGATCTTGTAAACATGGTCATTTTTGGACAAAATAAAACTACTGATTCAATGATGATACTGTGGGATATTTGGGTTTAATAAACTCATGATAACCTCTTACTTTCTACACTGCAAAAAAAGACAAACCAAGGAAAGACATCAATGAAGCGGAATTGCGGTGGCGAGGTGAACTGAGGTAAGGTGAGGTAAGGAGGGCAGAGCAGAGGGACATATGCTCTGGGTTAGGGGTCCTCACAGAGAGATCGAGCCTCTCACAGGTTTACAGAGGAACCATCTGGCCCAGAGGCCTTCCTGCCACAATTAGCTGGGCAATAAGCCTCTTAGCTACGCAAACAGTTTGCAGAGATTACAAGAAAAGAAAATGCCTTGGACTGAATCTCTCTCAAAATTATTCACATGAAAAGTTACAACCAAACATTTTCACCCTGATGTCAAGATATACATATATATATTTACACATACTTATAGGTTAATATATAGATATATATATATATATATATATTTATAAAAAAAATTATTGGATAGTGAAAAATACCTACAGTTCGGGACCTGAAAGTTGCTTTGCTAGCATTCTCTAGCCATTCTCCTGGGGGGAGATTCCAAAGCAGGTCAATCTAATAGGTCCCCTCCAGCTATACTGAAGAAAGGTGATCTAGGAGGAACGGAGCCTTTCTGGTGGACGCTGAATGTACAAAGTGCTGGTACTGGTGAGAGAGGGCATCAGTCGCTTGGGAATATGTCCTGTGCACCTGTGGACGGCTCCTAACCCATCTCTGGACGTGGCGTGGGGGGAGTGCAGAAGAGCTAATGGTCGATGGTGGAGCTTTCGCTATCGACTGCAGATCTTGACTGTGACCTCTGACCTCTCGTCCTCATCCTCCTTTAAAAGCTGTATAGAGGAGCCAAGCAGTCCCTGCAGCTCTGGCACACAACGCACCAGCTCCACTGACTCTTCATCCTCCTCTTCATGCTCGGCTGGCCGAAGTTCTTCAGGTGCTATGCATGTCTGACTGACAGTCATCTGCCTCCAGAGCTCTGCTTTTGCAATGCTCGTCACCTCAAACTGAGGATACCTCGCACGAAATATCCGAGCAGAGACCTTCAGCCGCTTCAACACATCCATCAGCAAAAACCAGTTGCAAAAACTGTTATGGTAGATAGAAAGAGTAAATAGAAACACAGCATTAATCTAATACAATTTAAAACTCTAGAAGCAGTAAAAATAAAAACTAGAATCATACAAAATCAGATAAAATTTGCTGTGTGTTTGAGAAATTTGTTTTGGATTGAAATAACACGGAAACTGAATCTATTCAGTCATATACTCATTACGTGTAATTTTCAAGCATTTTCTGTTTTACTTTTGAGCAGTGTGGCTCTTCCGAACTAGTTTCTCAAAATAAGAGATTATTTAATTGTGGTACACGCAACCACGTTCACCATAGATAACAGACTTTATGTGCCACTTTTGGCACTTACAGCTCAGATTTGTCTCAGAAGGCCACATTTGGGCCAAACGTTCACTTCTAACCCTCACAAAGAAGGTAATCCACAAAGGAGCAGTGCATGAGTGTTGCATCAATACATATTAATGAAAAGTTGACTGGAAAGGGAAAATTGTGTAGGGTTGAATGAAATCTGTTTAGTAAAATTCTTAATGGGAGGAAAATCTTAAATAAAATAAAAACTTTAACGAATGCAATAGGAAAATGAAGCCTTGAAAAGTCCGCAAATAAAACAGTTAATTTAAAAACTTCACAAGGATCTATACAAGGAGTGGACTGATGCTGGTGTTGGTGCAACAAGAGCAACCATGCATACAGTGGGGAAAATAAGTATTTAGTCAGTCACCAATTGTGCAAGTTCTCCCACTTAAAAATATGAGAGAGGCCTGTAATTGACATCATAGGTAGACCTCAACTATGAGAGACAAAATGTGAAAAAAAAATTGAGAAAATCATTTTGTCTGACTTTTAAAGAATTTATTTGCAAATAATGGTGGAAAATAAGTATTTGGTCACCTACAAACAAGCAAGATTTCTGGCTGTCACAGACCTGTAACTTCTTTTTTAAGAGGCTCCTCTTTCCCCCACTCATTACCTGTATTAATGGTACCTGTTTGAAGTCGTTAACAGTATAAAAGACACCTGCCCACAACCTCAAACAGTCACACTCCAAACTCCACTATGGTGAAGACGAAAGAGCTGTCGGAGGACACCAGAAACCGAATTGTAGACCTGCACCAGGCTGGGAAGACTGAATCTGCAATAGGCAAGCAGCTTGGTGTGAAGAAATCTACTGTGGGAGCAATAATTAGAAAATGGAAGACCTACAAGACCACTACTAATCTCCCTCGATCTGGGGCTCCACGCAAGATCTCAGCCCGTGGGGTCAAAATGATCACAAGAACAGTGAGGAAAAATCCCAGAACCACAAGGGGGGATCTAGTGAATGACCTGCAGAAAGCTGGGACCAACGTTACAAAGGCTACCATCAGCAACACACTACGACGCCAGGGACTCAGATCTTGCAGTGCCAGACGTGTCCCCCCGCTTAAGCCAGTCCATATCCAGGCACGTCTGAAGTTTGCTAGAGAGCATTTGGATGTTCCAGAAGAGTATTGGGAGAATGTCATATGGTCAGATGAAACCAAAGTAGAACTATTTGGTAAAAACACAACTCGTCGTGTTTGGAGGACAGTGAATGCGGAGTTGCATCCAAAGAACACCATACCAACTGTGAAGCATGGGGGTGGCAACATCATGCTTTGGGGCTGTTTCTCTGCAAAGGGACCAGGACGACTGGTCCGTGTACATGAAAGAATGAATGGGGCCATGTATTGTGAGATTTTGGGTGGAAACCTCCTTCCATCAGCAAGGGCAATGAAGATGAAACGTGGCTGGGTCTTTCAGCATTACAATGATCCCAAGCACACTGCCAGGGCAACAAAGGAGTGGCTTCGTAAGAAACATTTCAAAGTCCTGGAGTGGCCTAGCCAGTCTCCCGATCTCAACCCCATCGAAAACCTTTGGAGGGAGTTAAAAGTCCGTGTTGCCCGCCGACAGCCCCAAAACATCACTGCTCTAGAGGAGATCTGCATGGAGGAATGGGCCAACCTTGTGAAGACTTACAGAAAACGTTTGACCTCTGTCATTGCCAACAGAGGATATACAACAAAGTATTGAGATGAACTTTTGTTGTCGACCAAATACTTATTTTCCACCATTATTTGCAAATAAATCCTTTAAAAGTCAGACAAAATGATTTTCTCAATTTTTTTTTCACATTTTGTCTCTCATAGTTGAGGTCTACCTATGATGTCAATTACAGGCCTCTCTCATCTTTTTAAGTGGGAGAACTTGCACAATTGGTGACTGACTAAATACTTATTTTCCCCACTGTATATGTCTCCAGGAAAGAGGCAACAACTGCACCATTCCTAATTTCAATCCACTGCTGAACAGACAAAAGGGCCTCACTCAGGAAACCTTAAAAACATGAGCAAATGATGAGAAAAATGGACCTTCCCAAAAACGTTCTGCCAGACTCATGAATGTTGCATAAATACTAGATTTATTCATAGAAAGTCTGTATCAAAACCAATAGTTTGCAAACTTGAAACATTTCAATAAATGCATGGATTAGCTAAAAATGTTTTGCAAAAAATTTACAAGCAAATTCATTCTGCTTGCAATTTATGAATGAGGCCCAATGTCAGAAGCTTCTTACCTGGGCTAAGGAAAAAAAAACTGGACTGTTGCTCAGTGCTCCAAAATCCTCTTTTCACATGAAAGTAAATTTTTCATTTCATCTGAAAATCAAGAGTTGTAGAGTCTCAAGGTCCTGCAATCCTTGGTGAATAATGGAGAGAACTGGAACAGAATTAAACTCTTTGATGGGTACCAGGTCATCTGCTGGTGTTGATCCATCGGTTTTGATCCAGAATCCTAGCTATCTATTGAGTTTCTTTTTTCAGCAGAACTTGAGCTTAATGCCTGCCAATAGTGACAAAACATTCTAATATTTTGAGAAAAAGTATTTCTGTTTCCTTGAGCTATAGGCCAAGCTGATCCACAGAAAAAAATGAAAGAAAAAAAAAAAAAAAAGATGTGAAGCATGTCACATACAGTATGTAATGAATGACATTTACATTTCTGAAAAAAAAAAGATAATTGTAATTGTAATTGTAATTTTTTTCTCTGCACCAGTATATGGACAAAAGTACGGAATTTTGAACAAGCATTCCAGAAAATAGTTCCACTGCTCCACAGCTTTACCCACAGCTGTGGTAAATTCAGTTGATTGGACAACATTTGGAAAGACACACACCTGATTATATAAGGTCCCACAGTAGACAGTGCATATCAGATCACAAACCAAGCCATAAAGTCTAAAGAATTGTTTGTAGACCTCTGAGACACGACTGTATCCAGAAACACATTCAATCATCCGTAATGGAAAAAAGGACCACGAGGACTCTTCCTAAAGCTGGCTGTTCAGCCATACTGAGTGATTTTGGTAGAAGGGTCTTAGTCAGGAAGGTGACCAACAACTCATTGGTCACTCTGACAGAGCTCCAATGTTGTTTGGTGGAGAGAGGACATTTTCTGCACTCCACCAATCAGGTCTGTATGGTAGAGTGGCCAGATGGAAGCCACTCCCCAGTAAAAGGCACGAGAGCCCGTCTAAAGGACTCTCAGACCATGAAATAAAATTATCTGGTCACACAAAGAATGAACACTTTGGCCTCAATGCCAAGCATAATGTCTGGAGGAAGCCAGGTATTGCTCATCACCTAGCCAATACCATTCCCACAGTGCAGCATGGTGGTGGCAGCATCAAGTTTTTCTGCAGCAGGAACTGGAGGAACAGTCAGGGTTGAGGGAAAGATGACTGTAGCAATGTACAGAGACATCCTTGAAGAGAACCTGCTCCAGGGCACTCTGAACCTCGGACAAGGGTTTATCTTCCAGCAGGACAACAACCTTAATCACACAATGAAAATAACAAAGGAGTGGCTTTGGGACAACTGTATGTCCTTGAGTAGCCCAGCCAGAACCCAGACTTGAATCTGGTTGATCATCTCTAAAAATGGCTGTGCACCCTTGCTCCCTATCCAAACTGATGGTGCTTGAGACATTCTGCAAAGAATGGGAGAAACTTCCCAAAAACAGATGTGCCAAGGTGCTTCAAGAAAGTATTAAAGGCTTATATACTGTTGTTTTATTTTTAATAAATATGCAAATATTTCAAACTTAAAACTGAATATTTCAAATGTTCAAAATTTTCTCACTTTGTCGTTTTGGAGTAATGTGTGTAGAACTTTGAGGGGTAAAAATTGAATCCATTTTGGAATCAGGCTCTAACATAAAACGTGCAAAAACTGAACCACTGTGCATACTTTCCGGATGCACTGTATGTTCATCTGCTCCAAAGGTTCTTTTTGTATTACAATGGACTAGACAAACTGTGTATCTGCATTAGAATCAGGTGCATGACATCAGCTGCAAATGAATAGACCATCATTAGAATGGACTTTGGAGGAGGCTGTCTGACATTAGTGGTGTTACAATGGTAATATCCCAATATGAGGCTTTCAGAAAGATGGTTCTAGATGCAGGTTTGGGAAGAGATTTAAAAGATCTCAAAACAATTAGAAATCAGTGATTCCACTGTCCAGAAGTTACTTTACAAGTGGAACAACTGCCAAAATGAACAAATTGGGTAGCCCTAGCAAGTTCAGCTTAAGAGCAGACAGCAAGATGCATAAAGAAGTCTCCAAAAAGCCTCCAAAATGTTGCACGAGACCAAAGTGTAGCTCCTGCCACAGGTGGTGTCAGAGTGCATGCATCTACTATCAGAAAGAGTCTGCACAAGTTTTGTGGATTTAAAAATTCAAGCCAAGGAAAAGGCAAGACTACTGCAAAGTTTGCAAGAGAACACAATGACAAAGACTACTATGACAGACTATTATGAAACCTTTGTAGAGTTTGTTTTGATACCAAACCCACTTCAGATTCAACACTCACACAAATATCACATAGCTGAAAATCCTTTTCCAGTCAATGTCCGAGAATGGTAGATGGTTATAGGAAACATGTATTTGACATCATTTTATCCAAAGGAGGAAATATTAGCTTTTAGGGCATAGAGTCCTATCTTCCTCACAATTATGTTAATTACAATTTACAAAAAAGGTTTAAAAATTTCTTTTCAGTTTTATGTGCTTAGTTACATCACCATGATCTTTCAGTATTAGTTAACAAGAAGATCAAATGTCCATATGTTTAAAAATGTTGAGAAAGTCAAAAGGTGTTCATAGGGTGTCTAAACATTTTCACATAAGTATATGTATAGTATACATGTGTAATTGGGTTCATGTGGGTACTCACCCCTGTGTTAGTGATACTTGAATATGGTAGCACGGCAAGAGGGGCTCAGAAGAGAATTCAAACAGAAGGCAGTCCAAATCTGAATCTCTCTCCTTGCCCTGGTCTCTATATTCCTCCTCATCCTTCTCTTCAGGCTGAGATAGCAGAAAGTCCCAGCAGGCCTCCTGATCAGTCTCTGAAAATATAATGTTAAGATGCAAACTGAAGGACAATCAGCTGACCACTTTTAATATGCTCCTGCTACCCTCTAGTGGAAAGTTGTTGAACTAATGGTCTAGAGCATTCTATACACTAATTAGGGAAATGAAATCTGAAGATGAAAGACTGCCAAGGTTAACATAAAGCCCATATACCAGTTATGTTTCTAAGGTAAAAAGTAGAAGAAAGTCAGCAAAAAATGTTCTTTGAAAATTCTTACCAAACACAGAGCTGCTATAAAAATCCCACGGCAGACTTGGATCCTGATCAGTGCGTCCCTCCAGGTCAGTGAAATATTCTGAAGAGAGGTACAAGTCAGTGTAAGGGTAACGGTTATAAGACAGGATGCACAAAAATATCTGAATCACACTGATATTGTAAGATAAAAAAGCGAAACTATTTGTTTACATTTGACCAACATTTTTAATTGATGACAAAAAACAAAAAAACCCCACACAAAACAAAAAAGAACCATAAAGTAAATGCTTACATGACACTGGGTTACAGTGCATACTAACATACATGTGTGTTAAAGTTTTGTGGCCCATTAAATTTGTAGTTTGAGTTTATCCTCATCATCATTATTGCAATAGGGCAAGAACAGAACCCCAGGCATCCCTAATATCTCCACTCCTGTTCATGATGTTCATGGACAGGATGACAAGGTGCAGCTAAAGGCAAGAGGGCTTCTGGGACATACATGTGTGGTAATGTTTTGTGGTCTTGCCATCCCAAGCAAGCATCCACCAACTCCTTCTGGGGGATCCCAAGGCACTCCCAGGCCAACTGGGAGATATAATCTCTCCATAGAATCATGGATATTCCCCTGGAACTACTGAAAATGCAAACCTCACCAAATCTGAGAGTCACAAATGTGTAAAAGCAGAGGTCAATGCGAGCTGCACACTGTACTTTAAACAAATGAATACACGCAATTTTGTTTGTTTAACTACGAGCTAACTCACCCTGCATGCACATACAATGTCCACTCACAACATACCACTTCATACACTACATGACTTTCAAAGTCCTTGCTTGTTTATACATTATCCATCGCACACTAAACTACGGTACTAGGGATCATACAATACATGATGAACCTGCTACTGAACTGAAACAAACACACTATAGGTGTCTTACCTAAAGCACTCAAATTAAACATACAACAGTACGGAGTACAACAGTTGCTGCAGTCATTGTTTGTGTGGCTAACTGCACTCATTATGCTAAAAATACAAAAACCATGTTTGAAGTCATGGGTGGGAAATAAGCAGTAAACAGTGGGGAAAAAAGTATTTGGTGCATTGCTGATTTTGCAAGTTTTCCCACCTACAAAGAATGGAGAGGTCTGTAACTTGTATCATAGGTACACTTCAACTGAGACAAAAAAATCCAGAAAATCATTTTTTAAATAATAAATGTATATTTTACTGCATCAAAGTATTTGACACAATACAAAAATAGAACTTAATATTGTGTACAGAAACCTGTTTGCAATTACCGAGGTCAGATGTTTCCTGTAGTTCTTGACCAAGTCTGCACACACTACAGTAGGGATTTTGGCTCTCCCCTCCATGCAGATCTTCTTCAGATCTTGTAGATTTCGGTCTGTTGCTGGGGAACAGATTTTCTATTCAGTTTGGGTTTGGAGACTGGCTAGGCCACTCCAGGACCTTGAAATGCTTCTTACGGAGCCACTCCTTAGCCACCCTGGCTGTGTGTTTTAGGTCATTTTCATGCTGGAAGACCCAGCACATGACCTATCTTCAATGCACTTTCTGAGGAAAGGATGTTGTTGGGCAAATTCTCATGGTACAAAGCCCCATCCATCCTCCTTTCAATACAGTACAGTCATCCTGCAGAAAAACACCCCAAAATATGATGTATCCTCCCCCATGCTTCATGGCTGGTACAGTGTTCTTAGGGTTGTACTCATCCTTCTTCTTCCTCTAAACATGGCAAGTAGAGTTGATACCAAAAAGTTATTTTTTGGTCTCATCTGACTACATGACATTCTCCCATGCCTTCTCTGGATCAACCTTCAAATGTGCCTGGACATGTGCTGGTGTGAGCAGGGTGACCTTGCATGCCATATAGGATTTTTATCCATGATGGCGTAGTGTGTTACTAACAGTAATCTTTGAGAATGTAGTCTCAGCTCTTTTCAGGTCATCTTTTCTGGTCCTGCAGTGTAGTTCTGGGCTGACTCCTGACTTTTTTTCAGAATCATCCTTGCCCCACGAGGTGAGATCTTGCATGAAGCCACAGACCAAGGAAGACTGATAATCATATTGTGTTTTCCCCCATTTTCAAATAATTGCAGCAACAGATGTTGCCTTCTCACCAAACTGCTTGCCTATTATCCTATAGACCACCCAAGCCTTGTGCAGGTCTATGATTTTCTCCCTGGTGTCCTTAGACAGCTCTTTGGTCTTGGCCATGGTGAAAAGTTTGGAGTATGATTGAGTTTATGGACAGGTGTCCAAGTAACAAGTTAAAACAAGTGCAATTAATACAGGTAATGAGTGTATAGCACATCTGTGAGCCAGAATTTTTGCTGGTTGGTTGGTGATCAAATACTTATTTCAAATTATTTATTTAAACATACATACAATCAAAACATCATACAATGTTTTATTCTGTCTCTCAGTTGAAGTTTACCTACGATACAAATTACCGACCTCTCCATTCTGTGTATGTGGGAAAACTTGCAAAACCAGCACTGTATCAAATGCTCATTTCCCCCCACTGTATATTGAACGCTACCCTTCAAATGAGGCAGATGTTGGGTCTGTGAATGAAATTTGGTTCAACATTAAATGGCACTGTATCACACACATTGTTGCATAAGGTGGAAGGTAAATTTGACTTTTTTTTTTCTTTCATCTACATGCTGTGTTTTCTTTTCGTGCTCAGATTTCATTGGTTGTTATTGGGCCATGTTCAAACTGAGTTGCTGACCAGTATACATTAGTATACCTTACTAGAATGCTCAAATTGGGGCAAAAAAAAAAAAATCCAACATGTTTAATAAGTTCTGGTTGGTCAGGAGGCCAAAAATCTAAGTCTGTGTATCTCACACACTGCTCAAGTCTCACACCAATCGACCTTAAGAATAGAGCTAATACTTTTTGGTCTATCATATGCATTTTGAGCTGCTGATCACAAACATCCCATAAAGTTTTCCTATTAGAAAATTAGAAAATCTACTTGTTCAACAAATTTCCTACATTTTCAATTTGTCCATATATAGTACACAATATATATGTTCTTGCTGTTTTACAGGCAAGCCTTAGCATGCTTTCTTTGTGTTTGATTGAAACTGAATGATGTAAGAGTGATATAATCAATGCAGACACTATAAAAAGAGCTTGCTTCCATAAAAACTATCATTAGATTGATATATCAGTTTGGTGTATTTATGTTGCTGCACGTGTTCTAGTAGACATATCAAGATTGTTTATGCTGGTTACTGACCTACTTGTAAGGTCAGTGATCAAGACAAATCTTGGGCTCCTCACATCTGTTGTGTGAAATGTGCTGTAGATCTTAGGACTTGGCTGAGAGGTTCAGGCAAGTCAATGCCATTTGCTGTTTTGATGATATGGCGGGAACAGAAGGATCATGTCACTGACTTTTACTTCTGTCTAACCAATATCTAATGGATTTCTTATTTTTAGAAGAGTAACCAAATACTCAAATCTGCCTTCAGCAATGAGACCAGTGCCACACAATGACACTCGTCCCATGCTAAAGCCATCAGAATCATGGTGCCTTGAGTTAGCAGCAGATGAAAATGCTGCAGTCCATGGGTCAGAAATAAACAGTGACACTGATTCGGACTTTAAAACTTGTCTGGTGAGCCTCATAACACAGTCAGAACTAAAGGATCTGGTCAGGGACATAGGTTTTTCAAAAGCAAATGCAGAATACTGCATCAAGGATGGCATTTGTCACCTGATACAAATATTTGTCTTTCAGAGCTGCCAAGAAGACTTCAAAATGTCTGTGCTTCTGCACTGATATTGATGGGTTGTTTGCAGCTTTGGGTTGTGAGCATGAGCTATAACAGTGCCTTCTTTTTACTGATTCATCCTTGTTAAGCCTCAAGGTTGTCTTATTACACAATGGCAATGTCCATCCTTCAATACCGATTGGCTAAGTTGTACACATGAAAGAAATGTAGGAATATGGAACAGTTATTCTTATTTAAAGACATCAACTGTAGCAACTACAACTGGAACATCTGTGGGAATTAAAATTAGTGGCACTGCAGCTGAAATATACAAACTACTGCAGTTTCCCCTGTGAATGGGACAGCCTTGATAGGAAGTCACATTAGTCTAAAAGAAAGGGGCCAATCTATCAGCAATTGACTCCAGGAAAATGTTGTGAAAGCTACGAACAAGGAAGCTGAAGCTTTCTGTTATTTGAGACAAATGTTCCCAAGAATAACTGCTGCCAAGATCAATGAAGGCATTTTTGTTGGTCCACAAATCAACATCTTGAATGACAAGCAGTTTGAAAAGCTGCTGGTGGGGCCTGAGAAAATGGAAGTCATTCAAGGATTTTGCCGAAAATTCCTTGGCAATTAATGAGTACCAAACTACGGCAAACTTGTTAACAATCTTATTTGAGCTTACAAATCAATGAACTGTAATATCATTGAAAATTCATTTTCAGCATTCACAATTGTTCCCTGACAATCTTGGAGCAGTCCGTGATGAACACAGCAAACAATTTCACCAAGACATTCTCACGATGGAAAGAGTTACCAAGGCTACTGGAATGCCGCAATGCTGGCTGACGATTGCTGGACACTAACACAAGATACACCAGATGTGAAATACGAACAGCAAAACGTGTAACTGAAAAGTGGATTACATTTGTATGTGTTATAACTAGTAAAAATTAATCTCATGTTTCTCAAAATGTCTATGTGAGAATACAATCAGACCTTGTATTTGTGTATTTGTGAGCAACTTGAATGTGTCTATAACAATCACCACAAATGTTTACAGAAGCAACATTTTTTGGAAAAAGTCATTGTCCATAACCATATTATGTTTTAGTGTTTGGCTTGCTCCAAATTCACCATACAGATTACTGATGCCCTCTGCTCTATATCAAAAAACATTACCAATATTTTTATAAAGTATTTGCTTGTCATTTTGACAAGTGGGTATTTAAAAACGGTGCTACTGCAAATGCTAAAAGACCAGACCATGAGCTGTAGCTTTTCTATTGTTTACCTTATTGAAACAGTCTATATCCCTTCTGCCATTTCACTGCAATTTCCACCTCACTGTACACACTTTCCACATTCAACTAGAATACATGCAAGCAGAGAGAGCCCAGTCCAGCAGGACAACTATTCAGTGGAGCAACACAGCACTGTACATCACAGGATTACAGCACCTAACCAATGGTGAAAATGTGAGACCCACACAAAGACAATTTACAGATTTTTCAATGGTTGTTCATTGTTACTCAAAAGTCTTTCCTGAATAAAACGCCATACACTTTCAGATTATGCATGCAAACATGAGTCCCAACCAGCCCCTTTGAACTTCAGACCCTCACAGGGGCTTCCCACAAACTGTTACAGCACACAGAAAAACCAAGAGAAAGAAAATAATGCGAGTTGCTGGATAAGATGGTGTTAACGGGGCTTATACATACTGGAAAGTGAGCATGAGGTGAATGCACTGATAAGAAACACATTTCCACAGGGTTCAAGTGTTTGGCACCTCACATGGGTTTATCTGTG
This sequence comes from Acestrorhynchus altus, assembly GCA_034509495.1. Taxonomy (NCBI): domain Eukaryota; kingdom Metazoa; phylum Chordata; class Actinopteri; order Characiformes; family Acestrorhynchidae; genus Acestrorhynchus; species Acestrorhynchus altus. Next base: position 14,911,600 of record CM067512.1, on the reverse strand, counting down.
TTTTTTCCCCACAAAAACACATTAGAAAAAAGCAACTAAATTAATTAATTAATAATGACAAAGAGTAATCAATGCAGTAAACGTTTATGCTTCTAGCTTGAAACATAAATATTAATCTCAAAGCAAGAAATACTTGTTTCATTTTAGTGTTTTAATGCATTTGTATTTGTTCTCGTGTGTCTATACAATATAATTTATAAATGTAAGTTGTATACACTGCTCAAAAAAACACACATTGGATCTCAACATAGATTCACACTGAAAATCTTTACTGATATAAATTGTGTAATTAGTTGAGAACAACAGGACATAATAGTCAGTGGAAAACAAGATCATTAAGCTATGCAGGGCCTGGACTCAAATTCATGCCAAAAATCAAAGTAAATCTTTGAAAGTAAATAAATTCTGGTGTTTTCTGGCAAATTCCAAACAAGCTGCACAATGCTGGGCTGTGAGTACAGGTGCCACTAGAGGATGTCAGGCTCTCATGCCACCCCCTCAAGAATCTGTTCCTGACAGTTTGTTCAGAAACATGCACACCAGTTGCCTGCTGGAGGTCACTTTGTAAGGCTCTGGCAGTGCTCCTCCTGTTCCTCCTCACACAAAACAGAAAATATTTGTCCTGCTGCTGGGTTGATGCCCTTATATGGGACTTGTTTTGTAACTTCCTGTATCCTGGTATCTCCTCCTAGCTCTTGAGACTATGCAGTGAGACACAGCAAACATTGTAACAGGAAAAACTGATGTGCCATCCTGGAGGAGCTGGACTACCAGTGCCACCTGAATGGGCTGCAGGTACCAGTAGTGACATGGACATTAGCAAACACAAAACTTAATGAGATTCAGTCTGAAATGATATGGAGAGAGCAATTGTCTGTGTCCACCACCTGAAAAACCATTCACTTTTTTATGTAGCCTCTCCAGTGCACCTGTTGTCACTTTCATTTGAACTTACAGGTGAACTTGGCATAGGCACAAGTTATTTGATGATTTAGCCTATTATTAGTAAACATTAATGCAAATATAAAAAAACACATTAATAACACATTGATGGCACCTTGGTATATCCACGCCTGGGCCACTTCAGGTGAAAATTCTTGGCACTCCATACTACCAGAGCACCTCCCACAAGAACACAATCACAAGCCTTCTCCAAGTCCACAAAACACACCTAGACAGGAGACACAAGCTGCCATGCTCCCTCAACTATCCAAGTGAGGCTAAAGAGAATGTTCACTGTTTCACGGCCACAAAGTAATCCATATTGCTCCTCCTACAGTGATCAGATAGATTCTCCTCTTCATTACCCAAGCATAAACTTTCCCAGGGTGGCTGGGAAATGTGGTGCCTCGATAATTTGCACACACTGTCCAGTCCCCAATCATAAAAATAGGGACCACCACCCAGAGGTGCCAGTCCAGAGGCATTGCAACATTGCAGATTTGTGTCATCATTAAGGGGCAATTTGACAAGCTTATTTTAACAAAAATCACAACTTCTATTAAAATGACTAAAGTTATCAGGTGTCAACTTTATAATTACTAAAACCCTAAAGTGGCCCTTGAAAACCCTCAATTTTACAGATACAAATGTACTTGCCATATTCAACTGTCAGTAACAAAATTCACAATGTTGAATGAGTCACTGGTACTTTAAGAGAGAAAACTTCACTTCTGAAAATTCTGAAGATTATAGTTTGATGTCTGAAGATAAGACTAAGTGCAATTTAAACAATAAATGTTACCTTTAAGGAAAGTTTTCATGCTGGGGCTTTGTGCCAGTTTAACAGCTGTCTGGCCTGAGTAGGTGGCCAGCGTCGGATCTGCCCCATGGTTCAACAGCATCCACACTGAAGCCAGGTTGTCAGCTGCCACTGCATCATGAATAGGGCTAAAGGGATTAAATTAAAGGTAAATACAGTAAATAGACAAAACAGTAAATACAGCCTGATAGATAACAGATAACTGACTAGTAATTAACATTTTCTTAAAATAATACTTACATTTACATACAAGATCAAATCTAGCTTTCATATGAATGTCACATCAAAACTGGGCTTTCAGTGATTTCTTTGAACTTTTCTTTTTTCAGAATGCAGAATGCTTTTTTCTTAGGACGTTCTGAAATCAACAGATTATACATAGGGTAAAATGTACACACAGAACACATTTATAAATTTATATATATATATATATATATATATATATATATATATATATATATATATATATATATATATATAAAATATAATATATATAATATAATATTAATTTTTGTTAGCAAGTTGCATCTTGACCAAGTTTTCAACTTAATTAAATGTCTTTTAATCACAATGGACATATTTCTAACAGGGTTCAGGACACTGGGATGGCCACTTCAAAAATGTTAGCCTGCTTAATCCATTCCAAAACCAAACTGTGTCCAAGTTTAACCTGTGTAGCTCAGTGTTTCTCAATCCTGGTCCTGCACATTTTAGTGCTTTACCTGCTCCCAATACACCTGGTCCAACTAATCAACTAATTATCATGCCCTTTCAGAGTTGCAGGGGGATGCAAAGCATGAAATTCTTCCACACCTTGGCAATGTCCCAATTTCTTTTATGTATGTACAACGATTTGACCAGATGATCTTGGAATCTGAATCTGAAATGGCTCCAAAAGACATCGCTGACTTGTGTACATCTAAGACCTCCCTAATACCTTGATTGAGGATTCTAATGGTGCTGAGTGGGTCAATCCAATGAGGGTTGTTAAACAATGTCTTTTAATATGGGCACAAAGAAGCTACCAGCTTCTGTCAATCTTGATCACAAGAAATAAAGTAAATGATGCCTTTGCAAATTAAGACCATGTGAGTGTATGTATTTGTTGACCCTGTATTAATAACTTCAATCCTGTATTGATATTTCAACCACACCAACCACCACAACTAAAAATTATTTTTTTCTATATTATGTTGTTCACTCAGTCTGTCCCCCAAACAGGGTTTTAAAAAAAAAAATCACTGAAAGCCCAATGTGCTGTAACATTGTAAGTAAACTTTAATTTAGTGTTGCACTAGTGTTGTTCTGGATAAATGGCACAGACTCACCGTGTCCCATCCTGGGCACTGCAGTTAACATCTGCCCCATGCTTCAAAAGCACCTGTACAATGTGCGTCCAGCCACGAGCACATGCTTCATGCAGTGCTGTGTAGCCAGCATTGTCTCGACGGTTCACTTCTCGCACATCCTTTTCCAGGCAATACAGCACCACTTCCTTTAGGCAAAGAAAGCATAGAGGAATAATTACAATCCTCAAAATTCATTACATGGCATTTATTTTTCAGACACCACACTTTTGTGCTTTTAATCCACTGCCCCTTTTTTTATAGGATATTTTTTGTTTGTTTATTTGTTATTGTGCATTTGTATGTATATATATATATATATATATATATATATATATATATATATATATATATATATATATATATATTACACACACACACACACACACACACACACACACACACACACACACACACACACTATACCTGGTATCCAAGTCTAGCAGCTCTTTGCAACAGTGTCTCTCCAGCATTTTTGTTCACAATCAACCGGCGGACTTCTGGAGGTACAGGGCGGCTTGGGGTAGATTCAGGAGTCCCACTTCTTCCAGGCCCTTTCTTCTTCAATACAGGAGAGGAGGGACTTTTGGGTACAGCAAAAGAAGCAGTAGATTTCTTGGTGGTAGGGCTGTCTTCATCTGTGGAGAGTGACGAACGCTTCCCAAGGAGGCTTCGCTTGGTCTTAAGCTGGAACAAAGTGAATGAAGGAGATATTCATGAGAAGGACATGACATTGAAAGGACAACAGCTGCTCCATGCACAGCACTGGGTGAAAAGCGCAGCTACTGATTGCAAAAGGAGAACTAAGAATTGTAGGAACTTCATCTGCCAGAAGGGGGCACTATAAGACCAATTATTTGATGAGCAAAATCTCCAAGGAGGACTTCACAAAAAGCCACCTGTCATTAATCATACTTCTTGGAGTTCGTTCATCTTGATAAAAGTGAACATTTATTAAACCAACCTTTTTCTGCTCCTCTGTATCACACAAGTGCTTGCTCTTAAATTTCCTCTTTCCTGGAGGTTTGTCATTGAATTCTGGAGTGGGTGGACTCTCTTGCCGTCGCATGGTCCCTGAACGGGTGTAAAGGGACCTCCTGGGGCTATGGTCAGGACTTGGTGTTTCACATGTCAAAGAGGCACTCAGTCTAGGGTACACATCTGATTTTTCATCTGCAACATCAACCAAAAATTCAATTCCATATTTGAATTTATAACAGGTTGGACAGTACAGTAATAAACCAGGCAGAGAATATCACTGAGCAATTTAGAATTACAATTAACACAATTAATGTAATTGACTCTGTCATTTACCTGTACTTTCAGCATCCCCACCAAGCCTCTCTTCTTTCTCGCCCTCTGCCACCTTGTCCTTTTCTGTAATGTATTCCCCATTCTGGTATTTGCGGTTCCTGCAGCGCTTTCTCTTTTTCACTGAGGCTTTGTTTCCTCCGTCTGTTCCAGGGGCAGGCCTGGCCTTGTTTGCATCACTCTCCTCGCGCCGGGGATTGAGCCGAGGCCTTCCCCGTGGCCGGCGCACTGGGGTTGGGTTAGCAGGGGGATCAGGAACAGGAGGAGTAGGTGGAGAAGCAAAGCTCCAGTCTTTTAGCAAAGCTTCATCTGTGCGCCGGCGACCACGTCTTAGCCGAGGAGAAGTCTCCTCTTGGGACTCAGAATCTTTGCTGGGTCGACCAGGGCTGCGGAGGGAGCTAGGCTTGTCCTTGTACTGGTCAGCCTGGAGACTTGCAATTGGGCTGCTTTCGTAACCTTGGGCAAAGATCAATGACAAATATTCAATTAAGCATTCCTGGGCATACTGTGACATCCAAAAATCTGGGCATTATTGCTCAAAATTTCTATTAGTGTGAATAGCTGAGAGAGTAAAAAACCTGATTTACAAAAGGCATTGGGTTAAAGATTACACATTTCCTTACTATTTGAAAAGATTACTTTTTTGCTTTTTATAACCACTAAAAGTATCAAAAGAAAAAAGAAAAAGGATCTGAAACAAAAGTTTGGCTCCTCTGCTGGTTCAGTACTTAGAAACACCATATTTGTACAGCTTGTAAAAGCTTTTTGTGGCCAATAATCAGTCTTTCCATGCCATCAGGCCATCTTCAAGGTACTACTCTTTTCAGATTTTGGATGATGTCAGGGAATTGTGGTAGCCCCAGAGTTGGTACAGAGATGCGTTTAGAATCTTTATCTTTCATATGTGCTTCCATTTGTGTTTGTGTTTCTGCACAATAGAACAGTGTACCACCAATCCAGAGTCTGATCATCTAACTGAAAGTCTTTTGGAAACTTGAGAGCAGTTTGCTTTAAGTTTCTTCGTAAGTTTTATTGACCTCCCCCATTTGTTGCAACGACCATTTAATAACTTTAGGAACATTAATAAATTGTTTTTTGAAAACCCCCTGCTTTGTGTTTTTTTTTTGTTGTTTTTTTTTTTTACTTTCACAGTTACATGCAGCGGTTTATAGGAGCCTATGGCTGCTGAGTTGTGACAACATTTGATCAAACAAAATTTATGAAGCTTTATAAACGGTATCACCTGCCCTTCCCTAACAATAACTGTAAACTCAAATTTCTTGGTGTGCCCAAACCTTTATATGGAACTCCTGTCTTTATTCTACTCTTCAATTTTACAAAACAAAAACAATATACTCATCTCTCTAAAATATCTCATCTTTAAATGTATGCATTTTGAAGATAATTTCAATTTGAAAAACTATACATCTGAGGAATAGAAATGCTGAACAGAGGGGCCCAAACGTTTGCATGCAACTATACGCTAAGACATAGTTGCAAGACACTCGCACGACACACATAAATTTGTAATGGATATGGAAACAGGTTACACAATGGGCTGAAAATAGCAATTACAAACATTACCAGATTTGTTTGGGGCAAGGCGCTCCAATTTACCAGGACTGTTCTTCCTTTTGCGAATCTTTCTCACCACTTCAGGAGATGGACATGTACTCTCTTTCCGTGGACTCTTTTCCACTTGATGTGATGCATCTTTCTTCTGTTATGGAAACAAAAACAAATACCAAAGTCAAAGTATCTGAATCTGCATGACTAAAACTATTGCTAATATGAACAAAAAAGATCTGTTAAGATATAGTTATGCAAACTACATTTCACATAATAACTAAATATAGCATAAAGGTAAATAAAACCCACTTTTTTAGAGGTAGATCCTTGTGTTACTGTGGCACTCTCCTTCTCCTGTTGTTTTTTCATTAGTGTTGCAGTCTTTTTCGGCATTTTCTCATTAGTGGGAGACATTTTTTCCTTAGCAAGCTTTCGTGCTTTCTTCTGTTTGGTGACTGGTACTTTTCCTTTGGAAGGGCTATCCTCTTTGGCACTGTTTGTTTTATTCTCTCTTTCTGCTTCTGTTGCAGTCTGAGTGTGAAGAGCAGATAGCGTGATCCCCTCCAGTTTAGAATGAGCAGAGGCCTCTGTCTGTGCTGTAGATTCTTTTCTTATGATGTCCTTCTCAAGTTCTTGGTTCAGTTTACTCTCCTTCCTGCCAGTTTTATTACTAGAAGCACACTTTTTCTTGGGGGTGCTGAGATTTGACCTTTGGCCATTCTCACTGGTTACATTTTCTAACTGTTTTGTCTGTTTGTCACGTTTCTTTTCCTTGGAAACTGTAACGGTTGTGGTCTCCTGTTTGTTAACTGGTGGTGTGACATCTTTGGGTGGGGAGGTTCGGTCCATCTTGGAGTCTTGCAGTTCTGAGGTTCTGGACGGTGTGAAGCTTGTTGTCACATTTTGCAGCAGTGGAGGGTTCTGACATCTATTGAGCAAATTAACCACCTCAGATTTCCTGGACCCTACAGCAGTCAGATTACAGTAGTTTTCACCAGTCAGTGCAGTGGTCTCAAGAGCTTTTTGCTTCACTATTGACTCTAGATTAGACAAAGGGGACTTGGTTTTTTCCCATTTTTCTTCCACCACTTTAGTAGGACTTAGTTCAGAGTTATGGAACAATGAAGTCTCACAAGCCACGTTGCCTCTGACTTTAGATGGGGCCTGCATCTGACTTGGCTGATTCTGTGCTGATGTCTCCTGGGAGAGGACGTTAGGTTGCTGCCATGATGGTGTAACAACTGGAGTTGTAAAAGGAATCCCTGCTTTTCCTCCCATAGACTTCCGAGGGGATTGTGAGTTTGCTGTAACAAATAGAGGTGTGGATGAAAACTCCTGTGTTCCAAGTGAAGAAGTACTCCCAGAGTGTTTGATGCCTTTATTTTGTTGGGTAGATTTACCTGTACCTGGTGGTGTCTTCTTACCCCTAGAGACCAACTGCTCTCCTTGATCGATAATGGAAATGGTCTCTTGCTTAGCAAAAGTCTGGATATCATCAACAAAAGCTGCACTTTTTCCATCTTTGCTTCGCAGCGTTGATGCTAGGATGGGGCTAGCTACACCCACATATGTACCTGGGAGACTGTTTAATGAACATGGAGAGGAGCCTTTATTCCATGAAGCACTGGGTTCCAAATGGTGGTGATTGCTGAGTTTTGAGGAGGATCTCTGAGCTGCACCATTTCGTTGGGTGTCTGGTAGAAGTGTGTATGCGTTGGCAGTACCAAAAGTGGCAGTCTGAGGCCTTTTGGAGGCATGCATGTTCTTCTGGGGAGGCTCAGTGGAATGATGTTCAGTTGCAGTTGAGGTGGTCTGAGCATCCTTGGCATTTTTTTGACGTTTAGATTTTGAAGACAGGTCCAGGGGAACATCCCTTTCCTCAGGGGAACAAGATGTGTTGTGCTCCTCAGTAGAGGATGAAGTCTTCGGTTTCAAATATGCCATGGTCTTTTCAACCCCTCTGTATGGTGGGCATTTCTCCACAAGGCTAAGCAACCTGCTTTGAGTACTAATGTTGGCTAGTGCTGAGCTACAGCAGATGGCAGCGGTGGGAGAGATGGTGTAACGAGTCGGTGGGGCTGAGCTCTGTGACGACTGTTGCACTGGGGGAATAATAGCTGGGTTAGCAGCAGAGGACACTGTGGATTTGTGCTCGCCAAATGCTTTGCAGCCCTTAGCATTAGACAAAGAGTCACTTCTTCCTTTGGATGCAGGTGACAGTGGTTTCTTCTCAAGAGCAAGACCCCTACCCACAGAGAAGTGATAAGGGTACGTTTTGAGCCTTGGCGTCATACTTGAACCAGAACTTGGTGCTGTGCATTCCTTTTGAAACTGACTAGCTGTAGCTTCTCTCAGGGCAGCAATCTGGCCTAATCCTGGAGGCAAGGTGATCTTACAGAGTGGAGAAGAAAAGTTAGGGGAGGGCAGGAAAGCAACAGGTTGACCTGTTTTAAAGAGTGTTGAGCACTGGAATCCTGGGGGAAGGCTAATCACAGGCTGGGTGTGTCCAGGGCTGTGAGGAGTGTTCTTATTTGAAGCAATACCACTGTGAACAGAGTTTACAGAGTCCTCTGCACCAACTTTTTTACTACAAGGCCAGTGGTGAGTCGAGTAAATACCAGAACCATCAGCCTTGGCTTTAGGAACTTCTGTCCTATCGGGCAACGGCGTGCTCAAAGGATCAGTGCTGAACACAGGAGCATTGTTGTGAGGTTGGGTGGGAGGGACGTCAGGACAATGGTTTGAATTGCTGGCCTTGCTAGCCTTGCTGGCCTCCGAGCAGACACCAGGCGTTTTGCAGTCCGTGGATGTCCTCAGCTTGTTCTGTTGACTGTGAGGCACGTCCCCTCTGAGTTCAGGAGGCAGTGTCTGCTGAGGATTCCCCACCATGCTCTCAGAGGCCTGGGCAGTGGCACTGCTCTCTCTGCTCACTGTGCCTCCATCCACCACATTCATTGGCGAGGGGTCCACCTGGACAGGCAAGAAAGTATTGTGGAATGAAACATATGCAGTGTTAAAAGACAAGTAAAGGGGCGAATCTAATAATTCATAACATTTCACCTGCATAGGCGTTTGTTTCAACACAGCATTCCTCAGGGTGTGTCGACAGGTGAGTGCTTAACAGATTTTCTATCGTAGATGGCACAGAGCTATGGAAGAAAGGAAAACATATTTTATTGTAACAACACTATGACCTTGTTTAGAAGTGTGAGAAGTTATGAAGTGTAGGCTTTAACATTGTTCCACACTGACAATTTATACAATTTTATGTCTCTATTCTAACCTAAACAAAAACTTGAGTATAAAATTCATTGACAAGCTCAGTAAAGCTCTCCTAGGAAGGTGTTTAAAATCCAATTGTAACTTATTCAAGAAGTGTATTTTATTTTAAAAAGAGTTTATTCAAATATTCATTTAAGTAATGGTAATCTCATTCCTTGTTTTGAAAGGTGCATCACTGCTACTGTTAAACATTCAACAAGTTTTCCACTAAATTGAAATAGATATCTTGTGACTTCACAATGTATCAAGAAGCTCTGCAGTGTGTATTACATACATAATGTAATATTCTTAACTAAAATTTTCATTAATCTTTTTATACATTCACTAAACTTAATTCCACTTAATTTACAGATTCACTGGTTCTTTTTCTTAGCTAAAACATACCTCAGTGAACTATGACTGTAATTTTCCTTAAATGATAGAGTTCTATGTTTTTTGGATGTTTCAACTAAGTGGTCGTATTTTACTTTTTTATATTAAAAAAATGGAAATAAAAATGTTACACAAATCACCACCCATACAGTAAATTATTTAAAGCATAAGAAATGCATTTGAAAAAATAGATGTTGACCTTATTTAGGACATTCATACCAGAGATCCCATTATATCCCACTATCAATAAAATTTGAAATAACTTAGAAGTACACAAGTACTTATTGTGTATAATGAGACAAATTCATTTACATACTTAAGAATACTGCATACAACGTTGTCTCCAAGCTTACAAACAGAACATTGTAGCCAAGAGGCCAGGGGTTGCAAAAACCTTACTCTCTGTATTTGCTCATTTTCTAGTGCGTAGTGTACAGAGTCAGTCTAAGAGGCTAGCCGGAAACTTCCTGTAAGAGAGGTTCCTTTCAGAAGATGTCACAATTTCCTTTCACTTCAGGCTTAAGCAGGAATGAAGATGTCTGCACTGATGTAGATTAATGCCCTCTTTATAAGGAGTTCAACAAAATAATATTCTATTTCATAAGTCATAATAATATTCTCATGGTGAAGTCAATATTCCTGTATGGCAAAATATAAGGCAGCTTTTAAACACACATTCAGTCTGAACCGTGATTCCTAAACTGCACTTCTGAATGTCTAGAAACATTCAAACAGGAATGGTTTTGTATAGAGAGCTTTAAAGTGATGTGCTAATGTTTACATCTAATCTCAGGTGCATCATGTCTCTGTTTTGACCATGACCCACAGGAAAGTCAAGTGGCTGCATTCCTGGTCTGGCATGGAGAAGTCAGTATTCCATCATACCCATTGCCTCAACTGAATTTCCATAATAGAGCAGACATGCTCAACATGGATCAGCAGCTTTAAACGCTGCTGCAGCAGTGACGGTGGTTGTATAGTGCTTCATCTGGACAATATCACAGGTTGCATCTTCATGTTTTGTTCAACACTCTATTGTTGCATTAGATTTAATTGGTTTAATTTTTTTGCACCCAAAATTTGATAACCTCATCTATGAAGTTCTCATGACCTTAGGAAGTTGAAAATGTTTAGTGAAAAACATGGTCACTATTTTTACAGAGGGAACCGGGTCAGAGCAAGCCACTGAGCAGATAAAGAACGAGGAATTAGTGCTTCAGAAAAGACTTTTCCAGAAAAAGGTCAAAAAGCTAACACAGGTCTCTTTGATCAACCAATGCGAAACTGACGGACAGAGTTGATCAGTTTATAATAAGGACATCTTTCTCTAAGGCAACCGTGGCACTGGAGGACCCCCATCCCTGCATGTGTTAGTGGTCTCTTCAGAAATGGCTCCTTAATTAGTTGAACAAGATGTGTTGGAGGCAGAATAAACACTAGATAAACTGTAAAATGTGCAGTACAGGATGGGGAAGCAGTGCTGTAAGCTGCCCATCTGGACAAGGCAGCAGAGTCTGTCTGAGGGTGATGACCCGAGTAAAGGCACTGAGGCAGTCCTGAACACTGTAAGTCAGAAGAACAGAATCCTCAGATTCGAGGTGAGAAACAAATAATAACAGCTGAACTCAGACCACAGACAGCTCGTCCTGTTTTCCTGCAGTGGATGGAAGGGGCAGCAAACTGGAGCGGCCGGTCAGCGGAGCCGACCACAGCGCTGTCTGCGGACGTTTGCGGACGTCTGCGGCGGCAGTGCTGATGTGTAAAGTTCCCGCTCTGCCTCGGTCCTCCGCGGCGGCTCGGGCTGAGCGCTGCGGTCGCTGCTGCCTCTCCGCGTCAAAGAGCCCAAACAGAGCCGGAGCGGCGCAGCGGGGGCCCGGGGCCCCAGTCCCCAGTCCCCGGGGTGGCTGTATTGTGCTGGTACGGGTTTGCACGGCGCCAAAAAACGATGGCAGGGCACAGCAACAACAGCCCGTCCCCGCCTTTCCAGCAGTCTGGAGCCCCGGCTCTGGGTCCGCGCAGCCCGAGGCACAAAGGAGACCCTCCGTGAGAGCGACCCGCGGAGGAGGAGACCGCAGCTGACCGACTGTCTGTGCTGAAGGAGAAAAACAGCTTCTGTGGAAGAACAAAATACCCCACTGCCCCAACTCCGAGCAGCCCGGGCTGTCGATCGAGCTGCTGAACAATCGCAGCCTATCTCTCTCTCTCTCTCTCTCTCTCTCTCTCTCACACACACACACACACACACACACACACACACACACACACACACACACACACACACAATACAGGGGGCAGGAGGGAGGGGGTCCGAAATGTTGTTAAAAATAGACTAAAAACACCACAACTCCCAGGTCTGCACACCAGTCTGAAATGGTGCACGAGCACACGACCAGCACAATGTCGGTCTCCCGCGCGGGGATTATCCGACACAGGACCGACGGAGACACACTGTTGATGCACTCGTGCGGCCCCAAACTAACGACACGTTCCTGCCCGGGTAGCCCGCTCTCGTACCCCCGCAGCCCCGCAGTGCTCGCTGACCAAGTGTCCGAGCGTGACGTCTTTCCCGGAACGCAGAGCAGCGTTCAGGCGGAGACCCGCGCTGCCTGTCGGTGGAAGGAGAAGCGGGGCTCCGGTGTCGGACAGCACGACGGAGAAAGAGCCATGTTCGCACTCAGCAAGGTGTTCACAGAGAACAGCAACCTTCAGCTCCCCGCGCAGCCAAGTCTCCTCTCAGCAACTATCAGCGTCCCCGCGGACAGGGACAGGGGACAGAGCGCCCGGAGCAGCGTCCCCGCTCCGCAAGCGGAACCACAGCACCGAGGCGAACCGAGCCTCCGTCTACAGAACCAGCAACCCAGAAAGACCGTCTCACAGCGAGCAGCAGACACAAACATCACCGACCCGTCCGACCGACATCGGGGGATGTCGGCGCATCGGCGGACAGGCTTCCCTCCCGTCGTCTCGATATCCGTCGGTCGCAGCTGACTAATCTCGACGATTTGTTCGGTTCTGAAAGTCCGGGGGTTCGTCAAGACAACCCAGCAGCTCAGCCACTGCTCCGGAGAGAGGGGCAGATGGAGGCGCGCGGGCGCTGGGAGTTGTAGTGTTTCGAAACCCACGCCCTCGCCGTGTCACCCCGAGCAGGGAGGAGCGGGGACTGCAGGTACCGGCATGCAACGCGGGAGTCCAGCCGCTCGAGGGGGGAAAGGGGGATCGCAACGGTGCGCTAAACTGAGAGAGAGAGAAAAAAAAAACCCTTACCGAGTAACAAAGTGAAACAGCGCGCGCGATACCCAGCTCGATACGACCCCCACAGTCCGCGGGTCCTCAGGCGAACGTAGGTGGTCGACGAGGATTCCTCTGCAGACTGCGGCTCGGCGAGGACACACACAAAAAGAGTTGGAGAAGGTGCTGATCGGATACAGCAGGGCGGCGGAGTCAACACGCGGACTGCGGGGCTGAGACTGACCCAGTCTGACCAGTCTGACCCAGTCTCACACCACCAACACGCACTTCTCCTTACAGAACCTTAGTCCCCCCGACCTCACAAACCAGACAACAGCGCAGGAAACGCTCGTGAAGAAGATCCAGAAGAGACCTTCAACCCGAAATGATCAAGACCCAGTCTTCACCCGTCCGGGGTGTAGACTAATCCACGGGGCTTAATTATCCTTACAGATGATGACAAGTAGATCTGCTTTGGTGCTGCGTGATGTTTTATAAAACTGGAATGCAGCGGACAATAACACACGTAAAGGACTTAATACTTGAGTTTGGTGTGGACTGTAATGCTCAAAGTCCATATTAAATAAGTCAAATGTATATTGGAGGCCATGAAGTAGGACCTATAAATTCAGATCATTCACAGTACATGAATGAATCCTCTTTCCCTGAAATGTACAACAGGTCAAATCTGTGGTTATGATGAGATATTAGTTCAGAGAGCCTGAAGTCAGAGTTTATAAGGAGTTCACGTACCACAACTCAAGGTCACAGTGGAAGTAGGCTGTGGCTTAGAAAATGTAGTAGTCCTCATGATGTAAACTTTATATATAAGCAGCGTGCTTTATATGTTTCTTTAGTGTAATTTAGTATAAACTCTGTGAGTGTTCCCATTTATACACAAAACTAAGCTCTTCTCAATGGTTTTTTGTTTTTGTTTTGACAGAATTAAAAAGTTTTGGTATCAATACATTTCACCACCAAAAATGAAAGACAGGCAGGCAGCATCTAAGAGCCACAATACAGAGCCATGTAAACAAACAACAGGCAAAATTTCCTAAGGAATATGCCATTGCATATTGTGTACTGCAAGTCCAGTATAACCACACAGACATACTTAATTGGCCTGTTTCCCATATGTCTATTGTTACCTGTGATCACTAAGCAAGAAATTAAACATTTAAATATATTCACAGGCATACTTATAACTCACATCCATCCACATATTTCATTATGACATCTGACTTTGAAGTATCCACTACTGCCATGACCACATTTATAACTTCATGACAGTCTTCCAACTCTGCACCACTATTAGATCACATCATTCCCCTGAGGTCGCACCAAGCAAGAGCACATCTAAGAAAGACACAGCCTTCTCAAATAGAAGGCTAGAAGGCATAGAAAGTCACAAACTCCATGAGCTGGTTCCCAAGGATGCAATCAGCCTGGTTCTCAAAGGGATGTAAAAACAAGATTATCTCTCTTTGTCTTTCAGTTATATGCCAGTTATTCATGCATTTGTAGTCACATGCCTGAGCTTAACACCAAACTGGAAGACAACACAGTTTTTGACCAGGGATACCCAATCTTGGGGGGAAAATGCAATTATTTGTTGCTCTTGTTGTTCTATAATATATTGGGATGTGAAAATATCTAGGAATTTTCACCAGATTTCTCTAGAAATCAATGATCCAACATCATGATTTTATTAAAGCCCTCTATAATTGAAGATTTGAGTAAAATAAATTATACTGGGCAAATATAGTCTGTCTCTGGTAGATCTGTCATCAAAAATCATAACACTGCAATCAAGCAACATCCTGTCGAGCATGAACACATTGTGATGACAATGCTGAAACAATGTATTGGGCACCCTTAAATCAAACCCATTTTCATATACACTGGAGGGCATATTTACTGCTTTTGTGGTACATCATGCAGTCAAGGAGTGACATACACTTGCATAGTAGTGACAAGAAGTGAGCTTCACAATAGTAGTGTTAGGCCAAAACCTTTAGAAATGCAATATTCAGGTTGTGTGTGTATTCATCTAAACTCTACATACTGTACCTTTAATTCATTATACAACATAATGCCAAAGTCCAACAGTTTGCATGACTGCATCAAGAAAACTTTCAACAAGTTGACATTTACTCCTCTATCTTCTTAAACTTCTACAAAAGTACAGGTCAGAGGTAGGGTGTATGTCAACAAACAGTACAAATACTCTTAGATTAGGGTTCATAAAGTCAGTCCACAAGGATTGTGCCTATATTTGCCTTATAATGATAATAGAACCCTTTTTGACATAGCACCAAAAACGGTTCTATTATCATTATAAGGCAAAGGATCCGATCCTTGTGGATAGACAGGCACATTTTTCTTTACCAACACACAAACAGTGTAACTGTATACTGTACCCTCAAAGTTTAACATGGTTCTTAAGGTCAAACCATGGTACTGGTACCATGGTAGTGCTGCACAATATTGAAAATAAAATGGTGATATTTTGTTGTTTCTCCAGAAGTAAATGATCCAACACCATGATAATAACAAAGCCCTCTGTGTATCAAAGATTTTAGTACAATAAATTATATTGGGCACATATAATCTGCCTCTGGTATATCTGTCACGGATAATTAGAACAGAATGATAATAAACATTTGCATTGTATTCAACATGTTTTATCTACCTTATGTGACATTATACATCCTGCAGTGTGACTGCGAAGCACATATTGTAATAATGTTGAAATTATACATTGTGCAGCTGTAAAATTAAACAGGGTGTATGGGGCAATGAAACTCAAAACAGTAATATGCTACAGTACTGTTTCTTATCCAAATCCTTTAGGGGTATGACCAAAGCAACTTGGTACATTCAAGAAAATATCTATAAAGTTGTGCATCACATAAGAATTATTTATCCAGGTTAATTTCCTGTTGTCAAGGCTCTATCCTGTATATAATCACTGCCATTAATGACAAACCAATGGAGTTATACTTGTGACCCTACACATAAGATAATTAGTAAGTAAGTGAATCAGATATACTAGGATAAGGAACAGCTCGACACTGCATAATCATTGTCATCTTGTAATATTCCTTGTCGTCTTTAAAACTGTACTCTGTCTCCCTCCCATTGTCTTGCTATGGGTCTTATGTTTTTTCTTCGCAGCCTGTAGGGCTGTTTTGGGCTTTGGCCAGACACAGTGTGACATCACAACCACAACTGTAACTGTCCTCTCAAAAACACACTGATCAAAACAGCTTTTCGACTGTAGTGGAGACTGCAATTAGGGCCAGAATTCAAGACACGGCCAATGTTTTCATTCCTCAAAGTTCTTCTGATATCTACATCTCATTCCTGACCACTTCAAATCCACAAGGATGGACCTCAGCATAAATGAGCAGCCTTTCTTATAGTGGAATAATTAGCATCATAGAGTTTCCCTCTGCCTTGTGGAGACGCCAATACATCCTTGGAGTCAACAAGGAGAAACGCCTTCAAACACTCAATTCAACAGCGCTGCTGCCCAGAGACTGACCATCACATATCTGGACTCCAGCAGACATACGTGGTCTGAGCAGCTGCTCTGCCTATAATGGAAGAACAGATGAGGTAGTTTAGTGCCTGTGAGGATTACAAACTCAGTTCAGTGGCTTTAATACGGCCTCAGAAATGTGAGGAGCAGGTTTTCTTCTAGACATGACCTATTTCTCTTTATTCAGCTCAAACACACCGCCAGTTCCACTACACTAAAGACGGTCAGTCCTGAGCTGTTCAGTAGGGAGAGACAGAGCGAGAGAGAGAGAGAGAGAGAGAGAGAGAGAGCCTGGCCTACGAACTGTGCTCTTTCTGATAAAGGGGTGAGAGGCTGTGCTCTCTCTGTCAGACTGATGAAGGTAAGTTCAGCGGACTCGATGTGTCTCCACGCCCTCGTTCGGGCTCTTCCTCAGTTGCGGTCAGTCACGGACCGTCTGTTCTGAAACCGAGGCCAATGTTTACCTCCGTCCTCAAAGCTCAATTACAACAACAGCCACCGGCTCCGCGAGTCTGCACTTCAAAAGTTACAGCCCCAGCCCGAGCCTGAGTCCTGGGCCCGACTTTCTCCGGCCCGCGGACCGAGAGCACACAGCGTCGCGGTCCCGGTCCGGTCCGGTACAACCGGAGGCTCGACGCGCCGCCGCCGCCGCTGCTGGACTGAGCGCGCGCAGGATCTGGGACACTGTAACGTTAAGCTAGCGCGTGGCCGAAGCGGGCCGTGTGTCCGCGGCCGAGCCCCTTCCGAGGTGACAGCGAGAGAGAGAGAGAGAGAGAGAGAGAGAGAGAGAGGATGCAAAAGCTCGCCACACTCGTGCAGACAGGCACAGACAGCGCGGGGCCGCTGCTCCCATCACTTCTGTAGGCCTGAAACACATGTCACAGCCTGTCTGTCCAGATCGCCCCAGCACTGCGGTCGACTTGCCCTCCTCATCTGCCCCTCGTTAATTCGCGACGTAACGGCAGAGCCGGACTCCCCGACCCCAAGCTCCCCCACCTTTAGTCCCGCCTGGAGGACAGAGAGCCTCTGCGGAGTGACCCGACACTTCCACGCGCTCCTACACAGCGGCAAACTTTACAGAGTTGGCCATCGCCGTCCCCGGCGTGTTGCAGTGCCCCTTTAATGCCCCCTCGCTCGCCGCTCCAGCTCGCCTTTGTTAATCTCGTGCTGCCGCGGAGCCTTACCTTACCGCCCCGAGCCGACCCCGCGCGCCGTCCGGCGGCCAGCGTTCATCCACAGACCACCCAAACACGCGGCTGCCTGTGGCTCTCGCCTCGGCTCAGCACAGCGATCGAGCGCAGGATAGAAGCCAGTGAGGATTTCGGGCTTCTCCCCGCGATCTGCCCTCATCGCCAGTTTTCGACCGCAGCAGCTGGAGAAGAAAGTCGCGCACCCAGGGTCCTAAAGCCCGCCCTTTTCAAACAGGTGAGCGGAGCCTGTAGAGCGATGCGGGCGGAATAGACTCAATGAATGTGTTTACGCGACGTTATGTAGAGCGCGGCGCTTCGTGCACGCTGTCCTCTTTAATTGAACTGCGTTTCATTCTTTAGGTCTTTGTTTACTAAAGGTTTCGCTCACCAGGCCGTGAAGTCCGCATGGGTTCGAAGCAGTCTGTTCAGTTTCTGGCACCTAAATGTGTTAAGATACTGTAAGCGTGTAGTGAGTGTATATAATACTGCACACATCCAGCAGATGGTAATGCTGTATCCACTGCTGTTTCTCAACATTTGGGCCCGATGTAACAATGTATTGGGGGTCTTAATCGCACCCACTCTGTTATGTTGTGTGATGAATTTACTTTGTGAAGAATGAAAGCTTTGATAACATTAAATCAAACTGGACTCATTGATTTTACAGTTCTCCCATTAACCACATCCCAAAGACGGGATTTATTATATTTATCAGATCCGTTGACAGTGAAGGCTGGTGAAGAACAGTGAACTCACTGTAATGTTTCTAGCACCAGTTAAGGAGACATTTGCAGTGTGACATGGTAAATTATTCTGCAAGTAGCTTTTGAAAGGTGGGTTCATTGTGGTAATGAAGGGATGCACATGGTCAGCAATAACACTCCAGGCAGGTTGATTTAAGCTGTTGGTGCCTCAGCAGAAATTGGAAATCATCAGGCAAGGCCTGTTTTTCTTCAACTGTCCCATTTTGGTGAGCCTATGCTTTTCCACTCACCACAATTGTACACAGAGGTTGTTTTAGTTTAAGTTTAAGATTTAAGATTTTCTGTTAGATAGGAGCCAGGACGCTGACCTGTGGCATTTCTGCCCAGAGTTGCCACTAAATGGATGATATATTTTTCATTATTGCACATTTTTAAATAAACTCTAGACGATGATATACAACATACTGTTTCATCATCATCATCATCATCATCATCATCACAATGTGGGCATGTGCAATAGATACATCATGCAATGGAGGACTTGCAATGGGCATAAAATTAGCATGGACGGAAGTAATGTGTCCCCACCAATATGCAGTGATTATTAAACTGTCCCCAACAATAATTTGATCCCCTCAAAAAAGTCTCTGTCAATGTCTCATTAACCTAGAGGTGCAGAAAGGGTTAAATCATGTCCTCTATTGAACTCCTGTCTCCCCATAACACATATGACCAGTATGATTGACTGTAAATTTCCCTGGTGTCACTGACACTCTGTAGCTACATTTGGTTGTTAGCAATACCAAAACTGGTAGGAAAACTTTCCAGCAGGGTTAGGAGTTTCACAGATTTCCCACCTAATTGGGCTAGTTTGAAAAGGTTGCGAGGTGCATTTTATGGGGCTACTTTCACTAATTTACTAGCACTAAAATGCTTTCATTACAAACAGTAAATAAATGAAAGTAATTTTTGCTGATGTGGTGTTAAATAGTAGGCAAAAACTTTGGAAAGCAGGTATCCTGACAGAAGAAAACACAACAAAAAGTAGCAAATAGACAAAACTGCATGAGCCTGAACTTGAGTGACAGTAGGAAGCATGGGAAGAACTGTCCAATATTTCAAAATAGCTCTTCATGTAACCTGAAATTCTAATGGCCAGGAATTCAGAAATGACCAGGAAAGGGAAAGAGAAAAATGTTAACCAACAAAGAGGATTGGATGACAGAAGAGAAAAGAACAGAAATGTCAAATTCTTAATTGTGTTATTATTAAATGTTTTGGACAGATATTTATAATAAGATTATAATATTTAAAAGATAATGATAATAACACTAATAATAACACTTTAAACAAAATGCTTAACAAGAAGTAGGAATTAGATTATGAAAAATAAAAATAATTAAGATTGGCAGATTTAAGGTGGTACACTTATTAAATTTATAGTTTCAATATTTTCTTCAGATCTGTTACACTTTCAATTTTGGGCTTCACCTTCTGTAGGGTGGATTTTAAACAGATTTGAGCTGCATTTTTTTCTGCACCTGCCAACCCTGACCTCCAGTCATATGCGAGACTTACTCCGCAAGACTGGACACAATGAGCTATATTTAAAAGAAACATATAAGTCACTTAAAGTCGTTTGCTAATGAAATTAGTCCATCATCATTAATGGCAGTGTTATTTTTTCCAATATTGTGCTGCCCTAGACTGATTTAGCTGAAGCAGTTATAGATATACTCAAACAAGCCCAACAAATATTCCATGCTCAAAATCACTGAGATCATATTTTTCCACTATTCGGATGGTTGGTTTGAACTTTACCTTAAGCTGATGGGACCTATCTCCATATTTCTATTCAGTCCTGCCATATGATTGGCTGGTTAGATAATTGCATGAATGAGCAGTTGTACAGGACTTCATAATAAGCTGCATGGTGATAATCCAATTATTTGATTGTAACAAAGACAACACTAGCAAACCAACAAACAAATTTTTAAATTACAATTCTATTTATTCAAGATGTATTTGTTCAAAGCCTAGAACACTTTAATAGAGCCCATCAGGCAATGTGAAGTGGACTAGAAGGTATCAGAAATCAACAACAACTGAATTTGCTGTAATTTCAATGAAAACATTCTTCCCTCTACCCATGAAATGTCCCCCATGCTGTTGGCTGCAACATAACTCCAAAGCATGACTGATCCATCCCCATGCTTAACATTTGGAGAGGTGTTCTTTTCATGAAAATTTGCACCCCTTTTTTCTCCAAACATATTTGCTCACTGCAGCCAAGGTGGTCTATTTTAGCCTTATTGGATAACACACCTTGATTTTGAAACGTATCAGGCTTGTTTAGACCTTCTGACTGAATTTTGTGGTGAGGACACAGTTCAAGGAGGTTTTCTTCTGATGATGCTTCAATGAGGGTCATATTTGTGCAGTGTACCACTGCACACCACTAATGTATAATCATGCTGCTAAATCATCATGTAGGTCTTTTGCAGTTAAATGGGGGGTTCTAAAAATTTGCATGTCTGGCAATCCTATGAGCAGCTGTCTCTGAAAATGTTTCTGGTTTTCTAGACCTTATCTTGACCTCCACTGTTCCTGTTTACTGCCGTTTCTTATTGGCAACCTGAAAATGCATTGCTATCTTTTTATAGCCTTCTCCTGCTTTGTGGGCCTCAACCATTTTAATTGTCAGAGTGCTAGGCAGCTGCTAAGAAGAACACATAGCAGTTGTTTTCTGGGATAAGTCCTGATATTTATAAAGCTTAGAAATTTGAATCATTTGACCTTTTCTGACAATGACTGTGAACAAGCCATAACAGGCTAACTAAGACCTGAGCGCTGTAAAAGAGTGCTTGAATCTCCTAGGGTTCCCAAAATTTTGCAAAAGTACTCCTTTCCTTTTTTTCACTCTAAAATTGCACAAAACCAAAATAATTGACAGGTATTGTTTAAATTTTTGAAAAGTGTGTTTCATCTTTAACTTTATGCCGTTTGGAGAGCATTTTATAATCTACTTGCTTAACTGTTCACAGTAATTGTAATTTTAACCATGGGTGCCCAAAAGTTTGCATACCACTGTATTTTATTTATAAGATAAAATTAGTTGGATGATCTGAAATATTTAAACGTGACACGCAGTGCATCTGGAAAGTATTCACAGTGCTTCATATTTTGCACAGTTTATGTTACAACCTTATTCCAAAATTGATTCAATTATTCCTCCCCTCAAACTTCTACACACAATGCCACATGATGACAACATGAGAAATTAGTTGCAAATTTATTAAAAATAAAAACACAAGAATACAACATACATAAATATTCACAGCCTTTGCCATGACAGTCAAAATTGAGCTCTGGTGCATCTTGAGTCCACTGATCATCCTTCAGATGTTTCTACAGCTTGATTGGACACTTGTGGTAAATTCAGTTGATTGGACATGATTTGTAAAGGAACACACCTGGTAATATAAGGTCCCATTATAAACACTGCATGTCAGAGCACAAACCAAGCCACAAAGTCTAAGCAATTGTCTGTAGACAGGATTGCATTCAGACACATACCTGGGGAAGGGTACAGAAAAAAAAATTCTGCTGCACTGAAGGTCCCAATGAGCACTGTGGTTGCCATCATCCATAAATGGAATAGGTTTGGGATCACCAGGACTCAATGTTGCTCTGTGGAGAGAGGAGAACCTTACAGAAGGACATCCATTTCTGCAGCACTTCAGCAATCAAGACTATATGGTAGAGTGGCCAGACGGAATCCAGTCCTCAGTAAAAATTACACAACAGCCCATCTGGAGTTTACAAAAAGGTACCCAAAGGACTCTCAGACAACAAGAAACAAAAAGATTGAACGTTTTAGACTGAATATCAAGTCTGCAGGAAACCAGGCACTGCTCATCACCTAGCCAATACCATTCCTACAGTGAAGCAAGGTGGTGGCAGCATCATGTTGTGGGGATTTTTTTCTGCAACAGAAACTGGGAGACTAATCAAGGTCATGGGAAAGATGACTATTGCAATGTATGGAGACATCCTTGATGATAACCTACTCCAGAGTGCTCGGACATCAGACTGGGACATTGGATTATCTTCCAACAGGACAAAAACCCTAAGCACACAGCCAAGATAACAAAGGATTGGCTTCGGGACAACTCTGTGAATGTCCTTGAGTGGCCCAGCCAGAGCCCAGACCTAAACTTGATTGAACATTGAACATTGATGTCTGTGCGCCAACACTCCCCACCCATTTGATGGGGAGCTTGAGAAGTTCTGCAAAGAAGAATGAGGTAACCTTCCCAAAAATAGGTGTACCAAGCTTCAGGCATCATACTCAAATAGACTTGAGGCTGTAATTGCTGCCAAACATGCTTCAACAAAGTATTGAGCAAAAGCTATGAATACTTATGTACATGTTATATATATATATACACACACTTTTTTTTGTTGTTTTTTTTGAATAAATTTGCAAATATTTCAAACAAACCTTTCTTATTTTGTCATTGTGTGGTATTGTGTGTAATTTTGAGGGTTGAATTTTAGAATTTTTAAGGCTGTAAGACAAAATGTGCAAAAGTGAAGTATGTGGAAAAATAAAAGAATTGAGAAAATCAGCAACCAAAACAAAATAACCAAAAATCATATCACCGATAGAGTAGTCATGACTTGAATCCCATGGAGACACTGTTGCTAGACCTTTGCTTTGTGGAGTGGTGCACTGAAAAGAACCTCTCCCTCAATGTTAATGAAACCCTGAGCATTGAGAAGATGATGGTGGAAAACGTGAACAGCTTTAAGTTCTTCTGTGTCCACATTGTGGAAAATCTTACGTGGTCACTCAATGCATCAGACATCATCAGAAAAAACCATATATGCCTTCATTTGCGGATTTGCTCCAAAACTGGTGATTCAACATGCCCCAACAGTTCCTCTGCAACTTCCACAGGCCCACAGTAGAGAGTCTCTTGATCAGATGCATGATTGTCTAGTAATCTAGTGCCACTGCTGCTGAACACAAGGTTCTGCAAAGGGTGGTAAAAAGTGCCCTGCACATCACCATAGCTGCCCTAAAAAACCTCTTCAATAAGAGATGTGAGAGGAATATCTCTCCTGACCTCACATACCCAGCCACTCCCTATTCCAACCTCTGCCATCCAGAAACGGGTACAGAAAGATCACAGTCAGAACCACCAGATGTAACAACAGTTTTTACTCGCAAGCTGTCACACCAAGACCAACCAGAACCTAAATGCATACTGCCAGCCTGACTCTGATCCCCCAGTTCACACAGCATCTACACACTGAGGTCATTGCGCATTGGACTTACTGTAGTAATGCTGTACTGTATTATCCTGCTTGACTGTTCAGTAAGTTAATAATTCTAATTACCTGTGTTGTATAATTTGTTCATGTAATGTCAGTCTTCTGTCCTGTCTTATTTCCATTATGTTCCTTGTTTGATCTTGTTTTAGTTTGCTATGTGCTTTTCTAGTACATGGCTGTTTTGTTTTTGGTCTTGTCTCTGTCATAGCTATGCCCTGTCATTAGTGATCCCACCTGTGCCTCCTTTGTTGCCCTGCCCTCTCGTGTCTCTAGTCTGTGAATGGATAGGTAGCCCTGTGTTTCAGCATCTCTTTGTTGGTGTGTGCTTTTGGTTTGGTTTGCGCCCTGTGGGCTGTTTGTCTGAGTATCCTGATTGGTTTGGTTTAAGTCTTGTTTCCCTTTGTCTGTTTGGTTTCTCAGTCTGTTTTCTTGTTTAATCCATGTAGCATTTATCTTGTATCTTTGTCTTCTTTTGTTAACAAATCTTTACCAGCAATTATGTCTGCCTCCTGCTCTCCCACCAAAGGTGACATGTAACGTACGTGATTCTGTTCACATTTATTATACAATAATTTGCACAGCAAACCTGGTTAACCTTAATGTATAGCTTCTTCCAATGAAAACACATTAAACACTAAAGCTGTAAATTGCTTGGACACTACATATGCATTTTTTATTTCTTTTTAGAATAAAATTTTAGGTAAATTAATAGTTGAAAAAACACATATCAAATCTGAGGGAAATTGACATAGATTGTTTCATGTAAACTATTAATTAAATATCATTGACTTTGAGTATGCATACAGTATTGCAAAACATAAACAAAACATTTTAATATATTATTTTATTAGACCCTGCTTCCGATCTTCAGTTTCTGCTCACACACATTTGTATTCATTGCTATTACTGTCTATGCACCCAGTCTTTGTGTATTGTCTATGGTTTTTGCAATATTGTCTCTTTATCAAATATATATTGATGCATTAAAGAAATATTTCATTTCAACACTCTACTGGTATAATGTAAAACAAGGCAAAATTAAATTGAGTTGAACTGAGCTGAGTGAGAAAACTAGCCAACTATATGTTTCATTAGAAAGAGACAATAATAACTGCTGCAGTACAGTATGTAACACCTTAAATAAACATATTTTAAAAGTATTTAAAAATGTGTCAGTACTGGTTCCTTTTGTCCATTACAACTTCTAATTTAACAGAAAAACCAAGATCCAAATCAAACAAATGAAGCAGAAATATTCCATATTAAATAGAGAGCATCTGGAAACATTTATTGACAGAAGACACTACTCAGTAAAGGGTACATGACAGCCTGTCTAAAGAACTTTCAGACCATTAAAAACAAAATTAAGAGGTTAGATGAAACAATGATTGATCTCTTTGGTCTCAATGTCAATCATGTCTGGAGGAAACCAGGCACTGCTCATCACCTACCCAATGCCATTCTTACAGTGAAGCATGGTGGTGGCAGTAGCATGTTGTGCGTATGTTTTTCTGCAGTAGGAACTGGGCGAGGATCAAGGAAAAGATGACTGCAGTGACATACAGAGACATCCTTGATAGTCTGGTCCAGAGCGCTCTGCACCTCAGACTGGAAATTTATCTTCCACAACAACCCTAACCACACAGCCAAGATAACAAAATAGTGGCTTCAGGACAAATCTGTGAATGTCCTTTAATGGCCCAGCTAGAGCACAGACTTGAACCTTATTGAACATTCCTGGAGATATCTAAAAATGGCTGTGCACCAATGCACCCCATCCAATATAGTCTGAGAGGCTCTGCAAAGAAGAATGGGAGAAAATTCCCAAAAACAGGTGTGCCAAGCTTGAAGCATTATACTAAAAAAGACTTGAGGCAGTAATTGCTGCCAAACATGCATCAACAAAGAGCAAAGGCTGTGAAATCTTATGTACATGTATTATATTGTGATTATTATTTTTTTTAATTTGCAAAGATTTCAAAAATAGTTCTTACTTTGTCATCATGAGGTGTTGTGTGTGGAAATAATTGATTTATTCAGTTTATTTAAAAAGTGAATCACTGAATATTTTCCGGATTAACTATATTTGTGAGAGACAAAAGTATGTGAACCATTACGGTTAGCAGATACTGTAATATGAAGGTGAAATCAGAGTCAGGTGATTTTAATCCCCAGGAGTGACCAACCAACAAAAACCATGTCAACAGTAAGGCCTGAAGTTTTCACAAAAGAACCCAAGGTAACTTCTCACATTGGTTCATGTGTCCATTACTGAATTACAAGGGTGTGCATGGCAGGATTGCAAGGAGAAAGCCACTGCTCTCGGAACTGACTGTCTACAATTTGCTAAAGATCACACAGACAAGCCACAGGACCATTGGAACAAGGTTTTGTGGATGGATGAGACAAACAGACCTTTTTTGAATGAGAAACATTTAGTTCGGAGAAAGGAAAATATTGTATTTCAGCATAAAAATCTTGTTCTGTCTGTGCACCATGGTTGTGGTAATGTTTCAGGTCTATTTTGCTGCATCTGGGCCAGGATGTCTTGCCTTTATTGATGGAAGAATTTATTCTGAATTATTCCAGCAAATTCTGAAGGAACATATCAGGACACCTTTGTAAGTCAAATTTCAAGTGAACATAGGTCATAAAGCAAGACAACGACTCCAAGCACCAAAGTTCTACTTAAGAAGTCTCTTAAGCTGAACTTGCTAAGACAACCTGAACTGGCAATGTTAGCAATTGTTTCAAATGCTCTCCATTTGTATATCATTTTCTGGACAGCGGAATCACTTATTTCTAATTGTCAATTTCTAATCTTTCTAAATCCTATCCCAGATTCAGATGAATGTACAACCTTCTTTCTGAAGGCCTGAAGGTGATACCACTCCAACAATGAATAGCAAATCAAACTAATGTCTGAGGCTTAAATAATTCAACCTCCTTAAAAGTCCCGTCTAACAATGATCCAAATAATTTCCTGCTGATGTGGCATGCCTGATTCTAATTTTAGGCATTTCAAGTAATAATAAATGTTGAATAGTCCTAATTATGTTTTAATAATGATTTATTTAGTAATTCTAATTATTTATATGCATAAAGGCTCAAAAATATACATCTATTTTTTCATCCACACACATTTCATGTATTCATTATGTGGTGCTGAAATTTCCAAAAAGTCTTTTAAATTGCAAAGGCCCCTTAATGTCCTGTTAGTGATCATGACTGACTACAGCTGTTAGCTTTCCTGTCACATAGAGAGGGGTTGTTTGAGCACTCATTGGATTTGCAATGAGTGCAGCAGGAAAGTCCAAGGCGTTCAGTGGAAATCTGTGAAGGATGATCATGTTTGGTTAGGACAGAACAAAGGCATGTACAGAGTACAATGTAAATATTTTTTAACAAGGGCAAAAGTATCAGGCAACGAAGTAAGCTGTGTGTTAAAAAGAGGAAAAGTAGTCAAGAAAAAGGGCAAACCAGTAGACAAAGTCAGTATTATAAAACAGAACAGAATAAAACTAACATTGGGTACAGTGCTAAGTAATGCAGATATGCACCTGTTTATAAGGAGATAAACAGGTGTGTGGAATCAGTTCTCTGGTGATTGAGACCAGCATTGAGGCATGTGATCTGAAGGTCCAGGAACATGTGATCCAATACCAGAGCACCGGTAGAGTCAGAGGCATGCTGGGTAACGTAGGCTGGTATGCTGATGCGGAATGTGACACTTCCCTGGCCGGAATCCAACTCCGCTCCTCAGGACCATAGCCCTCCTAGTTGATGAGGTACTGCATCACTCATTATCATCTGTGGGAGTCTAGAATGTCACACATGGCGTATGCAGGAGAGGTGTGTACCTCGATGGGTGTGGGTGGATCATCACCAGGCAATGCTTCCTTCAGGGAATCAGGGATTACAGGCATCTAAAGGAGACATGAAAGGCATTAGACACACAAAGCTACGGAGGCATCTGTAATCTGTAACATCATACATTTTTTCAGAGATCAGATAAACAAATATATTTAAGTTGCAAATTTTTGTAGCCTCCCCCAAACCTGAAGTACCACGTAGTTAGCCAGACCCGGTCTCCAGGTAAGAAGGAGGAGTTGTCACCACTTATGCTCTGCTTGCTCCTTGTACCTCTGTATGACCTCATGACAATGAATGCTGATTTGTTCCCAGACTGCCTTGCGCTGCTGCATCCAGAAATCCACTGCTAGGACATCTGTTTGGACAGCAGTCCAGGGAGCCTGCAGAGGTTGGTATCCCAGTACACACTAGAATGGTCCAATGATTTCAGCCCAAATCAAATGCTGAGACCAATCAGGTGGGTTGTGTGTACAGTATAATTGCAGGAATTTACCAAGCTCCTGATTGGTCCTCTCGCATTGGCCATTTGCCTGAGATTGATAGCCTGACATCAGACTGATATTGACCACCAGATGTTTTCCAGACCTGAGAAGTAGACAGGGAGCCACAATCCAACAAGATATCCTCTGGTGCTCCAAAATTCCTAAAGACATGTTCATACAAAGCCACAGCAGTTTCTAGGGGAGTGGGCAGTGATTTGAACAGGATCAATTTTACATACTGGGAAAAATGGTCTAATATCATAAACACTGTAGTATTCCCCTCTCAGACGGTCCATGATGTAGTTGACCCCAATGTATGACCATGATCTGGTAGGTATTGACCAAGGAATAAGCTTGCCTGCTGGTAATGTTTTTGGGATCATACTCAGTGCAAATAAGTGGCTTTGTGATGGAACACAAAACTGTGTACGTCTTGCTTCAGGGCTTCCCACCAATAGTGGGTCTTAACAGGGCCCTTGTTGGCCCTAGACACACCAGCATGCTCAGAGGTTAACCAGGTATGCGCCCAGGTTATCAGTGCATCTCTGAACTAAGGGTGCACATTAAGTAGATGATCAGGACACTTACCGGATGCAGGACTTTCTTCTAAGGATGCTGCTATCTGTTCATCCACTACCCATCTGATGGGTGAAGCAATCACTGCTGGAAGTAAGATAATGGGACAGTCTGATTCCACCTGAGAGTTTTCTCCAGAATTTTTTCCAGAGTTTTCTCAGAATTGTCTAGACAGCATGGTGGTGTTGTGACCACCCAGACGATGAGACAAAGTAAAGTGAAACCAGGAGAAGAAGAGGCACCAACCTGCTTGGTATGAGTTAAGTTAGTCTTAGCTGACTGAATGTTCTCAAGGTTTTTGTGATCTGTTAATACAAGCAAGGGAGGTAACACCCCTTCCAGCCAGTGTCTCCATTCCTCGAGCATGAGTTTTATAGCCAGGAGTCCACAGTCACCTGGGGCATAATTCTCAGTCCTCTCAATCATATATATATATATATATATATATATATATATATATATATTATATATATATAATATATATATATATATATATATATATATGTGTGTGTGTGTGTGTGTGTGTGTGTGTGTGTGTGTGTGTGTGTGTGTGTGTGTGTGGAGAGCTGGTGAGTGGCTAAACAGCAGCTTCATTACTGTCTCTAAAACCCGCTGATTAATGACTTCTCCTCTACTCGTAATGATGAGTTTACTGACAGAAATAGTGGGTTTTCTTTAAATCAGGTAGATGCGAGGGGGCTACTGTGTGTATCTGCACTCATTAGTGCTTTGTACTGTTTTTGATGTGTCTTAATTATGTGTCTAAAGTATTTTATTTATACTAAATGGGGTATATCAAATGAACCATCATACCACCCAGCACTTCATCTAGATATGTGTGTCTAAGGGTTTGGAACAGCAGAGCCACAATGCTAACTGTTAGGCTCGGCAGGATTGGAGCAAGAAAGCCACAATACAAATAGGCACAGTAGCCAGGTCCAAAGAGGGCTAGCAGCAGCTGAAATGATGATGATTCAGTGAAAATGAGCTGAAAAAACTTGCAAAACCAGTGCCTCCTTATCTAAATGCTCAGTTGTGCTCATTTGTGTTTATCAATTGCCTACTCTGTAAGCAGCAACACTGCTGAGAACGTGAACAGAAAGAGGAAACAAGAATATGTGGCAGAATATGAGCATTTGTTTTGGTCTGAGACGCTGGTGCTCTAGTGTAACATTAGTGGCAGAAAGAACCATATATTGTACCTTTAACTTCTACAATGTCTGTGAAATTTGAGTCTAGGGCTCACACTAAACATCAAATCTGAAATCAAGCCATTTGTCCAATCTTATTTCATCTTAACATATATACTCTCATGTCTCATTCACTGGGCATATCTAAATGTCTAGAAACTAAAATAGCATGTTATCATCTTAAATATAGCCAGAATTAATGGTTTAATGCCCAACAAGATCTACAGAAACTCATATATGCTTTAAATTCCAGCAGGATTGACTCCTGTTATGCTATTTTAACAGGATATCCCAAACTAACCAATTAACCATTTAGAAAACAGAAAGTATATCTTTTTGGGAAGGTTAACAGTGGTTTGTTTAACTACAAATCCTACATTTGTAGTCAAATTACTTCAAAAAGTGTATACACACACACACACACACACACACACACATCATACAGTATATCAACTCATTCAAAATGCTGCTTTTTAAACAGAATTACAAGAGCAGAACACATTACTCCACTTCAAAAAACACTATACTGACATCCAGTGAGCTATGCAATAGATTTCAAGTGCTGCTGCTCATCACAAAATCATACAATGCTTTTAGTCCAGCATACCTTTGTGATCTGCTTAAAGAATCCTAATTAGAACTAAGCATGGTTTATGGTTTAGCTTCTGTACTACACACAACTGGAAGTCACTCCTAGAAGACATTTAGTGTGCCGCATTATTAGCAAAAAACATTTTTTACACAAATCTATTCTATTCAATATACTTTCAACACTGCTCTTGTAGCTGACACTTTTAAATTCTTATTATATATTATTTTATTTTATTTGTACTTCTTAATTCACATTACTTCTTAATTTAAGTGTGAATGTGTGATTTAAAAAGCCTCTGCATATGAAATGTGCTGTAGAAACAAATTTGTCTCGCCTATTAGGAGTGGCATGAATAATATGGTATTATTTTCATTATGATAGACATATGTGTCATGAAATCTTGACACAGACAAAACACAGTAATTGTGCCAGAAACTGTATTAGAGATAACTAACAAAGATTTACTGTAAATAAACAAAAATTATAATGCAACAAAGTTGTTCAGTGTAGTTTAAATGCTGGCAATAACCTATATATACTTACAGCATATTGTTTATCAAAGTAATAAAGTGTATGACCAAAATGTTATCATATATTTAGCATTTGTTTTCTGTTGACATTGTTGACAACATTTCAGTGTGATCA
Source organism: Acestrorhynchus altus (assembly GCA_034509495.1). Classification (NCBI taxonomy): domain Eukaryota; kingdom Metazoa; phylum Chordata; class Actinopteri; order Characiformes; family Acestrorhynchidae; genus Acestrorhynchus; species Acestrorhynchus altus. The sequence goes on along the minus strand of CM067512.1, from coordinate 14,880,594 downwards.
CAACTTGCACTTAAGTATAGGCTCAGTTTTTTTCCATACAGAAACTTTTATAAAGAACAGAAATCAAACAGAAGGAGCATGTTTATATATTTATATATGATAACAGGTTTAACAATACACTACAGAATACCTCTATTTAATTATTTGACACTATGGGATTTAAGTACTCTCCCACTCTTTTGCTGAACATGGTAGATGAAGTGATTTACTAATATATTATGCAGTGGCATGCTGTTAATCAAGAGATCATATCACAGCATGATGACTGAAATTGAACATGAAAACAAATCAATATCAGACAGTGATTGTGCTGTGATGGGATCTCTTGATTAACAACATGCTGCTACATAATATATGTACACTACTGGTAAAAGGTTTCAGAACCAATATTGGGTGTTTTAAAACATTTGAGTGTCCATGCGTGCATGTGTGTGCATGTGCATGTGTGGTGAAATGCTACAGAAATGGTTGTCCTTGTGTAAGTTTCTCCTCTCTCCACAGAGCAACGTTGTAGGCCCTTCTACCATGATCACTCAGTATGGCTGAGCTATCAGCTCTATGAAGAGTCCTGGTGGTCCCAATCTTCTTCTATTAACAGATGATGGAGGCCACTGTGCTCATTGGGAAGAAATGTTGTACCCTTCCCCAGATCTGTGGGATACAGTGTGTCTCAGCATTCTACAGACAATATATAAGACTTCATGGCTTGGTTTGTGCTCTGACATGCACCGCTTGCTATGGCGACCTTATGTGTAGATGCGTGCCTTTCCAAATCATGTCCAGTCAACTGAGTTTACCACAGATGTACTCAATCAAGCTGACATCTGAAGGATGGTCAGTAGAAAAAGATGCCCCTGCATCTATTTTCAAAATAAGGCTGTAATATAAAATATGTAAAAATGAAGCTGTGTAAACTTTCCACTGTATATTCTGTATGGGGTTCACATTAGTTGGCTGGCCAATCATGCAAAGCAATATCATGATCGGTAGTTTTGGCACTGTATTGGTAGTTTTGGCACTGTGGGCAGGTGGATAAGTCTTGCTAGGAAAGAATATTGGTAACTCCATAAAGCTTTCAGCAGATGGAAGCATGGTCATTAAAACGTCCTGGTAGACAGCTTGGTTGACTCTGAACTTGATAAAACACAGTGGATCATGTGCCTCTCCACTCTTCTGCCACACTCTAGAACCTTAATTTGAAATTCCATATGAAAGACTAAATTTACTTTCATCTGAAAAGATCATTTTGGATCACGGCGCAACAATATCTTTTTTTCTCTATTGCCCACGAAAGATGCTTCTTAAGTTGAAGCACAGTGTGATCATGCAATAAAATAATGACCCAAACCACATAAAGTTAGTTATTTGTTCAGTTATTTGTTAAATAACTGTTACTGTAATGACCAGCCAAGGGATGCAAATGCAGGCAGGTTTATTGACCAAAAACACCAAGCAAAATCGTAGTCAGGAGCAGGCAGAAGGATCAATAACCAGAGTACACAAACCAATACAGAACACTCGGTAAGACACAGAAGTGGCATTATCTGCAGCTAAACTGCACCAGTCCCAGTATAGATAGTCTGGTTGATTGGAGACTTGCCCACAGATGTGTGGAAGGGCGGAGTCAGCCTCTAATATTCAAGTGAGGCTGATCTTAAAGGTGCAGCGCATACAGGTGTGACTGTTACCTTAATAAATACATAATAAATATATAAAATGTCAATCATACACTGCTTGAGATGTGCATATATTCAAGAATTCAGATGGGGCAAACACTTTTTCATGCCACTGTTTAACCAACATTAGTTATAGAGCTGCATGTGCCTGGTATGGTGTAGAGATACCTACATGTACTTGTTCAGTGGTGCTGAGATTGAATTAAGAAGTTCACCTTTCAAAAGGTTCAATTTTATTTTTAATAATATAAAATTTGGATTTAATTATGATCCTTTATGTTTCAGCAAAATGTGACTTGCTCTACTACTGGGAGGTTGTTGCAAACAGTACTTTATTTGAAAAACTCAAACTAATTGATATGATAAAAGCTAAAAGGATTGCATGGCTGTAATGAGTAGCTAATTATACAATATGCTTTTTACCTGTTGATATGGTGGGCTCCCTGTTTTCTGGTGAATTAATTCCATGTATTACATTCAGAGTGGAGTGATATGAATAAGTACAGCAATATTTAGCCTTAGAATAGGGTTAAATGTTACTTTACTTAGTCATATTATTTGGAATATACAGGGATATAGTGTCTGTACACCTCATGCTTATATATTATAATAATTCACCAAACTGCTGTAAGTGTTGCATTCTTTGTTGTACAGTATTTTCCATTTTGTCACATCTTTGTACTTTTAAATACGGTGTTATGTTTGAGCAATGTTGGCATTGCCTTGTACTTTATTCAGTAACAATAAAGGAATCTACTGTATCTCTCTGCCCAAAAGTCTTCCAAAATTTATACTCCTTTGATGAAATGTAGTATTACCTTCATGCCAAAGTGTAACAAGGTCCATGTCTTCAAAGAAATATTGGATTCAGTCTACAGAATATTATCCCAAACATCTTGGGGTCCACTACATGTATTTGGCAAATGCAAAACAAGCATTTCTGTTCTTTTTGGTCAGCAGCAGTTTGAGCCTTGGAGCTCCACCATAAATGCAATTTTTGTCTAGTGTCTTTCTTTCTTTGGAATTGTGTACGTTGACCTGAACTAAGGCAAGTAAGGCCTTAAGTTCATTAGATGTTTGTCTGGGTTCTTTGTGACCTCCTGGATTGAGTTTTCTAAATTGGTGGATAATGGCTCTTACTGTAGCTTGCTCAAATTCCAGAGCTTTAACAATAGCTTTGGCCTTTCTAGATCCATGTTATTTAATTTAATATCATTTAGCCCCACAGGTGTATGAAATCAAGCACATAACCATGTAGCCATTCAAAGGGTTGTTCTAAGTAACTCATTAAATTTGGTGCTGACCTTTCCAACAAATCAGTTCATTATTTTCATTCTCTTAGATATTCCATAGGAGGTATTATTGAAAAGAAGAGTTTAGGGACCACAGGAATTCAGCCATGAAGTGGCAGGCCACATAAAGTTACAGAACAGGGTCACTGAGTGCTGAGGTGCATAATGTATCAAGGACTCTAATGCTCTGCTGATTCAATAACTGCAGAGTGCATCTAAAAAAATAGAATACTGTGACAAAGGTTTTTATCATATTTTATATTCATTACATTTAAAGTGAAGCTTTTTTGTTTTAAATGTTGATTCTTTAATTAATAATAGATTCAATAGATTTCTGGTTTTCATGAGGCATAAGCCAAGCTGATCAACAGTAAAACAAAAAGGCTTGAAATGTCAATTCAGGCATTATAGTGATTGCCAGATGGATGGATGGAACATTCCATTTTCAAAGTTGTGCAGGGGTTTATCATTGCTCTATCCAGTGTCACATGTGTACTATGAATACATCATAGAACCACTTGGGCCTGATGGCATGATACATTATCTTGTTGGAATATCCCATCACTGTGCATATGAAGTCTACGAATGGCTGTATATTATCACTAAGCATCGAAATGGTAAGTCAATGATGTGTTTAGGTGGACCTATGGACTTAACCCATGCCATGAGAATAACCCAACAGTAGTATGGAACTACTACCAGCCAGCATGGTGCCTTGTTCACAAATGGAGTCCTCTATGGTTCAGTTAGCAACTGAATGTGGATGTGATTTGTGCAAAAAGCCACCAGTAATGATCATCATGCACCCACGAGTGGCCATTGTGCTGTTCATTGTGGGTGGTAATGCCTTTTAGGACTTATTCCTGGTATACTTGTGAAACTGTGGATTGAGGAATGGTACATGCTTTAGAAATAGAATTCTTCTGCCACCCACTATAAGGATTTCAAGTCGATTTGCCATGAACACACTGGCCAGTGTTTAACCTCACTCACAAAATAACACATCACAACTTACACAACCCCAATTCCAATGAAGTTAGGATGTTGAGTAAAACATAAATAAAAACAGAATATAATGATTTGCACATTATTTTCAATATATATTCATTTAATAAATTCTATATTCAATTAAATACACTACAAAGACAAGATATTTAATGTTCAAACTGATAAACTTTATTGTTTTTTGAATTTGAATTTGATGCCTGCAACACGTTCCAAAAAATTTGGGACAGCGGCAACAAAAGTTGCTGGGAAAGTTGAGGAATTCTCAAAAAACATTCCAAACAGGTTAATATGAACAGATTAATTGGAACAGATGACTGTCATTATTGGGTATAAAGGGAGCATCCCTGAAAGGCTCAGTCTATCACAAGCAAGGATGGCACAAAGTTCAGCACTTTGTGCACAATTGCGTGAACACATAGTCCAACAGTTTAAGAACAACATCTTTAGGGATTTCATCATGTACAGTCCAGAATATCAAAAGATTCAAAGAACCTGGAGAAATCTCTTCAAGTAAGCGGCAAGGCCAAAAAAACAACATTGAATGCCCGTGACCTTCAATCCTTCAGATGGCACTGCATTAAAAACTGACATCATTCTGTAACGGAATGGGCCCATGAACACTTCAAAAAACCATTGTCGGTGAGCACAGTTAATCACTTCATCTACAAGAGCAAGTTAAAACTCTAAAATGCAAAGCGAAAGCCATATATGAACAAAACCCAGAAATGCTGCCAGTTTCTCTGGGCCTGAGCTTACCTGAGATGGACTGACGCAAAGTGAAAAAGTGTCCTGTGGTCTGACGAGTCCACATTGACAAATTGTTTTTGGAAATCATGGATGTTGTGTCTTCTGGGCCACAGAGGAAAAGGACTCTCTGGATTATTATAAGTGCAAAATTCAAAAGCCAGCATCTCTGATGGTATGGGGGTGTGTTAGTGCCCATGGCATGGGTAACATGTACATCTGTGAAGGCACTGAAAGGTACATACAGGTTTTGTATACCTGTATGTATAACATATGATGTCATCCAAGCATCTTTTTCAGGGACATCCCCACTTATTTCAGCAAGACAATGCCAAGCCACATTCTGCATGTTTCAGCATGGCTTTGTCATAAAAAAAAAGTGTGGGTACTAGACTGGTGTGTCTGCAATCCAGACCTCTCTCCCATTGAAAATGTGTGGCGTATTATGAAGCACAAAATACGACAACAGAGACCATGGAATGTTGAGCAACTGAAGTTGTACATCAAGCAAGATTGGGAAAGAATTCCACTTACAAAGCTTCAACAATTAGTGTCCTCAGTTCCCAAATGCTTATTGAGTGATGTAACACAGTGGTAAACATGCCCCTGTGCCAACTTTTTTGGAATGTGTTACAGGCATCGCATTCAAAATGAGTGAATATTTGCAAAAAATCAGTTTAGTTTAAACATTAAATATATTGTCTTTGTAGTGTATTCTGTTTTTGTTTATGTTTTCACAATGTCCCAACTTCATTGGAATTGAGGTTGTACAGGTGTGGGTGTTCCCAAGCTATCCCCTTTGGTAACACCACCTCATAATAAATTTACATGCTGCTATCCCATGACGTTTGACATGTCAGTATAACTGCAAAGGGGGGCCAAAGCATATAGATTTAGTATTGGATTTCATAAAAGCTCCTGTAGGTTTAATGTGTAGTTGCCCCCTTTCCATGTTGGCTCACAGTTGGTGGACTATGAGTGGGTTTTCATTTTTTTTCTTCTCCTCTTTGTGTAAACCCCTCTGAGTATGGCCCATGGCAAAGGCAAGCGAAAGCAAACTTCTCCCCTGCCCCTCCTCATCCTTGGTTCATTTGAGGCTCTGATGAAGAGCCCCACCTGGATCACTGTGGCCAGTCATGCAAGCTGGCTGTTCTCCCCCTCATCGGGGCATCTCGCTGAAGCTTGCCAACTCCACCCCTGACAGCACTGCAGCTCCATTAACAGAGAGGGATAGTGGGCAAGGCTGCTGCAGGGGTGGATACCAGTAAGTCCTCTTCCTGGTCTCCACCCCTGCAGCAGCCCCAGCCGCAGATTTTTTCTATGGTGCCTCTGCCAGCCTCAGGTCTCGCCAGTGGCAGCACCCATCCTGGAGGACACACACAAAGGGGAGGGGGGTACCAAGAGGTTGAGCTTCTATGTTCTAACTGGTCCATGATCAAAGAGGACCAGCTGTTCCCACTTTCACATTGCAAAAGCAGCTTAAAAGCAGCTTCCCGCACTCTTCTAGCAGAGGCTAAGCTGAGGAGGACTGAACATATGTATGTGCCTTTGCCTGTGCTCTCCGGTGTCAACCAGAGGAGTATGGGTTCCTCTCTTAAGCCTTGGTTCCTCTCAAGGTTTCTTCCTTCTACCCTGAGGGAGTTTTTCCTTGCCACTCTTTGCCCACTGGCTGCTCATTTGAGGCTTGGACCCAGATTTCTGTAAAGCTGCTTTGTGACAACTTCTTGTTGTAAAATGCAACATATAAATAAACTTTGACTGATTGAACATACTCTTTGCACTGGGACTCAAGTGGGAGAAATAGACCCTTAAAAAGACTGTTAATTATTGCCCATTGCAGCCCAGTGGGGCATAGCTCTTTATTTTACTTTACACATTGTGTTTAATGTGAGCATTTAATATGAAGCATTTTGATTTATCCTCACATGTTTGTATCTCTCTGTACTGTGGCCACTGCCCCTTTCCCAGATTATGGCTCACACTATCATTAAAACTTGAGTAAATATGTAAATTACAAGTAACTTTTCACCAGATTCACAAATGCTGTGTGAAACACTAGATTAATTTAACATGTGCATGTTAATGAATACCAGTGGTTTGCAAATTTGGTCCTCATGCACATTTTTTTACAATTAGCACACAATTACTACTATTCATGCCTACCCATAACAAACACATAAGGAAGTCCTTGAACTGAGAAATCACAGCAATGTACAGGTACAGGAATAGTGAAGTTCTGGTGGACTCCCTTCACACATCTGTCCATAAAATGTTGTGAAAACACAAACAAAAATTTCACTATCCAGCCATACTTCACTCTAATAAATCTGTATGATCATCTAAACATTCTCTCTGCAGAGCTCTGTCTGCTAGATCCAGCCTCAGTGCAAGATCATCCTTTGATTTGCTACAAAGCCCTAAACTATTTTCTAGAGTAATAATCCACATTAATGTAGTAAATAGTTGACCACATATGTAACCAAGATGGGGGAAATATTTAAAATGTATTTATCAAACACATTTGAGTGATGAGTGAAAATGGCCAAAACACAGTTTTAAATACAGTTTAAAAAATGGCAAAGACAGACTCAAACTTTTAATCATACTATTTGTGCACCTGCACTGTGATGCACAGTTTTTTCTGACCATTTGTGTGTGGTTCATCAGTTATGTTCACAAGTTGTACAAACATGAAAACTGCACAGTGGTAGACACTTATTTAAGCTGTAATGCCGCTTGGTGGTGTAGTGATTGCTGCCCATCATCATGTATATGTTATATCATGTTGTCCCATATTATTAAATAAATGTAATTTTAAATATACATTTTTGTACATTTTTGTTCAAATATATTTGTCCATATTACATACATCTTTGCGATTCACCTTCTCCTCTGGTCCACTAAGGGTTTTTTCGCCAAATACCCATCCTTTCGTGCACCCAAAGTAGAATGCTGAAAACAATGCAGCTGGTTATCATTTTAGAGCTTATAACAAAAACAATTAATAAGCAAAAAGTCATGCACACAGATAAAGAATTTTACTAAGGATAAGGTTAGGTTAAAGGTAAGGGTTGGGTTGCGTCTGTAATTTTTGCATATGCACAATATTACTACACATAGTACAAACTCCTCGAATGCACTTTAAGTCTCATATAAACTAATTCTTCTTGAGACCGTCTTCTTCCAGACTGCCCTAGAAGTGCAGTGCAGGCACCGCTACAAAATTACAGCCATGACATTATGACCTCCTTGTCTCTACACACACTACCTATTGTATCAGCTCCAATTATCATACATGAGTACTTTGCAATTTTATTATTACAGACTGTAGTCCATCTGTTTCTCTGCATACTTTGTTAGCCACATTTCACCCTGATCATCAATGGTCAGGTCCCCCAGATGACCAGCACAGAACTGGTATTATGAGGGTGTTGGGTCATTCTCAGCACTGCAGTGACAGTGACACAGGTGGTGGTGGTGTGATTGTATGTGAAACGCTGGTATGAGTGGATTAGACACAGCAGTCCTGCTAACTAACTAGTTGCTCCACCTGTTTCTGCACAGGATGTGTCCTTCATTTCTGGTTGGTGGACTATTCACAGTCCAGCAGTGACACTGAGGAGTTTAGGTACTCCAGCTGTACTGCTGTGTCTGATCCACTCATACCAACACAACAACCACTAACACACCACCATGTCAGTGTCACTGCAGAGCTGGGAATCACCCAGCACCAACATAATGCCTGCTGTGTGGTGGTCCTGAGGGGTCCTGAGCATTGAAGAACAGGGTGAAAGAAGGCTAACAAAGAAATATGCAGAAATACAGATGAACAACAGTCTGTAATTATAGAAAAACAAAGTGTTCCTGTATGGTCAGTGGAGCAAGGAGGTGGTCATAATGTTATGGTTGATCAGTGTACAAACACATGAAAATGTACTGGCCTGCTTGCAGAATCATGCTGTGAATGGGGAGGTCTCTCAACAATCAGAAGTCATGGGCTCTAAGCAGCTGCCTATTAAATTACAATAATAGCAAAGTGTTTCCAGGTAGCTGTTTCCTCAGTTTGTACTTTGCAGACTCTGAAGTGGGGGTGAACTGTTCAACTGTGTAGGAACACCTGCACAAATGGGCCTTCATGGAAGAGTCACTGGAAAAAAGGAAACTTGCTATAAAATTCAGCATCACATGTTTTCAAAATAACACCTAAACAAGCCAGATATATTCTGGGGGGGGAAACGTCTTATGAACTAACAAAGTGAAATAGAACCTTTTGACCACAATGAGACAATGGGGTGCATAATTCCATACAAATCTTCTGTTAAATGTTTAGTTTCCTCCATAACTGTTTAGTGTGGGGTCCTTATTTTTCTTTGAAAAAAGGTAAGGATGAAAAAAGGGTGGCAGTCCTGGTCCAAAATGATATCCTCTACTATATTCACAATGGAATACCTCAAGGTGCAAACTCAAGGTTTGCCAAAGGTTTTGCCCCATAGTCCCTAAATATCATAGGTCTGTGGATAGACCTCAAAAAAGCAGTTCATGCAAGACAGCCCAAAAACACATTTCACAAGGCAGAATGGGCAAAATCCTCCAAACAAAAAATTAACAATTCAAGCTCTAAAACTTGTCAGAGCAGTAGGTAATTAGTACTGGTCATGCTATGTGCCCAAAGTTTTACTTCAGGGTCTTTCGTTTTTGGTCATTTGAAACTGTATCGGTAAAGAAATAAAAGATTTTGGTTAAAATATTAACAATGCTAATTAAACAATCAATTTAAATTGATGTAGCCTGTCATAAAGCAAAGTCAGGCAGTTTGCCACACCTGAAAATACAGTGTGACGGTGCCCGAAGCTCTGGCATATAATTGTGCAACTGCATCTTCTGTAGAAACGAAGATTAATTTGCACTTCACATATGCTTTCTAAAGCAATGTGAATAAATACCCCAGGTTCACTTGAAACACTCATTCTGATTAAATTTGAATTAATTGTTTAAAAGGTTTTCTGTGTCTTTTAGCAGGGCAACATGTTCCTCATAACCAACCCAGTGACATAATTACAATCAACAAACATGAAAATAAAAATAATTTTTACAGCTTATGATCCAGTGTTAAAACAGATGATAGGATTGCATCATGTATAAAATGAAGATAAAATCCATTAGAACAGTAAGACAGGCTAATGGTTAAAGCACTGAAAATGGAATGCCACGACTTTATAAATCACAATTTCTTTTGAAATATAACATCAGAGTGCCAGATTTCTTCTTATTATTGTGCTGATGGGTCTTGTAATGTCAATGATTATTTATTATTCACAATGATGCGAATAATGTAATATGTGTGTTACACAATGTTATTAATATATGTAATAATAATAATGATTTACATGTACACATACAGTGCATCTGGTAAGTATTCACAAACGTGCACTTTTTGCATATTTTGTTATGTTACAGCCTTATTCCAAAATTTTATATTTTTTTCTCAACAACATTCTACACACAATACCCCACAATGCAACCACACCCTTTTTGAGTATGATGCTACAAGATTGGAATACCTGTTTTTGGGAGGTTTCTCCCACTCTTCTTTGCAGAACCTCTCAAGATTGAATGGGGGGCATCAGTGCACAGTCATTTTTAGATATCTCCAGGAATGTTCAATCGGGTTCAAGTCTGGGCCCTAGCTGGGCTGTTGAAGTACATTCACAGTGTTTTCCCAAATCCACTCGTTTGTTTTCTTGGCTGCATGTTTAGAGTCATTGTCCTGTGAGAAGATAAACCTCCATCCCAGTTTGAGGTCCAGAGTGCTCATCAAGAATGTCTGTGTATTTGCTGCAGTCATATTTCCCTCAACCCCAACTAGTTCCTGCTGCAGAAAATCATCCCCACAACATGATGCTGCTACCACCATGCTTCACTGCAGGACTAGGTCATCAGCAGTTCCTGGTTTCCTCCTAATATGACACTTGGCATTAAGGCCAAAGAGTTCAATCTTTGTTTCATCAGACAAGATAATTTTGTTTCTCATGGTCTGAGTCCTTAATGTGCCTTTTGGCAAACTCCAGAAGGGCTTTTACCATCATGTGTCTTTTAATGAGGAGTGGCTTATATCTGGCCACTCTACCATACAGGCTTGATTGGTAGAGTGCTGCCGAAATGGTTGTCCTTATGGAAGGTTCCACTCTCTCCACAGAGCGACACTGGAGCTCTGTCAGAGTGAACATTGGGATCTTGCTCACCTCCCTGACAAAGGCCCGTCTAGTATAATCACTCAGTTTGGCCAGGCAGCCAGCTTTAGAACAAGACCTGGTGGTTCCAAACTTCTTCCATTTGGGACCTCAGCAGAAAATTTTCTGTACCTTTCCCCTGGTCCCACAGTGGACAGCGCAGTGGCCTCCCACAGATAAATAAATAATTCTGTTGTTGGAACAGATTCCATGGCACTTCGCAGGCTGGTGGTGGATCCATACTGGTGTGGCATTCACACTTATGGTATGCACAAATTCCGAAATGGAATGTCCCATCCATCTGGCACCCACGATCACACAGGTGTGGTCATTCCCAAGCCCTTAGGTAATCCTTACTTTTAGCACATTATTTGAAAGATACATTTATAAAACCATACATAAGGCAACATATTAATAACCACTGTGTATAATAAGCATTTGGGGTAGTTTTGGGGGTACGGTTACAATCACACCCTTCCTAAATTAGACTCAGGAGCATTTCACATCACAATGAATGATTATATTTATGTCTTCTTTGAGAAATACAGAAAGGAGCAGGGATGCAGGCCTGTGTTTGGTGTCAAACTGCAGTTGTAGCTCTAAAAGGGCTCGGATAAACGTGCTGGGCAGGTTTGTCATCTGGTTTCACCTGTTTAATCTCTGTTTAATCTCTGTATCAAACAAGTGATCAGTGTTCTCCCTGCAGCCACACCAGCCCTTAGCGGATATGATGGCAAACCCCAGTGTTAGGGCCCCTGATCGACACGTGCCCCAGTTCAGCTGCCTGCTCTACGCTGCCAGTACGTATGACACGGTGGTCGCCTACGCCTCCCCGCTCAGCAGCGCAGCGACTCCTTATTTCTTTGATACGGATGGCTGTGCTTTAAAACTGTGTTTAACTCATCCTGATTCAGATCCTTACTGTGCTCTTACCCGTTTACCCTCATAATGAGCTCAGAATAACTCTGAACACACACACACAAACACTCACAGTCACCGATCGGGGGAAACAGGGCTCCTCCAGTGCGGCCAGTTAAATCCCACCACAAAGCAGGAATCTAGTCGTGCGTATTGGCTGTGTTTCGTTCACACTGCGGTCGTGAACTGAGGCTCGCGTGCAGCTCGGTTTATCCGTGCCGAAGCGGATAAATCGACCGGGTGTGAAAGAGATTCAGCTGCACACAGAGCGGATTAAACACGCGCGGAACATATAGGTGAAAACGTCGGTCGACTCGTAGTCGCGCGTCTAAACGAAGACTTTAAGGGCGTTTGCACGGGTTCACCTCCCGTGGTTCCATAGTGTAGTGGTTATCACGTCTGCTTTACACGCAGAAGGTCCTGGGTTCGAGCCCCAGTGGAACCAAGCCTTTTAGAAAACGAAACCTCAGTCTTTACACCCGCACCTCGACCGCGGGGACACTCTCCCTGTCCCTGTCCGAGCAGCTGCTTTCAGGGTTTTATTAAAACAGCCGCCTCATCCAGTATGTAATAAACCAGCACTGCATGAACTGGTTAATTGTTCGCTGGTACGTTTTCATTAATTAGCCTCTTATTTTAAGCTATTTTACGGTTAAGTGTGCAACTAAACCCCGTGTCCCCGTTTAACAGCAGGCCTCATCTCGTTAGACGTGTGGTGCTGCTGCCCACCCGGGGATTAACTGAGACCCCAAACAGCATTAACTCCACACTCTCCCACAAGCCGGGAAAAGAGGGTTTAAACAGGAATCCGGCCTTTTATCTTTCATCACTGACTCTGAAAGGAGAGAAGACGTAATGCAGTGAATTATAAATGATGACTGCTGGCTGTTGATTCAGTATAGTGGTGTCATAGCGACACCTACTGTTCGGTTTCTCAGTCCACAATAATTTGTTGATTAATAATTTTAATGCATCATAAGATTTTCTATAAAAATCGACCACTGCACATCATCTTGTTATATAAACTATATTCCAAGGATACTCAAGAACAAGGTTCTGATTTATTAGTTTATTAGGTTATGTTTACTCAGTTACATATCAGCTACTCAAAATATATTTTAATAGATTTAAATTTTACTGGGTGTTTGCAAATGACTAACTTTAACTTAAATACACTGCTGATTAATCTTATTTACATCATTAACATGTACAGTGAACACTTTATAAAAATGCTAGGTTCTCGTTCTCAGAATAGCTTCAGATCTTTGTGGCATGTTTTGACACATAAGCTTTGAGATCCTGAAGCACCTTCTAGTGGTCCTCATCTTCAGGGGGAGACACAGTGGGTCAGTGACGGCACTTCTATGTGAAAAAAAAAAATCTGTTTAAGTAACAATCAAGAGATCAATATTGTTCAATCTGTAAACATTATATAAACATGAATATAAATGAATGAATAATAGCATATCATAGAAATTATGGTACGTTATCAGTTTCAGACAATACTGTAATAGGTGCCTAATTAAGTCAATTTGCAAACCAGAGATTTAGAAGTTTTTTAAACAAAGAAAGAATGGTTCCTTAGAAAAACATGCATCAGACATGATACAGTAGAATAAGTACACAGATTGTGCATCTTTACTGCTTGTTTTTGTGAAATATTTAGGATAGATGTTTTCATGAAGACATGCTATTGATGTTTTCAGTGTCCGCACTTGACACAAAATCAGAAAACCTTTTTACATAAAAAACCTATTTCTGTGAAACATAAAAAAGTTAATGTTACCCACCAATCAAGCAGGAATAGAGCACCATCCTCAACTCTTGCCTTGCCTATGCCTTTCATCATAGTCTCACCTCACCAGTGTTTACACATTTCTCACCTAAGCTAAGATCTTGTTGCACTGCTTTTGTTGGCTTGATTATTTCCTTTTAGGCAGTTCTTCTGCCATCTCTCCTTGCTTACATGCGTACATGTTGTCTCCCCTGCCAATCCCCATTTACCATCCCGTGGAGACGTCCAATCAAGCCAGTTCATTTGTTTCCCATTTACTGAGCTCCCATTTACTGCGTATGAACACTGGACATTTTTAAGTGCACCAACAGAATGGAGAGCTAGTGAACTGTGAGAAAACCTTCACTGAATGTTGCAAAAAGTGTACAGGATTGAAATTGTGCATATATCCTTTAAAATTCACACAGTGTGCCAAAAACATTCCTCACACCATGATACATCCTCCACCAGCTTAGGCTCTTCTAACAAGGTAGGTTGGATTCATGGATTGATGCTGTTGACACCAAATTCTGATTCTACTGTCTCAACAGAACTGCAAATTAATCAGAATAACAGATTAATCAGTTTATTCTCAGTTGACCTCTCTCATCCACAGGGCATTTCTGTCTGCAGTGAGCAGCTGCTCACTGGATGTCTTTCTTTATTCCATTATTCTGAGCTACACCAAGCTCACTTCAGTTCTAGGCTGGCTCTTTTGTATCTTTTCTCAGGTTGTTTTTGGAGAGGTATTTTTACCTTTTACTTCTTCTGTTAATATATCTTTCCACACAAATCTGGTGGTTGCTTTTTCATATTGTTTGTTAATGAAGTTATATAAACATTTTGAGATGTGTGTAAAATCCAAAGGCCACTTTGTCAATCAGTTTTTGTACTTTTCTTGGTTTCTTATCTGAGCGTGTATGGCTAATAGATGATATCTTAACTCACTGGTCACTCCATCTACTGAAGCACGGAGCCTTGGTGTAGTAGTGGATGACCAGTTATCGTTCACAGGTCATGTTGCAAACCTGACTCGGTCCTGCAGATTTCTCCTTTATAACATCAGGAGAATTCGACATTTTCTGTCTAGAGAGGCCACTCAGGTGCTTGTTCAGTCTCTTGTCATTTCAAGACTAGACAACTGCAACTCCCTATTGGCTGGCCTTCCTATGCGGACCATCAGACCATTGCAACTTATCCAGAATGCAGCAGCGCAGCTCGTCTTCAATGTTCCTAAATTCAGTCACGTAACTCCTCTGCTGTGTTCCCTTCATTGGCTCTGGGTAGCTGCCCGCATCAGATTCAAAACCTTGATGCTGACCTACAAAGCCAAAAACGGACCAGCCCCTCCATACATGATGGCAGTGGTCAAAACCCGCCCTTCGAGCTTCAAGTACAGCTCGGCTTGACCCACCATCCCTCAGAATACAAGGTAAACATGCATCCAGACTATTTTCTATTCTGGCACCAAAATGGTGGAACGAACTTCCCTTGGGAGTCCGAACAGCTGAGTCCCTCACTTTCTTCAAACGCAGGCTGAAGACTCACCTGTTTCAGGAGTACTGAACTCCTTAAAGACTTTTGTTTCAACATGGTCTAAATGTGCGGAATCTCTAGATTCCAGCCTTGTCTACTAGCTAAGGATATTCTGAGTATACAGCAAAGCACTTTTGTAAGTCGCTCTGGATAAGGGCATTTACTAAATGCCATAAATGTAAATGTAACTTAAATTTGAATTCATTTCAGATTTAAGAATATCAAGTTAATTTCCTTCTGTAAACTTCTAAGATAGTTCACACCAAAACTATGGAATCCACTACAGAACTGGCCATTTTTAATATTTTGAGAGTCTAACATTACACAGAGTAGTCCAAAATAAAATCAGCCTTTATGCCTGTGATATGTCAATTCACTTTTTTTGAGAGGAATGGGTCCTACATTTGATCAACCTTGTTATGATTTACAACGATCAAATGTAAGATTATAGTTTGTTCTGATTCTGACCCAATCCCAGTAAAACTGTGTTCACATTTTGGGGATGTATTATGAAAGTATGCTCATTGTTGGATAATAATTCATATATGAATTTGGAGCTGTCCAGGGTTCTGAAGTGATCCATTTTTCTGGACATATAGATTTGTTAATACTTATAATTACTTCAAGGTTTTGGAAATAGTGGCCATTTTAAATTATTAGAAACTGAAAATAAAATAATCAATGCTATTGAATCTGTTCTGTTAAGGACTGAATGCATGTGTTTTTTAATATTACTTCAGTACTTTTTTGTTCATCTTTCACCTCAACCTTTAATGCATTTCTTACTGCATCTGATAAGATGTCATTAAGAACATGTTGGTGATTTCACTGGAGGGGGCACTGAGGTAGGGATGTTGGACAAGCCAGCTAGTCACTGTTCTGTCACCAAGGTAACAATGTTGGATGAGCCTGCTAGTCACTGTGCTATCACTGTGGTAGCAATGATGAGCAAACTGTTGGTTGCTGTGCTATCACCAAGGTATCAGTGTTGGTTGCAATTACCATGATACTATGCCTTTGCACTATTTGCCTTTAGTAATATTTCAAGCAAGTAGACACAACTAACCCAACCTAAAATTATATCTCCTCTCAGGAGCACATATAGGGGTTTGGGTGTCACTAGAGATTTATGAATAGGGGTCTGGATGTAAATAGAAAGTTTTATTACAAGTATAGAGAATAAATAAACAAAACAGAGGTACTCACAACCTCAAACACAAAAACCAACACAAAAGAAGCTGAGGAAACAGAACTATGTCAGAAATATGTGAACATGTATCACATATGTGAACAGCATGCGAAAAACAACAAACATGAGGCTACAACAGAGAACAACTGGAAACACTAATGAAAAGATGATACAAAGACAGAGACAAGGGAGGAAACTCCCTTGCTTAAAAACCACATAGTTAACCAAAACAAAACACTGACATACAGACTGGGAAAGACTGACACAGGAACACAGAGAGGTAAAAATTAGTCAGTGTAAACATAAGGGGGAGTCTGACAGCTAATCTTTGACCAAGAGGTTCTCGGAGTAAGCCCCACAGGACAATTAAAAACAACCTCAAAACATCTGCATTATGAACCTGATATAAAATTAAATACATAACCATATGGAGAGTTAGGCATAGTATGAGTAACAGGTCTATATAAACACTATCATATAATATATAATCATCATCATTCACTATCTGGTGTAAACAATGCCCACTAGTTTTATTTCTTCTGGAACACTAACCTAAATCAAACCTGCTTCTTAAGTCCAATCAAAATCAGCCAAATCAATTTTTATCCAGTTCTACCTTTATTAACAATTTACCAGATGAAAATGAAAACCTATTAGAATGTTTAATGTCTACAGTAAAAAAAATATTCTCACCTAACTGTCCTTTGGAGGAGTGGCCACCTTTATTAAAAAGTTTGTATATCATTCTATATGTAGGAAAAGAACATCATGAAGTTCAACAATGAATAAAGATCAAATTTTAACTTACTCTCAGCAGGTATTTGTAAAACATGCAGTCATAAAATTGAAAAAGAACAAGACATCAAATCTGTTTTATTTAAGTGTTTAAAAACTGTTAGTAAAAGACATTTAAATACTTTCTTTATTGTTCTGTGAAATTACACTCAGAAACATCCACTCAAACAGACACAGTGTCTCTCACACACATGCAGCTTAGAGTTAAAGCAATGTCCTCATAGGAAGGTCCATTTGCTCCAATGTCATTTTTGCCACTCCACCGGGCAGTTATTTCCATTAACACATGAACAGTCTCTGATCTCTATGAATGGGGAGAGACTAAAAAAGTCAAAACTGAAGATTTTCCAAGAGACAATTTTAAAAATTCTATATACCCCTTAATAGACCGTTTGCAGCAATTGGCTCAATAATGCACATTGAGATGGGATTTCCTCCCTAGCCACAATCTCAACCCTGCTCACTGATGAGCAAGCTGATTTGCTCCTTCTGTTGAAGCACGAGCGTAGGTTTGCTCTTAACACATGTGGGGACACAAGTTGAGAACAGGGTATATGGGCAAAAGTCAGGTCCTTCTGTCTTGCAAGTTGAGAATGGGGGAGAGGGTGTGAATTGGTGGGGGCAATTCACTATTCAATTATCATTGGTGGTGTCATCCCGTCCATGTTAAAACTACACTCTTGTGTTGAAGGGTAGGAACGCCACGTTGAGCTTTAGGAGAATGCCTATTTATATTTCAGTCGATGGCTGGTCTACTCATTTAGAACCTCTCTGCACTGGTTCACACGTGGTGTCAAAGACCAGACATTCAATTCAGGTCTCAGGGAACGTCAGGAATACCTCCCCAGGTCACCGGCT
The DNA here is from genome assembly GCA_034509495.1 of Acestrorhynchus altus. Taxonomy (NCBI): domain Eukaryota; kingdom Metazoa; phylum Chordata; class Actinopteri; order Characiformes; family Acestrorhynchidae; genus Acestrorhynchus; species Acestrorhynchus altus. Next base: position 14,862,574 of record CM067512.1, on the reverse strand, counting down.
GACTGTGAAAATGAAGACAGATAGCAATATAATTGACATTTATTCTTAAATCCTAAAGTAAATGTTTTGACTTAGCTTTATTGCAGATATTATTTAAATACCATAATCGATCCATTGCCTTGTACAAATATTTGTTGAAATAAGTGCCAGCTTCTTTGATGCTGTTTAAATGACATCAGATGACATTATTACAGGTTTGCTGCTTTTATTGAACTCTTCATACACCACAGGGCCTTATAGCTTCAAAACCTTAAAACCGTATGATTACATGTTTGTAAATGAGTTAGTATTTATTAATTACAAATCAAAACAATATAATGGGGTCTTGAATCAGGAGTGTGTGTGTGTTTGTGTGTGAGTTACATCACTGAATGAACATCTCTTCAGCACTGTGGGAATCAGAAGTGGGTGGTGTCGGTCTGTAGAGCTTTTAAGGGCTCGTATTGTTTTGTTTGTTTCCTGTTATCTCATGGTCTCATCTCGTGGTTATGAGCTCTTCTGGCGGTAGGGGGCGGAATGCTCCTGAGCGGTCCATTCTCAGTCCCAGGACTTTTATTTTGGCGTTTCTGAGCTTGGAGGCCATTTTGAGGCCAGTTTGAGCTGCTTGCTTCACTCTTGCTGTTGCTGTATGTTAGCAAGTTTGTGGCCAATGAACTAGTGGTTTGAGAAAAACATGGCGAATCTAGCTGCTGCTGTGGCCGCGGCGGCAGGCAGGGACCCCGCGGTTGACCGCTCACTGCGATCAGTGTTTGGTAAAGAACAACTTCTGTGTCTCTGTATCAATTAACAGCAGCTTCATCATGTTGGTTTCATTATGGAGTCCAGCTTAACCGTCAAATAACGGTTCAGTCCGCATGAGCAGCGTACAGAGGCGGTTTGTTTGGATGAAGGAGTGGGACAGGAGGAAGAGGAGGAGGATCAGACTCAGGTTTAGTGCTGATGTTTTGTGCAGGACTGCTGCTGTTCAGAGGAGCTGGTTGAGTTGTGAGATTCACTGATGACTTCATCACCAACCTCAGGGATCCTCAGTGAACTTTCTCTGATTTTTTTGTTTGTGTTGTTCCTGGACTGAAGTGAGCTCTGTGCAGCTCAGAATTATGAATTAAAGAAAGGCATCCAGTGAGCACCTACTCACTGCAGATAGAAATGAGAGGGATCAACAGAGAATGAACTGAGTAATTAGTTCTGTTGAGGCACGAAGACAGTAGAATCAGAATTTAGTGTCAACAATGTGTACCAGTTTGGCTCTCTGTCATGTGCTGAAGCATTGTGTGAAATTGTGACTCAAGCTTTTGTGTTCCAGTGGGAAACATCCCATATGAAGCAACAGAGGAACAGCTCAAAGACATCTTTTCAGAGGTTGGGCTTGTCGTAAGTTTCAGGTATGAACCTCAGGCCATATACCTGTACAAGAAGCTTTGTGCATTTATGAGGAGCATTTTAGTGATTAAAACAATCCATTGTTTTGCAGATTGGTGTATGACAGGGAAACTGGAAAACCAAAAGGCTATGGATTCTGTGAGTACCAGGATCAAGAGACTGCCCTTAGTGCCATGCGTAACCTGAACGGTAGAGAGTTCAGTGGCAGAGCCCTACGTGTGGACAATGCCGCCAGTGAGAAGAACAAGGAGGAGCTGAAGAGTGAGTAACCCAGTCCTACCTCAAAAGGTAGCTTTTTTGTTTCAAGCTGACCTGTTGTACCTTGTGTTCACAGGAAATGATGTGTGTATTTGTTTCCTTAGGTTTGGGCACAGGGGCACCGATTATTGAGTCCCCATATGGAGACAGTTGTCCAACAGAGGAAGCTCCAGAGTCCATCAGCAGAGCTGTGGCCAGTCTGCCCCCTGAACAGATGTTTGAGCTCATGAAGCAAATGAAAGTGAGTAGAGTGGAAACACTTGAGGGATTCTGAGAGCCACACACCACCATGGCCTCATCTTACCTCATGTTATCTACTATTTGTGTTTGCTACTAAATCTGTTAGTTTCCAGTCTCAACTCATAATTTGCACTGTAGGATTGTGTGTAATTAGATCACACTATGTTTTAATTTCTTCGGAGAATCTTCATTTAGAATACTGTCTAGTTTGGGATTGGGTTTTGTCCTGGTCTGGGAAACCAGGCCAACATTTCCAGTTTGTAGACAGAAGAGTCATTTTCTGAAATCAGGTATAAGTATGGAATCTGTTCCCATTTAGGGTCAGTTTTCCAGCGATTGTTTTCCTTCCAATCTACATTCAGGACGCTTTTATCCAGTAATAGGTATACTGCCTTTTCAGGAAGCCAACTGTTAAGGTTTGTTGTACAAGGACTGAATTTAATTGCATTTACCATTTGTTCACTCTTCTTTTTTTTTTTTCCTGCAGCTGTGTGTTCAGAACAGTCCCCAGGAGGCAAGAAACATGCTCTTACAGAATCCCCAGCTTGCCTATGCTTTACTGCAGGCCCAAGTTGTCATGAGGATTGTAGACCCTGAGATAGCCTTGGTAAGATTTTCAGGGATATGATGCTGAGCTCTGTGGGGCTGTGGTGCTTTTGTAAGCTGACACTTCAACAATGAATAAAAATAGCTTCAGGACTAAAAGGAATGGAGTGAATAGATTAAATGCTTCCACCACTATGTTTATACAGTGGGGAAAAATAAGTATTTGGTTCAAGTTTTTCCACTTGGAGTGGTCTGTAATTTTTATCATAGGTACACTTCAGCTGTGAGGCAGAATCTTAATTAAAAATCAGAAAACCATGTATGAATCACCTACCAACCAGCAAGAATTCTGGCTCTCATAGACCTGTTTTTTTTTTTTTTTAAGGAGGCCTCCTACTTTGCACTCATTACCTGTATTAATTGCACCTGTTTGAACTTGTTACCTGTATAAAAGACACCTGGCAAGCAGCTTGGTGAGAAGATAACAACTGGTAGTTCAGTTATTAGAAAATTAAAGAAACTCAAGATGACGGTCAATCTTCCTTGGTCTAGGGCTCCATGCAAGATCTTGCATTTTGGGGTAAGGGTGATTTCTGAAATAGGTCAGGGATCAGCCCAGAACTATACTGCAGGGCCTTGTAATTGACCCGAAGAGAGCTGAAAAGAGCTGAGAGATTCTCAAAGATTACTGTTAGTAACACAGTACCCAGTCATGGTTTCAAATCCTGCTCGGCACACAAGGTCCCCCTGCTCCCACCAGCACGTGTCCAGGCCTGGTTGAAGTTCACCAGTGACCACCTGGATGATCCAGATCAGAAATGGGAGAAGATCATTTGGTCAGTTGAGACCAATATAGAACTTTTTTTTTTTTGGCCATGTTTGGGGGAAGAAGAAGGCTGAATACATCCCCAAGAACACCATCCTAACCATAATTCTGGGGGTGGAAACATCATTTTTTGGGGGTGCTTTTCTTCAAATGGGATAGGAGTTCTGTACCGTATTGAAGGGAGGACAGATGAGGCCATGTTTCATGAGATTTTGACAACCTCCTTCCCTTAGTAAGAGCATTGAAGATGGGTTGTGGCTGGGTTATCACCCAAATGCAGTTGCTCCATAAGAAGCATTTGAAGGTCCTGGACTGACCTAGCCAGTATCCAGACCTAAACCCAGTATAAAATCTTTGGAGGAAGCTGAAACTCAGTGTTGGCCAGTAACAGCTCCAAAACCTGAAAGATCTTGAAAAGTGGGCCACAATCCCTGCTGCAATCTACTGAAAAATGTAAAAATAGAAAATATTTATTTATTTATTTATTTATTTATTTATTTATTTATTTATTTATTTCCCAAATGAAGTGTACAATAAAATTTACAAACCTCTTTATTCATTGTAGGTGTGAAGACTTGCAAAATTGACAGCGTATCAAATAAGTATTTTCCCTACTGTATAGGCAGTAGCAATGACTTATGATTGTGAATGACTGCCCTTGTGCCCCTGTTAGGAAAAACTTTCTGTTCTTTTAGAAAATGCTTCATCGGCAAGCAGCTGTGCAACCCCTAAACCCAAACAGTCAGCCAGGCCCAGGCCCAGTGCCCGTGTCTAACCAGCCTCTTGCTCAGCCCAGTGTTCCTGTGTCCCAACCACAAGCTATGGTAAAATATACCTCTTTGATGTTGATTTTTGTACCATATATGTAATTAATGTTCTGGGAATTTGATTATATTCAGACTTTACACATCCGAGGTAAATGGAAATGGATAGAAACAACTTAACAGCACTCGAATTTTATTTAATTATGTTTAACTACTGTGCACAACAAATTACATATTCTGGAAATCAATACATTTTTCAGAACTTGTAAAAAATGCACAGGAGTGTACAGTAATGTTTTAGTAAACACCTTTTGTTAATTTCACGGCTCACAGCAAGGAATGCATGTGAACGGAGCACCCCAGATGATACAGCCCTCTCAGATGGCAGGGGGAGTTCCAGGGCCTATGCCAGTGCAGGGGCCTATGCCAGTGCAGGGGCCTATTCCAGGACAAGGGCCCATGCCTGGACAGGGTCCTCTTGGGCCAGGAGGTAAAGTGTGTGTGTGTGTGTGTGTGTGTGTGTGTGTGTGTGTGTGTGTGTGCGTGCGTGCGTGTGCGCGCGCATGTTTTGTGTGTGACCAGAGCTGTTTCCCTCTGGTCCCTTGCCTACAGGTGGAATGCAGCCTCAGATAGGGATGCCACAAGGAGGCCCTGTTCCCATGGATAGGGGACCAGGTACTGACTCGGGTTGTGTTCCTTTTTGTGAAACATACAACATAATCTCTATCATTGTCTTGATAAAGATCTTCACTTTATTCTAATTTGCTTCCTCCAGTTTCTTCATGTGCAATCTTTTACATACAGTTACTGTCCATTTCCACTGAACAAAGGGTATTCCTGAATGAGTATCAGATACTAAGTGTAGTTGATATTCATGCAAGAATAGCTCATCTCGTATGCTAGCCATTTGTCATTCAGTTTGCCTCTTTGAAGGCTTGAACAGTACCAGTTTAAAGCATTCTAGTTTTGAATTGCTCCTAAGTAGAAACTGTAGGGGATACTGTGTACTTTCTCAGTCCTCTTTCCTGTTCCTTTTATTTAATGCTGACCCAGGAAACCTTCAGGACTCTCCTGTAGGATCATCTGGGCAGGCTGCTATCGAGCGGCCACAAGGTATCAGTAGGTCACCGTGATGTGCTCAAAAATGAGATATCTGGTTCTGAGATATAATACCCAAACATTTGGAGGCCATTTCATTGTTTGGTGTCTTTCCATGTTTCCATGGTGTCTCATTCCCAGGAAAATTTGGCTTTCTTCAGTGTTTTGACAGTAGTCATCAGAAATTCTGTGTCTAGCTGTATTGGCTGGTTAAAAGGAAACAGTGACTTTTTTTTCCAAGTCATGATTGATGGTGCAAGCATGCTGTATAACAAAGGAAAGCTATTAGCATTTCAACATGACTTTAGTCTGTGTTTATGGTTCCGTGACAGTCTTGTCAGATGAGGCCTAAAAATGTATCATTGTGTTCTCGAGTATACTTGCTCAGTTTTAAATGCCATGTTTGATTTGTATCTGTTCACACCTCTGTGTGTGTTATGACATCTTTATTTCCATTTTACTCAGTTGTGTGTGTAATTTATTGTCTGTCTTCAAGGTGAGGTTTCTCGTACACCAATATCTTTTTTTCAGACTGTTTTTAAAACTTGTATGATGTGGTCTTTTATAGTGCCCATGGTGGACCCAAGGGCTCCTATGCGAGGGGCACCACCAGGACCACAAGGGATTCCTCCAAGAGGCCTACTGGGTGATGGCCCTAATGACCCACGAGGTGGCTCACTGGTCAATGTCACTGGGGATGTAGTAGAACCAGGGTGAGGACCACACCACCTTTTGATTGTTCAATATATATTTGTATGGCATGTGTCCATGTATGTCTGTGAAACGATATTGCATTTAGGTATACAGTCAGCCTTGAGGGAAGTATGTTGTTCCCGGAAAGTTCACATTATTGGCCTGCATGAACCAAAGAAAACTGGAGCTATTTCCCTGAATTTGGAAGTTGAATTAAGAATAATCTAATGCATCATTAAAACTTGGATTGATGGTGGTGATCAGTGAAATTTGTGGTTAGAAGGAAATCAGATCAGAAATTACTTTCACAGTAGACAGCATTTCTACATGTACTTCAGAGTACTATGAGAACTCAGTATTGACTGGACAGCTGTGGTCATTTTGGTAGAGAGGATAAAAATTGGACCATGGAGCAATGGTAAAAGGGTTTTTTGTCTGACTACAGATTTATATTATAACAGATTGAAGGTCAGATCATGGTAAGAAAGCAAATGTATGAAGCAATGCCACCATCATGCATAGTGTCCACAGTACTGGGGGTCTGGGGGCAGCCACTCGACGTTTTTTTTTTTTTTGTTGTTTTTTTTTTTAGAACAAAAACCATAGGTATATTTCAGAACAAAAGAAAGCATGTGCAAGTGGTTCAGGGACCATGAGGAATAATTTTCACCCATGAATTGTCCAACAAACTGACCTTAAGACCACTATGAATGTAAATAAATGTTGTGCCATTTCATAAGACTATTACAATGCCACAGCAATTGGTGTAATCAAGACTAAAGGCAGTCCAGTGTAATATTTTGCTATGTTTTGGGTTGGCAGTGTATGTACACAAGCCTTGCTTGCTATTTGTCTTTATTTTTCTCAAGACTATTTTATTTTACTATATTTTATGTTATGTTACAGCTCAGGTTGACTTGTCATATATTTCATTATTGTGGGTGTGGGTGTGGGTGTGGGTGTGGGTGTGTGTGTGGGTGTGTGTGTGGGTGTGGGTGTGTGTGTGTGTGTGGGTGTGTGTGTGTGTGTGTGTGGGTGTGGTTAGTCGGGGTTATATTGGAGGTCCACCACCACACCAGGGCCCCTCTATGCACATGGCACCTCCAGACATGCGTGGACCCCATGACATGAGAGGAGCTCCAATGATGGGAGAGCCCAGAGGTCCAATAATGGAGCAACGATGCCCACCCATGGACTCTAGAGGTACTCCTGTAAACCATGGCCTACGCTACCATTTACAATTTAGATACAGCTTATTGAATTTGATATATTTTATTATGGAATCTATTGTGTTTGGAATTTGGAATCATAATGCTCATTATCCAGAATATATCCTAGTGTCCCGGGACATATGCTTCCCAGTAGTGCAGTGCATCTGAATATCCAGTCCTTCCACTTTTCAAAACCTGTGTAAATGATCTTTTGATGTTCTCACAATTCCAATTTGAAATGCAGGAATTTTATGTTTTATGTCAGTGAGAACATTATTTTTGGGTATGTCAGGTTTTTAAATGCACCACCAGATTAGTGTTGATTAGAACAAATAGTGCTGTGGTAATTCATAAAGAAGGAAGTTACTGTTACATTAAGTGGCATTAATCTTAACAACAAATTACAAAAACATTACATAAAATAGTTAGATTTGAAGTGCATATGAATCCACTAGGTTGACTGACATATTTTACTTCTTCATTTTGAAATGACATTATGGTAAACATTACAGCTGCAGTTGAGATTAATTGATTTTCAGAGATTATTAACAAAGAGTTGAATATTTAGTATTTTACTTGGTATGACAGAACATAAATGAGATTGGAAAAGCTCAAATTTAAATGGCTGAAAATGGATGATTTTTAGCAGATAACAAAGCCTCAGCAAATATAGGAACATTTTTAAGATGGGTGGCATCTCACTAAACTGGTTGTAAGAATGTCAAGATTGTGTAGGGCTGCAACAAGGCAAGGGCCAGCGACTTCAAAGATTTGTTGTATACTTATTTGGTCTCTGCACTTCCATGCACATCGGTCCCTTCTACATTGTTCTAAATTGAAAATAAGAACTAGTTTTAGTGGTTGTTATTAACAAAAGCTATGTATTGTAAACAATGTTTTTTCTTGTTAAAAGCTCCCATTTCTCAAGGTCGTGATCCTCGGGCTGTAGACACTCGGGGTTCTGTGGCAGGCCAGAGGGTTCCGGGAGCAAGCGGAATGCAGGGGGGTCCCCCTCCTCATGCAATGGGATCCAGTGTGCCTCCAGCTGCTCGGCCTGTATGTGTTAACCTTTTTTGTACATAATTTGTCTGAAAATTCAGTGCATAGTCAAACAAAAATAACTTTTCTTCACCAGGGTCCTGCCTCTGATGTGTCATCTCAGGATCACGAAAAGGTAGCTCATTCTTTCTACATGCACCACATTGTTATGAAAAAAGACTTAAGCTTAAGTTTTGTAGGACAATGCAAATTTGTAGACAGGGTGCCTGGGTACGGATTTCTCTACAGTAACAATTCCATTACACACAATCTCATTTCTTAAGTGATCAGATGATTGTGTCTGTATCTTGAAATCTTTTATGCTGTACTTGTTTAATTGTGTTTGGTTTGTCTAGGCTGCACTGATAATGCAAGTGCTACAGCTGACTCCAGAGCAGATTGCCATGCTTCCCCCAGAGCAGAGACAGAGTATCCTCATCTTGAAAGAGCAGATCCAGAAGACTGCTGGTGCACCCTGAGGATTCCATGCATGGTGTGAGTTTCTGAAGTCTCCTCTTGACTATACTAAGGAACTGTTTTGTAACTAGGACCTGACACACAGGCTGCAGCTATTCGTCAAACTCAAGTAACTCAGTTACTAAAATGATTAAGGCAATTTCTTTGTTTATTCCTTATTATTATACAAAGTTCACTCAATTCACTTTTACTGCAGCACAGCTCACTTAAACTGTGGCCAAGTGTTAAGGAGGAGATGTGATTCGATGACGCCAAGTGCAAAATGGAGAAAGAAAAAAGTAGCAAGAGACAAACAGATCATATGAAACCGCAGATAAACACAGTTTGAGTAAATTTCCAGCTGAATAGTGTAGCTTTCCAGTGTGGCTGTTGTAATAGCAAAAGTAGCCTAGCAAACTGACACAATGTCAGTGCTTCCACATCTCAGCTCACTCCCTGACACTGATCAGCCACAACATGACCACCTCCATGTTTCTGCAGTCAGTGTCTATTTGTACTTCTGTATTTACATACTGTCATTTATTCTCCTTTCACCCTGTTCTTCAATGGACAGGACCACCACATTGCAGGCATTATTTGGGTGGTGGGTCATTCTCAGCAGTGCAGTGACCGAATAGTGTCTGTTCGGTTGTGACCCTGTGGGTTCCTGACCATTGAATAACAGGGTGAAAGGAGGCTAACAGTGTATGCAGAGAAGCAGATGGACTACAGTCTGTAATTCTCGAGCTATAACATGCTTCTGTTTGGTATGTGGAGCTTACAATGAAGTGGTCATAATGGTCATATACTAACATGTAAGACATGAAGTTTTCTGTGATTTTGTCCAATTTGTTTTTTGGTTCACAATAAAAAAATCAAAGTTGTAGGCATGTTCTGTAAATCAAGTGATGCAAAGTCAAATAATCCATTTCAGTTCCAGGTTGTGAGGAACCAAAACATGAAAAATGCCAAGGTGGGGTGAATGCTTTCACAGGGCTGTGTGTGAGAGATTTTATATATAATGAGAGAGAGAGAAAATATTATACACACATGAATACACTCTTCTTTGTGTTTTTCAAAGTACTCAATTGAATAATTGATAGTAATAATAATAATTGAATCAATAATAATAATAATTGAATCAATAGCTGCACCCCTAGTTTCAAGTTTCAAAAACTTATTTCATGAGAAGACCTAGATGCCACTTTGTTACATCTACCTTGTTACCCACAATGATTGGCTGTTTTACCATAAACTGCCAAGAAAATCGTTCAGAATTTAATTCTATAAGGTAGGTCATATTATGTGGGTTATGAAAATCAAAAACCCAGAATCTCAAAACATTTGAATGTTTGAAAACAGTATCAACAGTAACATTTAAAATGCTGTATTTAATAAAACATGACCTTTACCTTTTTTTAATGAAATGAAGGTTGAGGAACACTGCTCGCATTTGATTACTGCTCTGTTTCAGATTACAGAAACTCTTAGTTGTCTTTTTGTTTGGCAGTCGGTGCTGCAGGTTGTGGTGTTGAAGTCTATCAATGTTGCTGAACCTGATAAACTCGTAGCAGTACTACACAGACTGTAATATTTCAGCTAGCGCTATACTCAATGAGCTACCGTAATTGTATATCTACAAGAAACACCTACATGTTGACTATCTTTTTGTTTGTTTTTCAGGAACAGGGTATTTCCAGGGTGCACACAACCTACACACCTGCGTCTTGTCAGTGAAGAAACTAACTTTTAAAGATTTTGTTTTTTGTTCTTGTTGACCAATAAAGTTGTAACTGTATAGCAACAAAGTTGACATTGAAGGCAGACTTGTGTATGATCTCACATTGACGACAACAACGACATGACTAGATTTCATTAGTTTCATTATTGTCAAAGTTTTATTTCTTGTCTGAGGTTTTCCAATAAAATACAAAAAAATCAATAAAATATTCCTTTTTTTTTTACAAGCACCTAACAGCTTTTCCTACAAGTACAAGTGAAACTAAGAATAAGCAAGTGAATATAATGGTATGCCCCTCTGAAGTGAAAACACAATCCGTTTCAACAATCAATAATTTACTTTTACTTTCTTGATAACGAGTTCACAATAGTGAAGCTGCAGCATCAGTTATTTCCTTCTTACAAGATAATTCATTAGTAACGATGCAGAAATCAATACCTCGATGAAATAAAATGCTCCCACAGTCAGTCACTAAAGCCTGATTTATAGTCTGCACAGAGTATGAGCAGGGTGCGGTATCCCTTTCAAGATCTGCAAACATCTAAGTGAACCATTCAGTACATGGTACTGAATAAAAATATGGCTATGGCAAATACAATTTGTTACATATGTTTTATTCTACATTGTCCAAGATTTCAATAAACTGGACACTGCAGAATTTACAGTCATAACATTAGTTAATGCTCAAACTGCATCAAGCAGTCAATCAGACTCAGATCAGAGAGACCCTTTGCCTTGCAGCTGCATTGTTTTCTTAAACATGCACTTTTCTGCAGGGCTCCTCACCAATACAAGAAGAAAACAGTGCAAAATAGTGTTATTGATGCAGCATAAGTTCAGAGTGGAAAGTACATGGAAGAACAAAATGAACTAGTCCTTTGAGTTAAGCTGGTTGCCTGTGACACTCTTCAGAAGTTCTCTTTGTTAAAGTAAAACTTGGTCTTCCGAGGATCCACATCTGAATATTTCACACACTTCTTTTCCAAGACTTTGGCCAAGGCAGCTGGGCCACACAAGAATGTTCCGACTACTGACCTGTAGGTATGAAATAAGGATGTGTGGTAAATGATTCATTTTTTAAAATTAATTTCATTAATTTTTTGTTAGATGGGTGCGAATAACATGTTTAAGAAAATTTAAACTTACGAGGGATTCTCTTGACGAACTTGCTCAAACTCTTTATCCCAGTTGGGTCTTCCATAGTGAGTCTTCTGCTTTAGTCCAGTGATGACATCAGTGTCTTTATCGAAGTGAACCATCACATGGGCTGCCTGTAGTCACAAAATAAATAGTGACTAACATGCAAGATGTTCTTTGACCCCTCTCAACACTGTTCACAGGATCACAGTTCTCTAAAGTTTTTATCAGAATGTACAGCAAACTTACATGAGTATGGTTCCATCCAGTGAGGTAGAGCTTATATGTCAGGAAATCTCTCATGCCTCTCTCTTCCATTTCCTTCTCAAGAACCTGGAGCAGGTCTGCAAACCACTCAAAGGCATAAGTCTCCCTACACAACCAGTAGAAGTAAATCTGTATACAAGAAAGGAACAAACCTGAGATGTGCCATGCAGATGACAATCTGAATATCTCATTTTATTAAAAGGACCCTGGAAGTAAAGCTTTTACATTCTTACCTTCCTGGTGCGCAGTTGGGGGTTGGAATCTTTGAATTTATACCAGATAGACTTCAGGATGGAGGCAAATGGGGTCACTCCAATCCCAGCACCTACTAGCATGCTGACCTCGTAGTCAAACACATCCTCACTGGCAGTGCCAAATGGGCCATCCACACCTATTCTAAATGAGAAAAAAGGCATTGAGTTAGACTTTCCCTCTTCAAATATGTTGCTACTACATATGATTGTTGAAATTCCACTCCAATTCCATTATTGGAGAAAATATAATGGGTTTTGGAATTATTATGGACCCATATTAGAAAGAAAAATAAATCTTACTTGGGTCCTTGGTTCCCTTCTGGCAAGTTTTCCACCATCTTGATGAGCTTTTCTGTCCAGTCCCCAGCTTGGCGGATGTGAACAGTGAAAAAATCCTCCTCAGGGGCTGATGTCATTGTAAATGGGTGCCATTCCAATTGGGAGATGTCCGGACAGTTTAGGAAAACATACTGGCCGACGTCCATTTTGAAACCAGACTTCAGCAACTGTAGCTCAAGGACTTTGGATGGATGCATTACAATCTAGACATGAAGACAGGTCAGCTGTTATTCAAAGATAACTGTCAGAAATACCATCTGTACCTTCTCAGCATTGGTGAAGGCTTACCTTTTTGTACCTGACAGTCTGCATGTAGCGGATAAAGCGCAGCAATCTCTCACATATGTAGATTACCATGGGCGCAATCACCCACATCCAGGTCTGTTCAATGAAATGGGAGTTATGTAATGGGAATGAACATTGAGGAAATATCAGTTAATTATAAACACACACCCTTTAACTCCTACCTGAGGAAATCCACCAGCAAACTGAGGAATGGGACATTGAGGAATCAGACCCCAGTTCTGTGGCTGATCTTTGCAGAAGGTGGTGTTGTGAGGTGGGTTAGTTATCACCTGCCCTCGCACAATGCGCCTGTTTCAGAAAGAAATGACATCTAATTCTTTGTAGAAATACAGAATAGATCAAATCAAGCAGTGCCAATGTTTAGTACGTTTTTAATGGCTCACCCTGCACCATGAAAGACCAGGCCTGCAAAGAAAATGATGAAGAGGTGATGGGTGTACCAGAAGACCTCAAAGTAACTTCGCCGAATGACTTCCATCGATGATGTGATGATGAGAATGAGAGCGAGGGTAATCACTACTCCCGTAAGGCCAGCAATGGTGGTGAAAGCAAATATGGTTGGGGTCTGGTGTACATATATATTGTCAGTGGGGCTCCCTCAGTCACAATATTGTACTTAGAAAACTATAGTGTTCAAGATAATAGTTGTACGCATGATGTTCATAAATGTAATTTAATTCATACCAAAACGTGTTTTTTACATTTATGCATTTTTGGGATTTTTTTCTTTGAAAAAAACTTCCCTGAAGCAATGTCTATTTAATTATACTATATTATTTAGTTGACATTGGCACATATACACAAGTAGTATGTACTTAAAATGACATATAAAAGGTGGAACTCACTGTAGAGTCAGACTGGACAGGATTTAGGAACGTTGTACCTTCACTTTTGTCATCTTCAAGCATAGAGAGATTACCAGGGAGGGGACCATATCGTCCATGTCGGCTGTTGATGTACCATTCCACGTTGAGCAAATGGGCAATAGTGTGAACCGCTAGAAAGTGAAAAAGAAGAAGGGAACTTTGTGATAATCTTAGTATTTTTTGTCTTGTCCAAGTGTACTGAACCCTCAAACATGGTGAGGGTTGTTCAGGGATTGCTGGCGTTATACTCAAGGTTGGCAGTGACTGACTTGGTAGAAGTTGAAAACACTGGGAGATATTTTGCATTGAGCATAAAGCATGTGTGATGAACCTTTACTATATGTATACTATATGAATATGTATGTCTTACATAAAGGTGATAATTTGGTAAATGGTACTGCTACTAATTTAACCATTTTAAAATATAACGAAAAGTACAGGATGTCCATGTGGATTTGTAAGTCCACCCTTGGTAAATATTTAGCAATATACCGGAAAAGAATTCTTTATCCTCTTCCAGGTAGTGTGACCCAGATTTACACAGTCTTCCTGGACTTCAACTGATAACAGTGGCATAATCCTCAGCAAATGAACTTAACTGTGGTAATAACTGCATGTTGGATAACTTGAGGTAAATACTTTGTGATCTTTAGAAATATCTGACTAAACCCTTGTTTTCTGTTATTTGTCTGTCTAGGACACTTTTATATGGTTTACCTGTCATTAAGGCAATCATGTAAGCAACCAGCTTGTGGAATGTGAGGTTTTTGTCCAGCTGTTTCCGCATAGTTCGTCCACAGCACTGAAATGTGAACAAAAGAAGGTTTTTGTTTAAAAAAAAAGAAAAGAAAAGCTATCAGGCTGCATTCCTTGTCATCTCTGAAACAGAAGAACATGCTGACACACTTGTGCTTACAATCTCTCTCTCACACACACACACACACACACACACACACACACACACACACACACACACACACACACACACACACACACACACACTTCATCAACTCACCACAAAAGAGCCACGGATCAGAGAGAGGAGGTTGCGGCACACTGGCAGGAGGATAAGCAAGCAGTTAAAGTTGAGGACAGCAGCAGGAGCTCTGGCCCAGGACAGCGCAGACTGGAAACAGACAATGTAACATTGATTTCACCTAGTCTTTCCATTGCTGTCACTTTCACTCTTCCACCACAGACATGGGAACCCTTCATGATATATTTGGGATCATATAGACCCCAGATCCCCTTTAAAGGATAAATTTAAAACATCATAAACAAACCCTCTTAAATAAATAAAGTTTATTACAGCTTGTCAAAGTTTCAGACACTCTTTGATTTACACACAACTGTTTGTGAACAAAAATTGAAATATTCATGTACAACCCATCATGAAATTCATCATTAAGGGTAATTGCAATGTTTTATTCACTTTATGTAAATATCACCTCTCATATGCACACTTTGTTGCAAATGGAAGATTTAAGGCATTTGTTTTTATTTTAATTAGAGCAAAAGAAATAGAACTACATTTGAGGGGAAAAAATATTATTCTATATAAATTATTAGTTTAACTTGTTCATGGGAACCCCAAACAACACGGAAGTTGACAGTTTCAAGTTCACATGCATGACAAAGGTGGGCATTGCTCACTTTCTGAACAATATTAAGCTGTTTATGATAAAAGCTGAAAATGATCTGTAGAATAATATCATATTTAAATGCACATTATATCTTAATCTTCAAAGAAGTAAATTTAAGGTGATGAATTTTCAGTCAAACTCACCCCTAGTAGTTGACGAGTATAGTAGTGTGGAGAGCCCAGGTCATAAAGCATATAGAAGTGAACAAACAAGAAGATATTGATGCCCATCCAGACCACCTAGGAAAAATCATATTTTAATATGCCATTTTATAGAAATGTTGGATACAACTGTAGGTGAAATAAATAATAAATACCCAAGTCTCAATATAGTGATCTGTTATTAACATAGGAACTCATTTGTATGATAAATATCCTTTAATTTATGTAAAATGAAGCTTTTTAGTCCACTTCTTCTTACCAAAATAAAGGTTTCCAGCCCATGGTTTACAATCCAGTTCCCCATCTTCACCTGTAGGAATTCAGGTCTGGTGGAATTTTTTTTCAGCACACAGGTTTTATCCTCGAGCCCTCAGCAGACTCCACCTCCATCTCAGACAGCCACAAGGAAACCAGGAGGTCAACAATTATGACATGATGGGGAAACTGAAGAGGAAAAACCTTGACGTAGAAATTGTGCACGTCACGTAAAATGAATGTGCAATCTTCTAGATTCCATTTACTGAAGAAAGCTGTGAAAGGCACAGATTTTTATCCGAGGAGCAAAAATACCACAGTCCAGCTTACAGCCTGAACAGGACTCTAAAAAATTCTAAGGGTTCAGAAACCAGAAACACAATGTCAAATGTTCAACATATTTTATTAATTTCTAATATTTAAGGTACAGTAGATTGGAGGCACATTCTTCAGGCACAAAAGCATCCAAAACAAAACATATTTTGGAGCAAATTAAACATTCTGTCTGTTAAAATCTGTTCATTCTTTTTAACATCTTGTTTTGGAGTACAAGTCCTACAGGAAAATCAAGCGCCACTTAAAACTGAGGTGTGTCTCACTCCACAAAGAACTTCAGTTTTACTTCCTCAGTTTGTTACAGGAAATATACGAGTGTATACATTTCATAAAGCACTTGAAGGCAACAAACATTTTCCTTTTCCTTGTCCATTACACATGACCTACAAGGTAACAAAACAGGGGATGCCCTAAATTATAATGTTTCACTGCTCAGAGCCAATTGGCATGTTGCCAACACACCTGGGCAGCAGTCTGGTGGACAGCCCTGCCCTGAAGGCTGCCTTTGTAAACCATTTCTGGATAACCTAACCTCTGTAAATGTTTTGGTATTAAGCAGAAAATAAATCAATGAACTCCTTTCATTTCCACACCAAAGTCTAGAGTACTGTTATTTATCCATTGTTCCATTCCAAATCCTCAAGCTGAAAATACTGGAATCACACAAATTGTTCATGTAATGAACTGCAACTTCAGTAAAGCTCCACACCTTGTCTTTACCAAACCTCAAAATCCTGAGCATGGATCAGTGCAAATATGCTAGGTCTGGCCCTAAAAGGTACCAAACAAATGGCACAACCTGGTCAAGCTGCCTCCATAGTGTCCTCTAGAATATCAGTTTCTCGTTCCACCAGCTGGGCAGTGAGGTCTGGGGGTGGTGAATCCTCAGTAACTAGTACACCGTCTTCCTGAGGCTCGGCCTGGCCTTTACTGCAGCAACACACACAACGCAGGCAGTCTTCCACGTTGTGTTTGAAGAGCTTGCGAGCAGGGTGGCAGAACTGATAAAAGAGCAGCATGAAGAGCACAGCCAGGCTGTAGCAGACAACCAACTGTACAACCAGCAGAGGCACACACACATACACAAAGAAGTCTGACTGAAATAAATACCACAACATAATAAGTACAATGTTTTCGACAAAGCGAAGTGTGTAGTAGATGGTGAGACGACTCCATCGGGGCTGCTTCTCAATGAGGTCATGATCGGCCAGGTTGAGCTGCACTGCTGACCAGCAGAAGACATTGATGCATGCATATAGGAAGGTGACCATGCATAGCACCACTGTGGTACCAAGCTTGCTGAAGTTCTTCTCCACATTCTCAGGAAGCGAGGCCTTCCTAGCCCAGAACTCCACCCAAGGCTGGAAGAAAAATATGAGCAGGTTGGCAAGGCCCACTGGGATGACCCAGAAGGTGAGGGCAGTGCTAAAAAGCACCAGGGAGGCGATGCGGGTGGTAATCTCCAAACCACGCCACAGTACCATGCAAAGGTAGGCACCAGGCTTCACCCTCACTTTGTAGTCATCATACCGAATCTGAATGGCCAGCACACTGCAGACCAGGGCTCCATAAGTGATTGAGATCAGAGAGATGGCCATCAAAGCCACTGGGAGGGAAAAAAAAGAGTAAGTATTAATTTTACTGATATTCAACAGGTCTTACATTTTACATGCACTGTATTTGTATATCTTTGAACATCTGTTGTTTCCATATCACATTTGGTTACATACCTAATACCCCATTGAATATTTTGTGTGTGGTAACATACAGGTGCATTATGTATACAATTACTGACTGTACTCCATCTGCACAAATATCAGTAGACAGTGTCAGTGGCAAAAGACCAAACAGAATTTGAGTGATGAGCCATTCTCAACTGTGACTGTAGCATGGTAGTATCTGTTTTACTGGTGCGAGTGTATCGTTGGTGTGGCTGAGACAGATAAAGGTTTAGGGAATAACAGAAACTGTGGATGGATAGTGTTTTCATTGGTTAACTATCTTTAACACAGCAGTGACATCAACAAGACTTTTCTTGGCCACTTTATGGGGCAAACACATACCACATTTAACTGTACACTTACAAAGTGTACTAACAAATATACTGATTTTCCTCCAGCTCTATGCCAAGGGTGTCCTTTTACACTGATCAGCAGAGGAGAACAGATAAACTTACAACAAAAATCAGCTAGTTGTTTACTGTATACTTTCAACATGTACCTGTTCTGCAGTTTGTTTTTTGTTTTTTTGTTATTTAATTTAACAATAATTTAAATCTGGTAGTTCTTTACATGGTATCATTGCATGACAAATGGACAATCAATAAATAAATAAATAAATAAATAAATAAATAAATAAATAAATAAATACAGACCGAACCGACATTCAATGAAATCACTTAAATGTTAACAACATTAAAAGAAACACATAATGAGTGATATTTAGGTGTAAACAGATAAGTAAGCTGCATATTCTTATTTGTATCCGTGATTGTTATTTGCTGAAGTCTCTGAACTGCTCCTCCATGCAGAACAGTTCCAGCTCCTTGAGACTCTTTGGTCATTGCTCATGGACTGCCCTTTTTGGTTTGGATGCAAATCTGGAGACTGGGCTAATATCTCCAGGTGTATCGTGGAATTCATTACACCACTGATTTTCACGTGATAATGTGGAATTGTGTTCATCCAGCCACAGGTACATCATTCCCACTGAAGTTCCAATGATCACTAATTTTAAGTGCTGCATTTTGTGTCCTTATTTTGTATAACTTTTTGAAAAGGTTTCTAGTTCTGTAGGTGGGGTCCACAGAGCGTTGAAATGTGAAAACCCCAATATTAAATTAAGTTGCGTTCTAAAACAGTGGTTTTGGGTTCATGTTTGTCATTTTTGTATATGGGCACAATATGGTCACACAACCTTTTCTTGTCAAATTATAAACAGGTAATTACATTAATCACAAACTACTAGCCTAATCCATGTGGTGCTTCTCACTCATTTGAGTTAAAAGTGGTTTTATCAAAGATGATTGGGAAGGGTTTTACAAATGTCTGACCTCATTTATGCCGCAGACAAACATGACATAAATAACAGTTGTGAACAATTTATGATTTCTATTAAATACAATGCTAACACTTGAATCAGTATATTGATTAGTTACTTTGCATTCATGTTTTTGCCCAGTTTCTTGAAGGGTATTAATAGAGTTGTACCTGATAATGTGCCAAGTCAGTGCAGGTACCTAATGTAATCAGAACAAGTAGTCACTGTATATAAGAAAATGCTTTTCTCAGCTTAACTTACTTCTAGTGGGAAGGAAGTACTTTTCCTGAATTGCAGCATACAGCTGCAATGTTAACTGAGGAGTGGAGCCAAGAAAAGCCTGGATTACAGCTGTGCGTTTGAAGGCGTTGCAGTGAACAGCCAGCTTGCGTTCTGAATGTCCAATCTCCCATTCCATAGGGGAGCCGAAGGCTTTGCCGTTCTTCAGATTTTGCTTCCTTGTGATTGTAACATAAGGCTCCTCCTGCCTTCCAGCCTTACAATAAGTAATCAAAGCTTCTACACACCTGCAGGGTAAGAAAACAGAGACAGGACACAGTCAATGCTGCAGCCTCTAGTTCAGAGTCCAGTCAGTGACCAGAGACCATTGGTGCAAAACAGCCAAAATGAGAATATTTTTTCAAATGTAATTATAATGCTGTACAGCGATTCACTTTCTGATTTCAAAGGTAGGCCTGTGAGCTAAAAAGACAACATGAAAACATGGAAGATGTGAAATAAAAGCCTCATCCCAGAGAGTTGTTTAACATAACTTGTCTGCAATAGTACCACTATAGTCACTGCACTTGGCTTCCACACGAGGGCTCTAGCATGCAAGAAATATTACAGCTTCCTTGCCTCGTCATTCCTCTTCAGTGAAATACGAGTAGGGTGTGTTTCTGCTTGGTGGAAGACTGCCTTGTTACTTACAGGGAATGGCTATCATAGCAGCACACGTGTGCTAGACAAACAGTAGAGTTTGGTAGTCATAGTCTTTTAACCACTGTATCCCTTCAGTGCTCTGAATGGACTAAATGTAATGAAAGAACATGTTGGTTTTGGTCTGTAACTATGCTATGGTGACGTCACACTGCTGCACTGTAGGCTAATCGTCCAGCCCACTGACAGAAGAAGCACTTGAACACTCAGCTGATGTTTTCTCAGCTGTTATAAGACAGTTTCACTCATCTTCAATTGCATATAAAAGCCACACCAAGGACAAGGGTGGGGCAACCATTGAAACTCCTGCAGAAGGTTCTTATCTCTAAACATGCAGGATCATTCCACCTCAAGGCCAAATACAGGGAGGGATAGTGGTCAGGAGTGTAAATGCACAGGGTGTTTTAAGCAACTCAGCTGCCTAATCTGCTGAGAATGCAGTTGTAGGTAGTCCAGATTAAGATCAGTAAAAGAACAAATGTACAGCCTCAGCTGTGAACAAAACAACCATGCATGTTGGTCAATCATTCAAAAACAGCCATTTTTCATTTTTGCACAACCATTACCCAAACTCTATCACAAACATTTAAATGACTATGGTTATCATTGGCTGCTCTTTAATACAACTTCATTGAAAACATGTCATTCTTTAGCCCTTTTAAAATAGGTTGCACATACTAGCTAAAGAAGGGATTTGAACTGAACTGAACTATGGGAATTCCTCTGTAGGGTTACAAATTCAGTACAGTAAAATATCTAGAAATGTAAGTTGTATCTAAATCATCTGTCAAATAACAATACTCATCTGTGAATACCAATATTCTTCTGATACCAAGGTTAGATATGCATACAAGTTACCTTGGGTTTCTTTGTGAGCTTGCAGGCTATTACACACCTTGCATTTAACATGGTTGCTTGACCACTCCTGGGAAGGGAAATATTGGTCTTGAATTTCCTCCATTGTGCAGATTGACTGTGGATTGGTGGAGACAAAACTAGTCCAGTCTGAGGAGCCTGAAAAACTCTTCTTATAAGGTCTGACTTCACACTTCTGTGATTTAAATTTCCCACTCACACCTGACCATCATCCCACTGACTGAAAACACCTGACTAATGCCCTTTCCAAATCCCATTTTCTTCCTAAAATAAGTGACCAGATGGGATCTTTTTTTACTTGACCAGGGCCATCCACCCAAACTGACTGCCCAGGCAAGGAGAGGACTAATTAGAGAAGCACCCAAGAGGCCCATTGTCACTCTGGAGGAGCTGCAGAGATCCATAGCTCAGATGGGAGAGTCGGTCCACAGGACAACAATTAGTTGTGTACTCCACAAATCTGGCCTTTATGGTCGAAGCAAGCTATAAGAAATTTGCAGTTTTCTGCAAGCCATATAGGGGACACAGCAAATGTGTGGAAGAAAGTTGTTGTGATAAGATGAGATCAAATTAAACTTGTTGGCCTAAATGCAAGATGCTATGTGTGAAGGAAAACTATCACACCATCCCCATCATGAAATGTGGCAGTGGAAGCATCATGCTGTGGAGATTGCTTTTCTTGAGCAGGGACAGGGAAACTGGTCAGAGTTGATGGGACAATGGATTTAGCTAAATACAGGCCAATCCTGGAAAACCTGTTATAGGTTGCAAAAGACTTGAGACTGGGGCAGATATTTGCCTTCCAGCTGGACAACAACCCAAAACATACATCCAAAACTACAATGGACTGGTTCCAATCAACACATATTCATGTGTTAAAATGGCCCAGTCAAAGTCATAACTGACATTGAGAATCTGTGGCAAGACTTGAAAAGTGCTGTAATTGCCACAAAAGGTGGTCCATACAGGGGCTTTAAGAACATGCTGGTCAAAAAAAAACTAAGAAGACTGCTATGGTAATTGTCACCAAAACATATTCCTTTTAACTTTCTTTTAACCTCCCCCCCCTTCAAAAATTATACTACAACATAATTGCAAGATAAATGGGGATCTCCTACATTCACACAGGACGCATGCCGAGTTTGTGCCTTAATAGGGAAGAGACATTCTTGGCATGAGAATAAGGAATTGCTCATTCCTAAAATAAGACAAATTCTTTTGGGATTTCAAAGCAAGGCTCCAGTTTTTTTTTATTGTAAAGGCTCCATCTTTTTACAGCTACATTGACATCACAGAAAAGCAATACATTACACTACCACTGACCAAAAAAATGCAGCCAAAAAGACATGTTGGATTGGTATGTTGATTTACATTGATATGTAAATGATTACAGGTGTGGTCTGACTAAGACAATGGTCTTGGTACAAGAGGGTATGAACGTTGTTCCCCCACCACCCGGTAAAAAGGCCCTCGGAGGATACTTTAGGGTAGTGTCTCCTGCCTTTGTGACACACTGTCCAAGATGTCCAAGATATTAGTGATACGAGGGACACCAACAGCTTAGCAATGTGCAAAAAGTCCTGTGTGTTGCCTTCCATAGCATGGCTTTAAACTGGTATTTTTCAGCAGGATAATGCTCACCCACACACAGTAAGGGTTTCCCCAGTAATGTCTCTGCCAGACTGCAATACTAATTATTTTTTTGTCAATGAGTGTATATTGTATTCAATGTAATAGTTAAGTAAGGTTACAGGAGTCCGATAAAGTAAGTCTGTCACATATTTTGTCATGGCAAAAGTGTATTGGGTAAAGAAAGTGCATTATTGTGCATCGCATTATTATGAGTCATGCCAGATGAAAATAATGACAAGCTGTAATCTCTGCAAGGCAAAAACTGCCAATGACGAGGTCAAATTTAGGCCATTGTAAGCAGCTACGGTCACGTGCAAAGCAGAAAAACAGTAATCATTTCCACTGTACTCATAAACCATAGGCTGGATGAGTCACAGCTATGAAAACAGACAACAGGAACTCTGATTTACTATAATGATATTAATAGGAAATAAACCAGAAAGGTGTATTACCCTATCCTTCCTTGCACAATGCAGAAATACTAGTGCATCACCTCAAGGTTAAGATTATTGCTATGCACTCGTCAGGAAGTTCCAGCAGGAACCCAATAGACTTAGTTAGTTAAAGCACTGCAGCCAGGGTCCTAACTAACCTCAAAATCTGACCATATCAATCCAATCTTATGTGTTTCAGGACAGGATATGTTATTGTTACCTTCTGGTTCTCTCCTTTTAGTTATTGTCACCCGCCACACTCTAGTAACGTTTACATTTCTTGTGGCCCATAAATGTAAACACTAAACTAATTACATCTCTCTACCTTTCCCGAGTTAACGATGACCCATCAGCCTGGGCTACTGGACTTGGAATAGTTTTCCCACCCTGTCCTGGACTAGTTGCCCACCTGCCATCAAGACCCTAATTAGCTGCTACTGTTACTATTATGTCCACCATTAAACTATCATTACTTCAGTAGACCTGAGAATTACAGCAGACATGAGGTACGTCCAGTGCCCCTTTGTCAGTATATGTATGAGTATGAGGAGGATGGGTCCCCCCCCCTTGTGAGCCTGACTCCTCCAAAGGTATTTCCTTGCCACTGTCACCCTTTGGTTTGTTCAGCAGGGAGTTTATGTCTTTATCTTTTGATATTTGTGTTGTTGATCATCTTATTTTTGATTTCTGCTGCTCTGTGACATCTGCTATAAAAAGTGCTACACAAATAAATTTTGACTGAATGACTGACAGAATGCTGGAACCCACATACGAAATGGTGGACAGTTTTATCCAGCAAACAACATTCTGTGAACAACCATTCATTTCAGAAATGTTTAAAAAAGTGATGGGTGCAACAGGTGTCCAAATTGCAGACTGAAGGTGTGGAAAAAGAAGCAGAACTTTTCAACGCATCAGGTAATCAAAATGCATAATTACATATTCCAGGAAATTAAAAGGCAGCTTGCAGAATGTGAAACTGCACTTGAAAATCAAGTTTCACAGTACACTGAAAACACACACCTCCCTGATTGAACCTAAATCAAACTCTGATAACCAGTGCCAAAATTCAAAAAATAGAAAGCAGTAATATGTAGTAATATGCTGAAGTTTCTCATTACTCATTCAAAGTAAGGTGGCTTGATGTGAACTCTTTAAAATTTACTTTTCCATTTGATTGAGTTCATTTTTCTGAGGAAGTCAAACAAGTTTCTAAACCAACATTTGACAGCTGGTCTCCTGTTCATTAACAGAATGCTAAGAAAAACAGAGGCACCTAAGAAGGCAATGAGCAGCCCACTAACAACTGCTCCGTCTAAATTTTGTTAGTCTGAGAGGGTATGAAACATATGATTAGGATGGGAGAGACTGAATATTATCTGACATAGCTTTTTTTAAATAGACAATGACATCTCCAGGCACATTAAAAAAACTATATTTATGGAGCCCTCTTCAGTGAACTCTTGACCTTCTCTGCTCTGCACATTCTAATTACCAGTCAGCCAATAGTAGCACAATACACAGGATTTGCCTGGCCTGCACATGTCTACACATCAGGCTTCTGACATTCCTCTTATACAGCTTAAACCTTCTAAATACTAGACCAAGCACAAGGACAATGCACTTCATACTGTTTATCAAAGTGACAGAGATTTTATTTCCAAATGAACAGAACTATATGAATGTGGTTCTGTGATTATCCACAATAATAAACTATCCTTGCTGATTCATTTGTAAAATGAATCGTGGCCTTATATCAACAAAAAGCCTTTGTCCCTGTACTTCACTCCATTTCACACATCAGTGAAATCCCTGGGGAAATGTTGACAAAAGCTTTGAATATCTACTTAGACTACGCCTTGCAACCAAGCTCTCAACCTGAAACTGAGTCATGTTTATTTGTTGAACTAGGGCACATATATTCTGCTATTTTAAAACCAAACTCAAATCAAGGTTATCATACAGTGTTTCAGAACAGATAACAGAGTTCATTTCAGTATGGTGAAAATCCAGAATTCACCAAAGTTCAGACTGTGCTGTGCGCAACGGTCCATTCAGAAATGTAACCAAGGATGATGGCTGATGAGATATACTTCACATTATTTTACTTTACTAGGACAAGACATTCCACCAACTACAGGACCACACACACACACACACGTACTTTGTCCTACTGTGGTCTAACGGTCTCACCAACCTGATAATTGGCCCCATCTGAAGCAGATGCATGAACAGCACCAGCGGCCGGTCTCTGCCCAGGTCCCGGTGGACGAAGGTAAGGGTCAGCTGGGTGAGCACGGACGGCACCAGCATGAAGGTGATGGTCAAACCCATCCAGGTGTTGTCGCCACTGCTGTGGTAAGAGCTGCAGAGCACGGCACCGCAGATGATCTCGGCGCAGTAGAGGAGGGTGGTCCACAGCACGCTGAGGGGCAGCGCGGCCTTACTGTGGTTGATGACCAGCACCACGCCGTTCTCTCCGGACCCCGCGGCGCCCTGCGGCAGCTCCGCGACACCGCCGTCCACCACCACCACCACCGCTTCGTCCATCTCAGCCCCACCACCCCGCCGCGGCGACCTCACCAT
Organism: Acestrorhynchus altus; assembly: GCA_034509495.1. Classification (NCBI taxonomy): domain Eukaryota; kingdom Metazoa; phylum Chordata; class Actinopteri; order Characiformes; family Acestrorhynchidae; genus Acestrorhynchus; species Acestrorhynchus altus. The sequence continues at coordinate 14,837,253 of CM067512.1, read as the reverse complement.
GGCCATCCGGGCTACAACTCATGGCAGGCGGTGGTCTGCCCCCGCTGTAAACACAACAAACACAACAGTCAGGCACGAAAGTTCTCCCCACTCCACTCTACTCTACTCCATAATGTTTCCAGATCTGCACTTTCACTGATCAGAGCCAAGATCACCGACAACCAACAAATGCCCTCTCCCTGCTCCCAGCAGGCAGGCGGTCCCGGTGTCAGGCGGTGACCGGAGCCCTGCAGTAAACAAGGCAGAGGGGCGTTTTACCAGCGTTCCTCCGCTGCGGCTCCGCGTCTGTGATCAACACAGCCAGGTGTCTCAACACCGCTTACTCAACTTACCGCCCTCTCCTGTCCCCCACGGGTCCTAGTGCCCGCCCACAACACGGCAGGACGCAGCTGCGCACGCAGGGCGCGTCCTAAACCGACTGACCCACTACAGGCACACTTCTCTTAAAAAAGTTCGCCCTCTGTCCTTCAGCTGATCTGGCTTTGAGAAGAGGTGGAAAATCCAGGTCCACGTAGTACAAATCCGCCTTGACGGCGGTGGGAACGACCGCGCCGCAGCAGAGCCGCCCGGGCAGCCGGAACCAAATCCTGGAGCGGACCGTTTACTCTCTGGACCTGGATTTTCTTCCACCTCTTGTTATGAGCTACAAATGGGTCAAATCAAGGGAGACAAAATATGATCAATATATCAATATACTTATCATTAATATCAATATAATCATCAATAGTTTATTATAGTTTTATTTATACAATAGTTTAATTTAACTATTATAAGCTACATTTTTAGTGAAACAAGTAATTTTAACATGCTGACCACACGTCTGTATCATTTACCACTTGCAATACAATTGGAGTATTTGTTAAGCATTGTTACGTGTCTCGAAGAATACACTTTAACGGCAATATTGGTGTTAATGTTTTGCCACAGTGATTGTAATCACTGTTCATGAATGAGAGTCCAGCAATGGTCACCCAGCACAGATGGATTCCACTTGCCGTGATACAGTTTCTCCATCTTGGCAATGTCTTGATGAAACCTTTAACAATGTTAATCACTCACTGCGCCAAAGTTGTTTGGGACGAAGTCCAGGTCCAAGGGAATGAAGAAAATATATCTTTAGTGACATGTGGCACTAAAACTTTGAACCTGTTACTGTTACCTAGAAATTGAACAAAGGTAGTGGCTATCCTTCACAGCGTTTAGTATTTTTGTTTAATCTTGGCATCACTTATGAATGGAAACATCTGCCACAAATATGCACTGTTGCTTGTTCATTGTCCTAACAAAGTTTTTAATTCGCCCAAGATGGTATGCAAAGGTGGAAGTAATATCTTCTCCACAAAGGTGGTTGCTTAAGCTCCAGATTTGCCAAAAGTCCCTCCCCACCAAAATACAAAACAAAACAAAAAAACTTTTTCAGATACTACATGATCATGTAACATTGTTTACTATTATTAGGGAGTATTGTTAATATATCAGATTAATAAGTAATATTAACACTCGATTTAAAAACAGTAGTGGAAGTTCTTTTACCTGGTTGTCGTTGCTGAGAAACACTAGACCTGGCAACCCTGTCAGTCCTTCACTGCGTCAAGCAAGTTTGAGCAAGCAGACAAAAGTAAACATGGACAAAGTGATTCACAGCTGTCATCAACAGAAAGTGGTTCATTTTCAGGAGAGGCAGAAATATGATGTAATCACTGATGAACAGCAGAAAAGGTGTTTCAGGTGAGTCCACACCACTGAGTTTGTGACAGATGTTGCAGATGTTTTATTGTACTAACTGATACAAAGATAAGCATTTTGATATGTTATGTAAGGTAAAACACTGTCTAAACTAAAATGTAAATAATCATTCTTTTTATTACTTGGTTTTGCACAACCTAGCTGGTATTATTTTTATGGGTTCTGGTTTTGCTGTTCTGTATATAGGTTAACCTATTTAACCTAGACCTATGTATTTAACTTCATTTCATTCTGTGAATTCTGCTCCAACACACTATAAAGATTAGTAGTTTAGGTTTCATGCCAACATTTTAACAATTATTTAAATCAGACCTCAGAAAATATTTGCCTCTCTATAGGGGTCAGAAATTAAAATTAGTCACCAACTATTATGTTTTATACATAGAACATACTGATTTGTTTAGGAATTCTGTCTCGGATGGCTTGAAAGAGTTTATATTCGTGCTGTAAATGGGCAAATAAATCTTCAGAGGCGAGCATGATTGTGGACGTTTGACCTAAGCCCTGGGTGTATAAAATGTCTGGCTCTGCCCCTGGTCCACAGTCTTTATATCCTTTTTATTTGTTGCAATAATTCTGATATACAACTTTATCTCTTGTAAGAGAACAACTTACACAAATTAAAGGATCAAGTCACTAGTTACAAGTCACACATTTTTCCAAAAAAGTTTTGCATATATTTAGACATTTGGCCTTTTGAATCATATTACACAGGTAGGAGAATGTAGCATTAGGAGTCTTTCCCAAGGACACTTGGTGTAGTATGGTGTGCTTGTCCAGCTGAGGAACTGAACACTAGTCTGTTATTAGGAAGGCATCTTTCACATTTCCTTTAATAATAGGACACATGCCAATCCATGTTGAAATCTATGCGATTATCAATTGTGGTGATATGAAATTTTCATAAATTAACATAAAATTTTCATGAATGCATTGTTAAATCTTATGAAATACAAATGTGCATATGTGTTATGTTAAAAACAATGATTCCATATGCCATCATTAGAACTACTGGTCATCATTCTCCCACCTTGTGTCATTAGTTCCACTGCATAAAATGCTTTACTGCAGTGATATTGCTTTCTTTTTTCTTTTTCTTTTTTAACAATGTACATTTTATAACATTACATGCTAGGTCAGTCTAGTGGTGATTTAGAGAGTCAAAACTCACAATTATAAACTGATTCACCTACATCTGCTAGCTGCCTAATGTTTACTGAATGTCTCAGAAGCCTCGGCCCTCTATAGAGCAGAAATTACCGTACTGACTCAAGAGGAACTTTATTGCTGCTCTAGTCGTATACAATTATACACTAGAACCCAACAAAATTCCTCCAGGACTTCAAAGTAATCATAGTAAATCATTAAAACCTAAGCTCATCCAATTTACATGAGTTTCATTATGGCAATGTATAATGTTACTCAGTAGTGTTTATGGCATGCACATGCCTGTATGCACTCTGTACTATGCATTATGTCTGGGCATGCTCCTGATGCAGAGGCTGGTGTCCGGAGGGATGTCCTCTCACACTTGGATCAGGGCATCAGTGAGCTCCTGGACAGTCTGTGGCAGGACTTGCATTGGATACACATACTTAAAGTCCCAGTGCTTTCCCAGTTAGATGCAGGTCTCTTGGAGTCTGTTCCTGAGATTAGCCTGCTGAGGTCAGTTTGTAGGACACTGACAGTGCTGCTCCTGTTCCTCCTTGCACAAAGCAATAAATACACAAGTCCTGCTGCTGGGTTGATGTCTTTCTAGGTCTCTGTCCTGCTCTCCACATGTAACTGTGTCCTGGTATATCATCCATGCTCTTGAGACAGCACACATATGGATGTGCCATCCTGCAGAAGCTGGACTACCTGTGCCTCCTGAATGGGCTGCATGTACTGCCTCACGCTAATGCATCTGCCTCATGATGCCTCTGACTGTATTGACAAGGATACTAGCAAACAAGATGAGAACCAGTCAGGAAGGAAAACGAGAATAATTGGATGTGTCCACCTCCTGCAAAACCATTCTCTTTTTGGGGGTTGTCTCGCTGTTGCCACTCTATGTGTTGTCACTTTCATTAGCATCAAGTGCTGTTCAGAAGGAAGAAAGAAAATGGCCACAAACAGTAAACAATTTTAAAAACATGACATCAGACCCTCTGTAAGATGCAGTCCACATCAAACTCTTCCAAATGCCAGAATTGCTTTCAAACTCTTCTCTGAGGCATACGTCCCATGCCAAAGATGTTACCAACACATTAATGCACGCACAAGACGATGATACCTTATATAGTCAGTCAGGTACATTGATATGGCCCTGTCCTTGTTTACTTCACATGCATGGCTGAGTGAAAAACCTTAATCATTCACATATCTCAGTATTTAAAACCCACCCACCAAGTTTCATTCTTGCTGGTTTATTATTTCTGGTTGCAGCATGATCTTGACAATGTGTGTATTTATAATAGTCACAAGTTGAACCACAGCTCCACCTTCTTACACAAGGTATGTTCAATATCAGAACAGCAACACAGCATGGCAACAGCAGCACAGTACACAGCCAGAGCAACAGCAGTGCCAGGGCAGCAGCCCAGTAGCAGCAACTGCAGAACACCGCACAGCCAGAGGTGCAGTAACAAAGCCAAGAGCCTGAGCAAGAGCAACACAGCCCAAAGCTATAATAGTACACAGTACAATAATTTTTGGAGGTGAGTAAAATGCCACTACAATATCTGGTTGCACTGTACCAATTATGTCTCTTGGATGATAATACACTCTAGTTGAATATACAATCACTGATCACATCACACAATTCCTGCAGAAGAACACTGAATACTGTTCATTCTTATGTTTATGACACAAGGCTGAGATGTGTTTCTGCAACCACAACTTTACAGCGCGGTTGTCTGAGTTGCATTAGCCTTTCTATCTGCTCAAACCCATCAGTTTCGCAATTTTCAGTTGACCTCTTCCTTCAATAAGGTGGAACTGATACTGACTGGATGTTTTTTCTTGGTTATACCATTCTGAGTATACTGAATCTGTTGTGTCTAAAAAGCTACCTATCTGCAATAATAATGAAACATTCAAAATCACATTTTCCACTTTCTGATTTCCTGAAGCTGCTGGATCATATCTCCATTGGTTGCACAGTTACCATATAATTAGTTGATATGGTTTGATAAATTAAATTGGTTTAATGAACGTAGTAACAGTAGCTAGAAACATCTGCCACAAGGTATTCATAATCATTGCTTTAATTTTAATATGGCTGCAATGTTCTGAACTAAAGTGTTTGCATATATTGTATCAATAATAAAATTTTTAGTTGTGTGCAAAACACTTCTGATTTTAAATTTTATATATATATATATATATATATATAATACGAGACACACACATAGAGAATGCACACTGACACACAACAGGTATAAGTTATTAAATGTCAACAAATAAGCAACATCAATTCCTTCAACCATGGCTGGAAAACAAAAAGCAGTTTTCTTCCTCATCAACAGCACAGATGACCTTACATATAAGTTAACACTGTGTTGTAACATTTTAAATTTGCATATTTGATAAGATTTGCAAATATATTCTATTATTCTATATTTTCTTCATGTTTTCTAAATTATAAAAATGTTGGTAAAATTTTTTGTGCAACAATAGTGATTCTTTTTCTCTTCACTTGACACAAGTGAAAAACCTTTTATCTCCCATCTGTTCAGTTTCCCAGTGTAATCAGTCAAAATGCAAACAAGAGTATTTGTTTTCATGTCAGCTGTCAAAAACTGATTCGTTTTGAAAGAGATATTTAATAGTTACGTCAAGCTGCTAGATAATGCAGTTTTCATTCTTTACAGATTTATAATATATTCTTGGATTTTACTGCATGGTATTGCAGGGCATGTTTTCTTATTCATAATGAAGAGTCATTTGTCCTAGTCCAGACATACTGCTGATCCATAGGTACAAAAATTCTAGTTTTGTTTCATTGCTCCACAGAACAAAGTCCCAAAAAGTCTTTGGGATTCTCCTTGAAAAATCTTGATGTCTTTTGTAGGTAATCATCACCTGCCTCTGCCTCTAACATGCGAACAATATACACTGTTCAAAAAATAAAGGGAACACTCAAATAACACATCCTAGATCTGAATGAATGAAATAATCTCATTGAATACTTTTTTCTGTACAAAGATGAATGTGCTGACAACAAAATCACACAAAAATCATCAATGGCAATCAAATTTATTAACCAATGGAGGCCTGGATTTGGAATCACACACAAAATTAAAGTGGAAAAACCCACTACAGGCTGACCCAACTTTAATGTAATGTCCTTTAAACAAGTCAAAATTGGGCTCAGTATTGTGTGTGGCCTCCACGTGCTTGTATGACCTCCCTACAATGCCTGGGCATGTTCCCACTGCCAAACTGGTCATGCTGAAGGATGTTGCAGGAAGCAGATCGCTCTTTACGGCATCTCCAGACACATCTGTCACATGTGTTCAGTGTGGACCTGCTTTCATCTGTGAAGAGTACTGGACACCAGGGGCAAATTTGCCAATCCTGGTGTTCTCTGGTGAATGCCAAGCATCCTGCACGGTGTTGGGCTGTGAGAGCAACAGTGCATTAAACTTCTCATCCAGGAGGTCATAATGGAACCCACGTGCAAAAACTGCACTCCTCACCTGCCTCGGGTAATTATACAGAATTTCACAGTAAGAGAGGCACTGGGTTGGCCTCCATGGAAGAGTTGCAAGGCACAAACCACTGCTGAAAACTGGTAGGACCTGAATGATAGAACCATGAAATGTGTTCTCTGTAAGAAAATCATGAAGGTGAATGTCTGCCTGTTCGTGAACCTGGTTCACATGTTTAACTTGTTCAGTTTTTTTTAAATCAATTCGGGGTCACAATTCACAGTACACCAACATTTGGGTGAACGTCCCTTTGCAAGTTACGACATGACTAGGCACATTTGTTAACTGTGCGCAAATGGAAAACAACTCAATCTGTCCAACAAAAAGCTTCTTTGCCAGCAGCAAACTTTAGTCAAGCTTGTAGAAGGTAACCTCAGAGTAGAGATTTGGATGACAGCCTTTTGGCCCATGCTGATGTAAAGCTTGCTTGACTGTAGACATCAGACAGCAGCATCCAGTAATAGTCTACAGTATGTACTGAAAGTTGATGAGAGTAGCAAAATACAGCACACATGCAGATAAAGTTTACATTAAGCTATGTAGTATAGTGTCAAACAATTCAGACACCAGAAGATCAAGTCTGTCCCTACTGTAGGGAGACTCACTGATCTCCCTTAACATAGCACCAGTAGATCAGTTTCCAGTGTTTAGTGTAGGTGATGTGAGGTGTTATCCAAAATGAGCTTATTGAAAATCCTTCTTTCTGCTACAACCATCAAAGAGTCTAACTTAACTCCTACAACAGAGCCTGCCTTCTTCATCCGTTTGTTCAGTTGCAGTTGCCCCAGCACGTAAATGAGTTGAAAACGGCACTTGCAATAACAGACTAGTAGAATGTCCATAGGTGATTTGTGCACATTTTGTTTTTGTAAATGCAAGGCCTACTTAAAGTATAGAGACACCATTTGTTAGGCCACTTTATTAGAACATTAGAAGAGAACTTTATTACACCATTCTGAGAAACGTTTGTGACTAAAAATACAGAAGGTCAGCAAAAATACTCAAACCAGCCTCTCTGGCACAAACATTCATGCCATACTCAAAATCAATGAGCTCAAATTTGTTTCCCTCTCTGATGGTTGATGTGAACATTATTTGAAGCTACTAATGCATACTTACATGATTATATGTTATACTGCTGCTACACAAATGATAAGCCTAAACTTTCAGTCAGGTCTAGGTACTGTTACTCATTGTATTACTGATATTTACAATTTAACTTAAGACTAATTTACACTGACATTAATTTATATATCTAATCCAATGGGAATTTAATATCTGATTTCATATTTGAAAACAGAGCCACAATGTTCATTTGTGGCGTACTGTGATTCGCTGCAGGATAATAATGTGGGTTTGAATCAATGACACCATTCTACATTCTTCCTGTGCACAGCAGCACAGCACTGATTATATGATAATGTTACTCTAATGACCATCACTATTTATGTTTGAGAATGCCATCATTTTTTTCCATAGTCTGCTTTACTGCATTGCCACAAGCAGCATGATCAGCAGACAAAAAAGCTTAGATGCACTTCCCAGGATTAGAGGATGACTAATTAAAGCATCATCCAATGACAAATCCTCACCCAAGTAATCAGGTACTACAGTAATTGGTTAAGTGAATTTAAACAGATATTCCTGGAGTATTCCTGCTCAAATACGTGTGGTGTGTCATGTCCAAGAGGTACTGTGGAATAGATATGATGTTTGTTAGTGAGTGAAAAGTGGAAATATGGCTTCTAAGTTGTTGTGGTCAGTGCCTTGAAAGGCTTTAGTCAGAGTAGCTCTGGGATTGGGCCATCAAAAATGACTTAATGTGATGAAATGGAACCAGAGAGACAGGAGGAGTGGCTGTTTTTTGGCTCTGCACTGCTAGTAGTACATGATGGGAAATGGATCTTCTGTAATTTAATCTGAGTTGAAAGCCTGCAGCAGGCGCAGGTTATTTCCAGGCATTATAAGATTACAGCCAATGCTGAGAGACAAAATTTGAATGCATGCCAGATGCAGCAGTTTGGGTACACTGTTGTTTTGTACATGCTGGCCTGCTGATTGTACGATAGTAAACAGAACAACATTTATTAATTTATGCATGCATAAAAATACATACTTACAAGAATTGATTTTGAGGACCTCTAGTGGTCAGAAATATATCACACACTGCATGTCAGAATCACAGTCTTTATTCAGCAAGTACCAGATATGGGAGCAATTTCCAGGCACTTTTGGTCACTTACACAATGTGAACTGATAGTTCAGTATTCCTGTGATCATTTCATTTCCAATCCAATTTAAGAGTAAATATATGACAGGAGTGCATTTTCCCATGTAATATAAAATGCACAAGTAAAGTGAAACTGGGCTGGTTTGGCAGCATGTGCAAATACAGCAGAAAATATGCAAACTTCTGGAGGAAAAGTGTGTCTAAGCCAATCAAAGCTCTAACAAAAATGTTATGTGATTTTTTTTTTTCACGGTCCACTGTAATTTATGTTACACTACAGTGTGTTCTGCTACCTTCTGAGAACACATCACTGTAAGTGGTGCATAAAAGCCCTGATGATACTGTGCTAGAACACATTCATAAAAACAAAAGATTCAGACTTGAATTTCAAGTCTATTAAAATATGCCTGGATTGGCCCTGATTCCCACTGGCTCAGGATGAAACATGCCAAAATCTGGTGGTCTGGAGCTGCTGCAAAGGAGCCTAGTATCACTATAGGGGCGTGATGTTTATAAACATTGAACTATGGAGCAGTGGAACTGTGTTTTCTGGAGTGGTCCATACAATACCTTTGGGATAAAAATAAGTGGTGTTTGTGATCCAAATCTTATATTAATACTAATGTTTTGATGCTGAATGCAGTTATATCTTCACATATCAGCACTGTTTCAACCTCTACAATAAAGTCTTCCTAGAAGACTGAATGAGGCTGCAGCAAAGGGGGAACAGATTCCTTAATAATTCCCCTGATTTGAGAAGCAGTATTGGATTAACAAATGTTGAAAATATGTTTGAGAATATACCATTCTTTAAAGTTGTGTATGACAATTTATTCTTCTTTTGTACGGTAGTTTACACACATACCTTACACACATGTGCCTGTCAACTGTATAATAGATGCACGTGTCAGCTGCCAGCTTTTCCACTGAGACTGTTTTGCATTATTACGTCACTTTATCTGACAACTCCATATGACAACACTGTAATTAAGGATGATGACACATAATATAATCCATTGCCTAAGAGGCACATCATATTATGAAGCAAATATTTATCACACATCATGTAAAATACTGTACTGGTGTGGATACTTAAAATGTTGAACAAAAACAGGTCTACATTTAGTATTTATAGAGAACAACATGTCTAAATAAGAGGTCTAAAAAAAACCCCAGATCTTTAGCAGCTAATAAGGGGAGCAGATGTCACAGAAGCTCTTGTGATTGGTGAGGAGCGTAAGCCTGTGATTCCTACATGGCTCCTCCCACATGAGGTGAAAGGATTAGTGGAATAGTTTGAGCCTGATTAGTATTTTGCTGGACTGTGCAAAATGTCAGAAGAGAGGAAGGCTGAAACATGCAAGTAGATTCAGACATACTACTGTAAGTAAACTTGGATTTCTCATTTATAAAGTTTAATCTCATATGTCATTGTTACTTTGTAACCCATTCATGTTTTCTATCCAGAATATTCCCAGAAAAAAAATACTGTTTAAACACTGAGCTTTAAGATTTTTTTTCTTTTGTGGAAAATATAAAAGACTAGACTTTGATTTCATTTTTAAAAACAAAGCATGGTGTTACATTTTGTGGTGCAACTACACACGTGTGAAGGTTTGCCCATCACACACACCTCGTCATATAGTATTATGACTACTGACTAAAGTCTTTCATTCATCTCAGTGTTATAAACCTTTATCTGGTTTATTCTCTAGATAATTTCAATTTAACCAGTAATACACTGTGAGAAAAATGGTAATCATAACAGCAAAACTCTTCTTGCTGCTGTTTAGAAACATTTTATAAAATGTTATTTAATGAACCATCAAGAGGTCTTATTTGTGTATTGGGAACAATTTGATGAAGAAAAGAAACATTTAAGGATTTAGATTGTTAGAAACATCAATTTTCTGTCATGGATTTTTTTAAACCTTTGCCAGGTTACATGGTTCTGCTCTATAAAGGAAATCTCTTGTATATTTAAAGTGGCTGTATATAGCACTTAAAAAGGTTTTCACTGTTATGAGACCTTTTCCAGCACAATATTGATCTTTTTTTTACTTGTGTAAGGTAAGAAAAAAGGTAAACTGTGTCCCATTACTAGGGCATATGTTGGAAAAGGGTCAACGTGAGGAGAAACAGGACAGCCTAATGGTCTCAGACTGGTTTTTAGGAGCTTATTGTGACTGAGCAGATGCACCTACGGGCATGGAACACCCAACCCTAAATAAGGCACCTGCCGTTGTGATTACGTTTATTGCTGGCACAGTGGTCATAGGGCAGACTTCCTTAACTTGATCAAACAAAGCCTAGGGCTAGGTTATTTGGTGAGGATACCATATGTGCTGTGTAGTGGTGAGTTTTGTTTAAAACAGTGTTACAAGATAATTTGGAATTTGTCTGTTATAATCTTACACATTGCCTTACATGATCACTATACTTGGAACTTTGTAAATCAACTGAAACTAACTAAATGTCAAATAAAATGATGAGTGCATAAAGTTTGGTTTTAGTCAGAGTAGTAACAGTTTACCAAAATATATCAGTTCCATGAAACTAACAAATCTACATTTGTGTACAGTGCATTCTGTTTACCACAGCAAAGCAAAAGCAAAATTAACTTATTCTAGTATGAGAAGTACAGTTTTCCAGAATAAATCAAACAAATAAACAAGCACATAAATAAATAAAGATCTGTATTCTGAGGTCTGAAGATACCAGTACCTCAATGTATTGCGATGAACTTGTGCCTCTATCAAATAAGTATGATGGGACATATTTAAGCAACTGTACTGGTAAACCTAGAAAAGTGCATTTCTTCATTGGTCAGACAGTTTAAGTAATGTTTCAGATGGTTAATATGGGTTTTGGCAGTTATGTTATGTTGTATTTTCCTGCAATTAAAACAGTATTAAACATTTGGACTGTATTTGTACACATGAAGTAGTCTCTGACTGCACAGAAGTGTATTAGATCTCCTGACAGGCACTGCAATCCATGGCTTCAAATAGAGATTCAGAAGGCTGATAGTCTTATAGACTAATAGTCATCATACCCTGACATCATAGCTATGGACAGTTCTTGACATAAGCAATCTGAGACTGTGCTGGGAGTAACCCTGTCATGTCCTCTTACATGTCCAGGTTTGAATTAAGGAAAAAATGGTGCTCCCCCTGGTGCTCTCCTCCTCAGCTCAACATGTTCAATCTGATGAGCAACTGCTGCAACTGGGTCTCCAAGCTCCAGCAGCCCCTGAGGTACAAGCCATCAGATCCAAGTTTTGACTCTAGGAATACACAGTGTGTTAATTTTGTCTTTTGTTTATTCATTTTGTGCATTAGGTATGTCAATCATCAGACAGCAACAAACCCACAGATGACTTAACTTAAACTTTTAATATTCTTCCAGGAAAGTTACAGTGCTTGTGGTTGGTCTTGACAAGTCTGGAAAAACGTCATGCGTCAGAGGGATGTTGAGAGGTGAGCACCCACCACTTAGGAATGTAATTAGTTTATAATTATTAATAGTATCATTAAATACTTTTCATTACCCAGTCACAAGTTTTAACCACTGGTTGAAATATTTAAGGACTTATACCTTTACTGTTACTGTGCTTGAGTATTATTTTAAAGAATTTTTATTTTACTTAATTATTACTGAAATGTAATACTTAAATTTTTTTACTCTTTAGATCTTTATGTGCACCTTACACTGCTCATAGCCCTGCTAATGGGGCTTTGTGTAGATGTTTTTATTTTTGTATGGATCAATAAATTACTAAATAATTAAACGATTGAAATCCTAAAAGTCTGGGACATTGTTTTATAACAGATGTGATAGAGAAATTAGGTCTAAAATTTAAATTGTTTAATTTGAGGAGAGGTATATGCCTGGTGTAGTAATGAATAGTTTTGTGTATATTCCAAAAAATTGTAATGGGCACAATTTCTAAAATTCATTTTCATATTAGGCAAAATATAATGTTTTATTTTACATCCTTTGTAAAAGCTAAGGTATTCTTTTTATCTACCTATGTCTAGCTCCTATGGTAGAAGTGGGCCCTACCCATGGCTGTCTTCGCAATGAGGTGAGGGTGGAAAACTACCTGGTGAACCTGCTAGACATGGGTGGGGGTCCTGAGCTTCGGGGCTCGTGGAGAGAATATTATGGCGAGGTCCATGGAATCATCTTTGTTGTGGATTCCAGTGACAGGCAGAGAATTAAAGAGGTCAAAGAACTCCTGACAGACATGTTGAGACAGCCCAGAGTTGCTGGGAAGCCTCTATTAGTGTAAGCAATCACTCTCCAAACTTTCATGTGTTCAAATGTAGCTGATAAAATATCAGTGGTTTAATGAGGAAAAACCACAGCATTTCTACTATTTGCTTCTGTTTTCAGTCTGGCCAATAAACAGGATAAAATGAATGCCTTGCTGGGAAGTGAACTGATTGAGGTTCTGTCCCTTGAGAAGCTCGTCAACCAGAGCCGGTCTCTGTGCCACATTGTAAGTAGTGAACTGCATTAGTGGCTTATATTAACTTTACCTAGGGAACAATTCTAAAATTCTTCTGTAGTGTGACTACTGTTGTGAAACCTGATTTTATTGTTATTGGTTTTGGTTATATAAATGATTGCATGAATAAATTATGAATTACAACACTTATGTCTCATAAAGGAGCCGTGCTCAGCCTTAATGGATCTACGTCGATGGTCAGACAGGAAGACACTGCGTGGCCTCCGGTGGCTCTTGCGCGCTGTGTGTTTGGACTACACAGAGCTCTGTGCTCGGATAATCAGAGATGGGAGAAGGCCACTAGGACCAGAGGAGAAAGAAAGGAAAGGGAAAGTGGAGAAGAGCCGGAAGAAAAACAAAGACGAAAGGTGCAGGTCTCTTTTGTGTATACAGTGTAGAACATCTCTTATTTTTATCTAAACCTTTATCTAAATCTAAGTCTATGGGTGATAGAGTAATGTTCAGCATTTGCATCTACAGAATAAGAGCCAGTAAAACAGATATGCAGCAAATACAAGACCCTTTGGAGATGGAAAAGAGAAGTGGGAACTCTCTACAACCAATCAGAGACATTCTTGAAAAGGTAAAACAAACCCTTTGAGTTTTGTAGCACTGTTGTGTGTGCAGTTTCCCATGAATCCAGTTTGTTTTGCAATGTTTGCATTAAACTGGCTGCTGTGATCTGATTCTAGGAGAAATCCTTTACAAAGAAATTGAAGCAAAAGAAGAAGGTGAAGGTTAAGATGAAAAGGAGGACTGTGAAGAAAGAAGGCAAGAATGAGGATGAAGAGGCAGGACAGGAGGAAGAGGAGGCAGAAGGAATCGAGGCAGAACACGATCACAACAGTCCAAAAGAGAAAGCCAGCAGTGCCCTATTACCACGGAGACGTGGGAAACTTAAGCGCAAAGCAAAAGTCAAGGAGGAGACGTTGGATCATGCACTGTTAACGGAAAATGATGACTCCAAACCCACCAAAGGTATTTAGTGTTAATTACTCAATAAATCAGCAGTGGCCAAATATTTTCTCTTTGGGGGGCAAAGTGTGTGGTGGGCTGAGAGCCCACCTGAACAGACCTGTTGAATTTAAACATCATTGTAAATAGAACCTGCCTGGCCATGTATTTTACAGGAGCACACAAGCAAGTCCACTTCAGAATGCCTGAAAAGAAAGAAAATGAAGGTTTTGGAGTGACAAAGTCACTATTCTTACTTGACTCCCTTTGAGGTGCAGTTATATTTACTGTGTATCTGGAAATAATTCCCTATCAGTATTCAGTATTTCAAACTTCATTTTCCCTGAACATTCTACACAAAATACCTCACAATGACAAAGAAAGAAAAGTTTGTTTGCAAATTTATATATAAAACACAAAAATATAACATATAAATATTCACAGCCTTTGCTCAATACTTTGTTGAAGCACCTTTGGCAGCAATTACAGCCTCAAGTCTTTTTGAGTATGTTGCTACAAGCTTGGCACACCTGTTTTTGGGAAGTTTTTAAATTTTTAGATATCTTCAGAGATATTGAGTCAGGTTCAAATCACCTCCCTGACTAAGGCCTTCCTACCTCAATCACTCGTGTTTGCCCAGGAGGCCAGCTCTACGAATAAACTTGGTGGGTCCAAACCTCTTCCATTTACGAATGATGGAGGCCACTGTGCTCATTCAATGCTGTAGAATCTTTTCTGTACCTTCCTCCAGATCTGTGTCTCAGTACAATTCTCTCTTGTAGGTCTACAGACAGTTCTTTAGACTCCTTGGCTTGGTTTGTACTCTGACATGCACTGTCTACTATGGGACCTTATATAATCAGGTGTGTTTCCAAATGGTGTGGAATCAACTAAATTTAACACAGGTGTTCTCCAATCAAGCCCTAAAACATCTAAAGGGTAACAAGATGCACCTGAGCTGTCATTGCAAAGGCTGTGAACACTTATGTACATTTTATATATTTGTGTTTTAGTTTTTAATACATTTGCAAAACTTTGAAACAACCTTTTCTCACTTTGACATCATGGGGTATTGTGTGTAGAAAATTGATGGAAAAAAAGAATTTCATCCATTTTGAAGTAAGGAAACAGTGTGCAAAAAGTGCAAAAATTGAAGCACTGTGAATACCTTCCAGATGCACTGTACATGTAACAAATTGAGAGGGAGCAAAAACATCTTCAGAGCACTATAGGTGTTAAAATGGCTTTGGTCTGCTGGCCACAACTTTGGTAACCTTTGAGTGGATAAAGTAGATGATTAGTTAATAGTGCCACTTCATTGTGAGACTATGTCACAGGGAAAGGAGAAAAGAAGAAGAAGAAAAAGGTGGTGAAAGGAAAAAGAAAGAATAAGATAAATACAGAAAGGATACCAGCAGCTTATACACAACCAGCTGACCTGTCTGCCACATTTGGTGAGTCTTTCTTGATCCTTTGTAACTGGGATGAATTAATAATGCTGTCTGACCAGGGCTGCTTAAGAGAGCTCAAGAGAACTTCCATGATCAGACATTATATATGCTATAACATGATAATGGGATATTGACAAGTATGGGCAGCTCTGATCTGGAATTTCAGTAGGTTAAATTGTTTAATTTGTGTTTCCTGACAGATCTTTACAGAAAAGCAATTTTGGCTCTGAAAGCCCGACAAGATCAGGAGTTGGTGTCAGAGCAGGGAAGAGACTGAACTGTGAGATGACTGCAAAAAGACATCTTCAGGACCACTGTTAGCTTATAAGCATATTACACCACTCCAGCTTCCTACCCAGCTGTTTTCACCCTCCAAGACTTGTAATCAGTTTGTACTGGACTGATGCTCATTGCCAATAACTTAAGTTAACTTAAGTTAAAAGAATTAAACAGACGTTTTGCAAGAACTAGCAAAGTGTAATTTGTGACAATGCATGCATTTTTTTGCACCAGCAGTGTTGATTTTTGGCTTATGACTGAAATGTAATACACTGCATACATTACTGTTTTGCAGTGCCCCTAATTTTATTTCATGAGCAAAAATGTGATATTTCTTCTAATTAATTAAGTCATTATAGTATAAAATAGTTATAATACTTCATAATACTTATAATACTATATATATGTACTGTATATGTATGTTGCAGTAATTTTATACATGGCCTATGAGAACATGAAATATTCTTAAAATAGATAATGTGATATGAATGCATTCTACTTTAAAACTTAAATGTTGTTTTTAAACTAATGTAGCTTAGAGTACATTTTTTTTATATACATTGTCTTTTCACTAATAAGGAAAATATTGATTGACGGGATATGTGATGGATGCATTCCCTGATCTGATTTTTCCAACATGACTGTGTGCCACCCAGCTTTGTTTTCTTTGTTCACAATGATGATGTCACTTAAGCTTTAGATAATCAATGAAGCTTTGGAATAAAATAGAATGTAATAAAAGCTGCTTTTTACTTTTATCTCATATTAATGACAAACAGGGTTAACAAACAACACAGAATTTGGTATGTAGTTATAAGTTGTTATAAATCATTTACAAATCAAAGCACACACAACACAAAGCAAATTTAAACACATGGCAGCTCATTGAGAAACGGGAGGATCTTTCAAAAGCACTACACAAGGGACATTTATATCACATACAGCAGAATTTTATGTAATATTTTTTTTTCATTTAATAAAACAATCCACACTGAAAAAGAAGAGGCTCTTTCAATAGGAGGCAGAACCAAAATAATATTTCTGCAGTCTTAATTCCTTATGAATCAAGGAAAAATATCATAGAACAACATGGATTATTAAGGCACTTAAGAATCATACTACTCTGAAAAAATGTTTTTGACCTGCCTACACACAAAACGGTGGTTATGGCATGCCTCCTCCTGTTGCTAAGAAACAGTAGTGGGGTTGTGCATCCCTTTGTATCTGGATCTGTCCAATAACTCCAAACCCAGTTCCTCCAAAAGCATGACACAGTATCTATCCAACAGGTTTTTCATTAAATAAGCTGTCATACACTTTTATCAAAGTCATAACATCTAACATCGAGGAGAAAACCTACAGTATTAAGGCTACTTTTTCAGAGTTAATTTACTGTTAAATATGCATAGTGTACTACAGGCATTCGATTTGTATATTCACATCCAGGTACTTTGCCTTTGCATAATGCAACTGCCCCTTCCTGATCCTGATTGAAAACAGTCATTCTAATTTGACTGCCGGTAAATATAATTTTCCAATTTGTGTCATTTATTATGACTATAATCATGACATAAAATGACTTCAGGGAACAGGCAGGCAAAGCTGCTGTGGTGCCTATGATTAAACAAATCAGGGAAAATACAGCTGCTGCAACAGTTCTGGCAAACTAGCTGTGAGATTTAAATTAAATAAAGCTTTATTAAATGTTAAGCTTTACCATGTTCCATGTTATGCTCTTACAGTGCAGAAAGGGTTTGTCAGGCAAGCACCTTCCTTCATCAGTGTTTCACTGAATTAAGCTCACAACATCTACTGAAGGCTCAACAGTGAAGTTTAGCATCCCAGACCCACTCCTCTCCAAGTTCACTTCATGAGATTTCAAAGGAGTTTACTCACTGCCTCAATACCTTCAGTATATACACAAAACAGCCTATAACTATCCCCATGTTATGCTTTCAATTGCACACTACCATACCCCACCCAACCTGAACCCTGATCCACATCCACTGACTAGCTTTCAGCTATTCTGACAATTCTTTCATAACTACCCTCAATACACCTCTGAACCCAAATTCACTCAGCAATGCTGTAGTAGACTTCCTTGCACAACCCCTCTATTGGACTAATATATGCCACCCTGCCACCCACGCTCTCTCACAACTCAGCCATCAAATCTGCATATCTCAGCTTTTTTCTGTCATAAGCTACTTCAACCTCATCTTTAAATAGAACCATCATCTCAATAAAATAAACTATTTGCTCTGCTCTCTGAGTATAACACAATATCGGGCCTCAGTGTAGATACGGCAATACAATGTGGAACCTGTGGTTTAGTACCTATATCTGCCAACAACTTCCAATCTCATGCATCCCACCATTTACCAGTATTCACACCCTGCACTCACTCTCCACTGCACTGCCCCTAATCTGCACAAATCTAATTTACCTGTTTCCACTAACAATGTTGTTAACTTCTAAGCACTTCTTATCACAAGTACCTGATCATGCCTCCATGTGTAATGACCTAGCATCAAGTTAGCCTTACATGCTGACAAAATGTGTTTGTCCCCGTCCCAGCACACAATTTACATCTTACACCTGAACTTCACAAACTCGCATCCAATGCCTATGACTCTCGCCAAGAGATTCTTTGCTTCTCCACGTTCTCCCATCTCATCCACCACCCCTGTTCCCCTAGTGAGGCTGCAGCTGCGTGCCATACATCCTCTTCCTGTTCTCAAATAAAGCTTGTAACCATTTGCCTTCTCTCTGGCTTTTCTGAATGCTTTCGATAGCTCACCAGACCCTAGTCCTGTCCTCTCATTTTGCACCTGCTCCACCACATCCCTGTGCTCCCAATGCCCTCATTGCTGACTGCACTGCCTCTCTGAGATTCCAATTTCGTCTTGTTTTTGTCATTGGTGCTGCTGCTTAAATCAGTTCATTTTTTGACCCTAGTAATATAATTTCTCAACCTACCTTTGCACATTAAAATTCCTCAACTAAGTATGACAGTGATAGTTCAAGCATCCCTCTACCAAACCATGCCACACTGCTAAGGCAACAAAGCACCCATAGCCACTTCCTGACATACTACCAGGTATTAAAGCAGAACTGACTATCCTGAAAATAAGTTTTAACCAACCTAGTCACCCTGTCTGGCACCTGAATGAACTCTTTCTACAATAATGTGGCACAGGACACCACATACAAATCCAAATCCAACTGAGTTGTGTGGCTTTAAAAGAGAATGTTTGTCCCCCTGCAGTGTTCTTTCTCATTAGAGGAATTTTTACTATGCCCGCATCTTTTGAGCAAAGTGTATGCAATGGGTTGTATGGTTTCAGAAGTTCTTTAAGATATTTTGGGGCTAAGCCAGTAAGCGACTTGTAAGTTAGAAGCAGTATTTTAAACTTGATGTGGAATTTAATAGGTAGTTAATGGGGGGGAGGAGAGAACAGCACTAATGTGATCAAATTTCCTGACCCTTGAGAGAACTCAGGCAGCTGCATTTTGGACTAATTGGAGCTTCTGCAATGATTGTGCTGAACTACCAGTCAGAAGGGCATTGCAATAGTCCAGCCCTGAGGTTATGAAGGTGTGCACCAGTATCTCAGCATCTTTATGGGAATGTGCTTTATGCAATTTGGCAATATTGCAAAAAAAAAAAACAAAACAAAAAACAGCCAGTTTTTACTACTTTACTGATGTGGTTATCAAATTAAAGATCTGTGTCAAACATATTTTATGGTGGAGCTGGGTGTAATTGAGAAACCAGCTAGATTTAAAGCAATATTAGTTGTTTTGGGCTCTAGTATTAAAACCTACAGAGACAATGATCCTCATTCAGATAAGCTGATATGTAAACCTGGGTGTTATCAGCATAACAGTGAAAGTCAATACTGTGCTTTCGGATTACAGTAAGCAAAAGGAGAACAGTAATGGAAGATGGACCTCACTATGGTATGATGAGAGTGTTTATTATTAATGTTAATGCATTGGAGGCAGTTAGTCAGATAAGATCTAAACCAGTAAGAGCTGATCCTTTGATTCCTACTTGATTTTCCAGTCAAGATGCAACATCACTAGAATAGCATGGCAATTTCTATCACATGAGGGAAGCAGGTCATTTGTGACTTTTAATAAAGCTGTTTCGGTGCTATGATTGGGTCTGAATCTGACTGGAAAGCCAATAAATTATTATTGTGGATATAGGTGCACAGCTGTTCTGACACTACTTTTGCTAAGAAGGGAAGTTTTGCTATTGGCCTATAGTTACCAAGCTCATGTGGGTCAAGGTTTGGCCTTTTGATTTGGGCATGTATCCTAAGATAAGGATGAGTTTGCTATATTGAGTAATGATTAAATAACCGTTGGTACGACCTAATTAAACTGCAGTGTTGTTAATGCATCCATGAAGCATGATGATGATTTTGAGGAGCTGATTAATCTAAGCAGGTACCTTTCACTAACTGGGTTGAAGTGCTCTAGTGCTCTGACTCAGAGCAGGTGCTGTTTTCAAAGATATATAGAGTTGGTGTTGGGGCCTTCCTCATGAAGATGAAGATCCTTCTGCCAAACAGATTTGATCTGAACACATTTCTATGTTTTGGAGCGTAATAGTGAATAAATAGGTATATTGGACTGAGTTGAATCGATGTTTGAGAGTCGAATGAGGACAGTTTGTTGGGGGAAGGAGTCAAAGAGGTCCTTTGAACTTAAGTTTCGGTTCTGTTCTCACTTCTTTGTTCGCTTTCGGGGAAACTCCCCCTGCTTATTAACAAGTCCTTTCATGTCTGAGTTATGCGGGGCAGGGGGTTTAGGAAAGCTCTAGTCATACAATAATGCCAATAAAATCACTAATAACTCCTAACTCATTATTTAATAATACTGAAGAAGATATATCTAATACTGAATGAACAGCAACCACTGAAAAGCATAAAGCACATTCATGTATTTGCAGTTCACTGACTAAAGAAACGTGTACATATTTGTTAGATATTACTGGCCCTTGGTTTTAGCTAGTGTTGACTGCAGGTGGTCCCTGGGTTTCATTTTCTGTTGTGGATTAGAGATCACAGCTCACAGTCTTTCTGTTTTTAAAAAATCACCCTCTTATGCAGCATATTTCAAAACTACACACAGACACATCAAACTGAGGAAAAAATGGCTTTTTATTTCAATTGGCAAAATGACCGGAACAAAATGTAAAATTGATATATTATCTTTTATTTATTTTGAAGTAATTTTACACAAAAGAACAGCAGTATCTGTATAAAAGCTTTATCTCATTATTATGGAGAAGAAAGGTTTTCTCCAGATTTTGCCGCACAATAATTAAAGTATCCGAATAGTTAATCCTCCAGACAACATTCGTAACACTAAAGTGAACGAATGAAGGGCTGGAATGATCCTCTGGGATCCACACGGAACTGAACGACACGTGACAGAAGCGCCATCTAGTGATCATTATTTGTATGTCAGAAACAGATTCCGTACATAAAGACTTGTTTAGACCGCTGAACCTCGCTGTTAGTAGGTAATACAATCTCCTCGAGGAAATAAACATTTCTTATTGATAATCATGTGATATAGCTGTTATACATATGTTGCTGTGTAGATGGACCTTCTCGTCGTGTAAAATATCTTCACAGTGTTTTTTTTTTAATCTATCCAACTGATTAATGGCTCTTTCCACCTGCATGGTACCTAGAAACAGAGAGAACAACATGGATTTTACACACATCTCTATGAATTAGCAGAAAACTGAAGGTCAAATTACAAATTTGGTCAAAAACATTTTAATCACTGATAAAAATCTTGACAAACCCCTCATGAATAGATTGTAGTGTTTGGTTCAGCAATGCAGTGCAAAGTTCTGGCTACTGAGCTTATGCAGATATCTCCACATACAGCGCTGAAGGCTTGCCCAGCACCTACAATCTCCTCCGCTGGCAGAGTAACCAAGTGAAAACCAGCAAATTGATTAGCTCTTTTTGTTAGAAGGTGGGACCTTTTCTGGAAACACAGAGGAGCTCTGTCTGAAAAGGAAGACGTGCTGCCTTCTTATAAAGCATTCTTAGGCAGAAAGGCCCATGTCATGTCTGAATTGAAGATTAGTAATCTAGCCTTCTCTAAGATCTCAGGTGAAAATACTAGTAGATAATGATAACACAACTAAACGATTATTTTAGCAGTATGCTCTCAATACCTTGGCAACGGGATGCATTGTTGCTGTTGTGGTTATAATGACAGTCATCACTAAATTTTTGAGACACCATGGGCACAAGGCATCAAGTCAGTTTGCTGTTTCCAAGGACTCCACATGATCATCAGGACAATGTTTCAGAGAGGTTCTAGGGTAGCATTGCTTCTGTAGGTCATTGTGTGACAATATTTCATTACAATGTGAATATGTAAACAGATAGCGTAGTAAGCAACAGGAAATAAATAAGAAAAACTATTGACATTTGCTGACACACATACAGGGGTTGGACAATGAACTGAAACTGAAACACCTGTCATTTTAGTGTGGGAGGTTTTATGGCTAAATTGGAGCAGCCTGTTGGCCAATCTTCATTAATTGCACATTGCACCAGTAAGAGTGTGAAGATTGAGTTAGAAGGGTAAGAGCACAGTTTTGCTCAAAATATTGCAATGCACACAACATTATGGGTGACCTACCAGAGCACTTCTTGCTGGTGCATCTGTGACCAAGACAGCAAGTCTTTGTGATGTATCAAGAGCCACAGTATCCAGGGTAATGTCAGCATACCACCAAGAAGGATGAACCACATCCAACAGGATTAAAGGTGGGCCTAGTACACCATACTAATAAATTATTGTGTGAGGATAAAGGCAGCAGTAGAGTCAGCTTGTTTGGATCAGTGCTGTTAATAAATGACCATTCATCTAAAAATCACTCTCTGCCATCCTTGCTGAATTTGTCTTGGTATCAAATCTCTCAATTTGGCTTCAGTTTTTCCAATTTAATGGATTTAAATGCTACCAAAGATTACAAAAGTATATATTTTTTACTATTTTCACCGCACAGCTTACTACTGCACTGCTGTGAGTTTACACACAGTAAACCAGTGACTGAAAAAGGCCATTCAAAACACAACCTTGTATCTGAGAAATGCAAACTTTGCAAAAGCAAAATGTCTTAATGGCCAGTGGAAGTGGACATATCAAATTCCTTCATTTTTATTGGTTCATTCATGTTGAAATGTTTACAGTGTAAAATGTATCCTTCATATTATATAAAAAAATGAGGATTTAAGATTTTCCCAATACTGGGTTCTTTTTATTTATCTTTATTTTGTTTTTATTTATTACTTCACACTATTAAAGTTCACATTTATATGGAGGCCTATTTCTGTCACTTGGGGAGAAGAAATGGTCAAACTGTAAGTCATAATTATGAGATAGTAGGTCATAATCTCATTATTGTGACCGAATAGCTCATATTTATGACGTATCTCATTATTACTTACTGTCATACTTCTGACTTTAGTGTGTCTATATTAAGACTTACTGTCTCAGTAGTTTTGTGGAAGCAGCAGAAACAGGCTTTCAAACGCTTCCCAGAGTCAGTGCACCGAGCTGCAATAGCTCTACAGCAGCGCCCTCTGGAGGCGGCTCTGCAGCTCGGGAACGGGATGGCGAGTCGCCATATTTGAGTTGTGCGTCCCATCCCCCCTCAGCATCTTCAGGGGGACACCAAGGAGAGGGAAGGAGAAGACATCGGATGGTAGTCGGAACGAGGACTTTTAGTCAGTCCTGACCCAAGATGGCCTCGCCACGGACAGTAACCATCGTGGCTCTTTCTTTTGCGCTCGGCCTCTTCTTCGTCTTCATGGGGACGATCAAACTGACCCCGAGACTGAGCAAAGATGCCTACAGTGAGATGGTGAGGGCTGTAATGGAAACCTGCTCCTGGAGGACGCAGGCTTTGTCTCGTTAATGACAGCGGTGTATGTCATATGTGTGTGTGTCTGTTTAGGCGGTGTGTGTATTAAAATGCCCGTGTTTGGGCGAGAGTCGCTGGTTTTGGACGATAGATGAAGGTTAAGGGTCAGATCTGATGTGTTTACAGTCAGATAAAGGACTGAACACTGACAGTGTTAGGCCAACGCTTCATCCTTTAGCCTGTTTCATCAGGCCTGTTTCTCCGCGGTCTGCGAACAGCACTCTTATCAGCATCTCAGTCACCGCGAACGGACGCTTTACTGCTCATTTCTGCGGCGATGGCAGCGCGTTCGAGCACATTCTGCGGGTCAGCGGTTTAATGACCTTTATTACGTTTTACAGCTGTGATATCTCACACTGACCACCTGCTCTAGCTCACACACACACACACACACACACACACACACACACACACACACATATGTATGGGTAATTATAGACATATACATTAGCATATATGGGTAATTATATATATATATATATATATATATATATATATATATATATATATATATATATGTGTGTGTGTGTGTGTGTGTAATAATTTTATAATAAATAAAATTTGTATATAATTTGCTGTAGTATTCGCTTCATTCACCTCCAGTTGTAGGCAGTGGCTTTGTGTTTAGGCTATTTTCTGCTCTTGCTCTTCAGCTGAATTCATTCTGTGTTTCTGCTTACTTTTCAGAAAAGGGCATATAAGAGTTATGCTAAGGCCTTGCCAGGCTTGAAAAAGATGGGCATAACCTCAGTGCTCCTCCGCAAAATCATTGGTACTCTTGAAGTGGGATGTGGAGTGGTTCTGACACTCGTACCAGGAAAACCAAAGGATGTAGCCAACTTCTTGCTGCTGTTAGTCATGCTAGCTGTGCTCTTCTTCCACCAACTGGTTGGAGATCCTCTGAAACGCTATGCCCATGCCTTGGTCTTTGGAATTCTCTTGACCTGCCGACTGCTGATCGCACGCCAAAGCGAGGACCGGCCTGAGAGGGAGGAGAGAAGAGAGGAGCAGATCAATGCTCAAGAAAAGAATAAAGTCAAGGTTTCTTAGCTACTCTGTTTCTGACTGTAGTAGCTGCATGAAGAGGTGTGAACGTTTTCTGATTAGCAGATATGGAGACAAAAGGACAATAGCCACAAAGAGGGTTTTCCATGTTCATTCACAAACAATCCTTCCCACAATATAATTCTGGCTATTTGGTCTTCTGTTAAAAACCCTTTGTAAAAACTATCCCTATTATCAAATTATCTCCATCATAGCAGCTGATTTAAGCTCAGCTCAGCAGCAGATATCAGACTCTGATTGCCCTCATTAGCCCTGCTGTATTTTTTTTTATTTAACATTAATTTATCAATGACCTGTGAAATGCATTATTAATGTGATACTGTAATAACAGCTGTAAACACTGATTTCTTCTTATTGATGTGTTTTGTGATTTCTGTTTTTAGCACCCTGTTCTGACATTTCTTTATATAAAGTGCACAATGGTTTCATCACCCAAAAAAAAATCACTTGAATGTGTTTCATATCCTGAAGGACTTTTGAACAGTGTTCAAGGTTGTGCAAGAAAAGGTTTTTTGATTTCAGTTTTTTTTCTTCAAAGAGTAAGCTGTCCCTCTTCTGGTCCATCAGACTCTTTCAGTGCATGATAATTTCTCTAATCCAGGTAAACCAATGAATACTGAAAATGTACTGTTGTGTGTTCATCTCCCTGTGATATTTTTTGTCTGCAAGATCTGTTTTTAGTTTTGTTAGTACAGGTATTGTTTATTATTTTTATATATTGAAAATGCAGTTTCACCCCTACAGCCTCCATTTTTTTACTACATTTATTTGTTGTCCCCTGTAAAGGATTGTCCAATAAAGATTACCCAAACCTTAGAATGTCACAGTTGATTCATTATCATATGTTTCTTGTGATAACTGTTTTACCCAATAGAAATAGTCTAAAACAGGGGTCACCAACCCTGATCCTGAAGAGCTACCTGCCTGCAGGCTACCCAAAATCTCCAACCCAAATCTAATGCACCGGATTCAGCCAATCAAGAACTTTACAGGGCACTTTTAATTGGATTAAGTGGGGTGGATTAGAGCTGAACCTGAAGTCTGCAAGAATGTAGCTCTCCAAAAAGCAGGGTTTGTAGTCCTTGGTCTAAAATGATTGAAGTAATTCATTTGAAAGTTAAGATGTTAAGTTTTTTTCCTATCTTCTAATACAAATTTAAGCAACTTATTGCAATGCACAACTGAAATATCTTGCCAGACTGTGATGAAGTCACTGAAAATCAAGAATTGCATTGGGTCATCTTCAGTCACAAGTCCTGCATTTGTTTTGATGGAGATGACCAAGTCTTTCACGCATCACACATTCAGAAGTGTTTTGGGTGCACTTTTGTATATGATGCCAGATCACCTTTGGTCTTCATTGCAGGTACTATGAGAGATTGTGTTAATGAAGTACATGACATATACAGTCTTGGGGCAAATAGGCTACAACATCAAAAGATCATATTAAGTTTTGGTTCTGTTAACTGAGAACAGAAAGCTGAGGCTGTAGTGGGTATAGGCCTACGAAAACTGTAAAATGTGTCCAGATCTGATGAATTTAGGTATGTGATATTAGGATCAGAATTTGGCACCTACGGGTTAAATCCATGCCTGGAAGCTAAGTTGTATGAACAGTCCTAGTCAGTGGATCTTGTGTTTGAAGAGAAATTTTAAAGGTGCACCTGAAAAATCTGCAGTCACTGTGTAACAATAATGCCAACTTTGAAAAAAGGAATCTCAATCTCAAAAATGAGCAATGTTTCCAAAATGTTGATTCTCTTATCCATTCATCCATCTTCCTATCCACTTTGTCATGATGGTTCTGGGGTGTACCTGGAGTCACTGGGTGCTACTGTGGCAGCTGCAGATAAATATGAACCTATTGACACCATGTCCATTAGCCAAACCTAATGAGGATAATTGCCTCAGTAGGACAACAAACTGTGTTACAGAAATTAAAATGTGGATGACACAAAATTTCCTGCTACTAAACTCTGGAAAAATGAGATTTTAAGCCCAATATCCCTATTAATCTGTATGATTTCTCAATTATACCCAGCTCCACTGTAAAAAACTTAGGGGTTGTATTTAACTCAGACCTGTCATTTGATATTCACATTAGTAATATAGTTAAAACTGGATTCCTCCACTTATGCAATATTACCAAACTGCGTAAAGCACTTTCCTACAAAAGTACTGAGATACTGGTGCACACATTTATAACATCAAGGCTGCATTTTTGTAATGCCATTCTGGCTGGTAGTTCAGGAAAATCATTACAGAATCTCAGATTAGCACAAAATGCTGCTGTGAGGGTTCTCACCAGAACTCAGACATTTGATCATATTAGTCTTGTTCTCTCATCCCTCCATCGGCTTCCTATTAAATTCAGAATTGACTATAAAATATTGCTCCAAACCTACAAGTCGCTCAATGGATAAGCCCCACATTATCTAAAGGACCTTCTGAAACCATACAACCCGTTACACAGACTGCACTCTCGAGATGGGGCCTACTTACAGTCCCTAGAATTAGACACAAAACTGTAGGGTGACAAGCTTTCTCTTATAAAGCCCCCCAACTCTGGAATAGCCTTCCTCCTACTATTCGGGATTCGGACACAATCTCTGTCCTCAAATCACGATTAAAAATCTTTCTCTTCATGCTTTTTATTAACAGCTCTAAGGGGTCAATCATTTTTCTCCTCCTCTCCCCCCATGCCCTGAGCTGCCCCTGCTGCCTGGCTGATATTGGTCCACGCCCTCCTGTGAAGCTCTATCCAAATGCTTCCACTCAGATGTCTACTCATCCACATTTGAGATCATACTGCTAGATTACTATACTTAATCCTACATGGACTTTAATACTAACACTAGCCTGCATCCGACTCACACTTACACTCCCATATAACTCATTACCTATTCATATTTATATCACATCTAGTGCAAGCAACATTCCTTTTCTATTCTATGACAACTCCTTTATTGTAAAAAGCACTATATAAATAAGCTTTGATTGATTGATGTCCAGTGGCAGTCTCCACAATGTGAAGCAGAGGAATTGTGTTCTCTGGAATGACGGTGATCCATCCAGTACTGCTGGGAATAGTTGGGGATGAGGTGGAATGGTAATCATCCAACATCCTACATCCTGACCCCACTAACATGATGCTCCAGTCAGATCCTCACAACAATGTTCCAAAATCTAGTACAAAGTCTTCCTTCTATAGCAGAGACAGCACCTATTTTAACAAAAGCAGATGTTTATATACCATTGATTTCAGAAGAAGCAATGAATGGGCAGGTGTCTCAATTCTTGTGTCCACGTAGTGTATATACTGTGTGTGTGTGTGTGTGTGTGTGAATCAGATGAATGCCTGAATGTAAAAATGATCTGTAAACGACTTCGAGTCTATGTAAGAGACTGGAGATGTTACTCTTGATGTTTACTGTAATGGTTTACTGTAAAGGTTTGTGTAACGACGCGCTTTGACCACTTGGTGGCGAAGACAAAGCCGGCATGGCGCTAATGCGCATGTCCAAACGGTCGCGCGGATGATTCGAGTTTGATTTGAATCGTTCGAGGGTGGGACGAGAATCGCCGGAGCCCGAAGAAGACGATTATGTAGCTATTACGATGGCAAACACAGCCGACCTGTACAGTGTGGCTTTGGACACGTCCAAAGAGTCCTGTTCCGGTTCGAGGAGTTTACGAGTGGCGGAGAAAGCGAGGAAGAGAGGAGAGAGAGAGCCGTTTGAGAGTGCGGTGACCTCTCTCTCTCAGGGTAAGAGAGCTGCAGGCCCGGGCGTGTTGTGTAGCCGCCGTTTGTCTGCCGAACTGTAAACATCGGCGTTTTAACTGCCGCACGTTGGTGTTGAATTGAAGGCGTGACCTGCAGCTAGAAGTGGTCAGTCAGTTTGTGCTCCACTGTGGCCCTGAAGGGTGTCGTGACTCCTCTGTCCTGTTTCTGTTCCCCAGTGCCAGAAGGCACTGTTGTTAAAGGAAACGACCAGCTGGAGAGGAACTTGGCGGTGGTGGAGGCCGTCGCGCTCAGTCGGGGTCTTCCTCCTGAAGCTCTCTCTGTGCTTCTGGACCTGGCATTAAGCCTCCGTGCAGGTAAAGTCACCGCGGCAGAGTGCGCTTGAGTTATAAACCCTCCCTGACATTATGAAGTGATGAAATAATCAGACTCTTGGTGCATCATCTCTGTGAGGAAGTCAGGCTTGTGAAGATCGCAGTCTCAATGTTTCTTTTAACTACACAGGCAGTGTGACCTGTGCACGAGTTCTGAAGTTTCTGATACCCGCTTCAGTAGTGCCTCAGGAGGCTGTTGTAAGAGGAGTGTCATGGCTGTGTGTGGGGAAGATGCCAGTGAATGCTCAGGTATAAAGACACAAAAAGACTTTGTGTGTCAGTCATAGTTAGTTGATGCTTTTATCTCAGATAACATATTTATTTTCCAAATTTCTGTTCAAGGTTCTTTTTCTTCGCTGGGTTCTCACCGTTTTTGACCTTATTGATTGCAAAGATCACCTAAGAGCCATCTATGGCTTTATCTTCAGCTTTGTGACTGACGAAAATCTGGTGTGTTCTGTCTTCTACCATTATGTTTATTTACTGAACTTTATCTTTATGCATATGCATTCATTCATTTATTAATCATTATTTCAGTGTCCTTTCATCTGCCACCTGCTGTACCTTTTAACAATGAGGGAGCATGGTAAGTGTTTGCAGTTCACAAATAAATTGTAAAGTCTTGCTGCAAGTTCTTGTATGCAGTGGTTGAATGTTCTTTGTGCTGTTTTTTTTTTCACAGTCAAGCCATACAGAGTGAGAAAACTCTTGGATATTCAGGCTAAAATGGTAAATGCACATATCCTATAAATTCTAACCTGTTCTGTTCATTCTTGAGGTCAACTGTCTTTTGGTATATTGGTTTGTACATTGTATTATTTTGAGAATGCTTGTGTTTTTTTTGGACTACTAGGGAAGACAACCTTACCTGATGCAATTGCTGGCCTTGTACAAAGTTTTCCGGCCTGAGCTGGTGTCACTCTCAGTTCCATCAAGAATGAGGGTGAGTGCATCCATATTCAGTAGTCGTGGTAATGAGTCTGTATACTATTGGAATCTTAGATACCACATTTATACAAACACCAAAGAACTATCGTCTGAGTTACATCAATGCAAGATGCATGATTAGATGGTTAGCCATAACTTCTCTAAGGTTTTGGGTGACCTTAACAAATAATATATGGTCCATGATTTTACCAATCTGATTGAGATTTGCACATTGGCATGTGATGCATTCTGCTCTAGTACATGTGTGATTGCTGTATTGTGACAAATGATTATTAATTTTATGTGGAAAGAAACTCATACAATGGTGCATTTTGAATGGAGAATTCATAAAATCATACCGTACATGTACACTAATGTACACATTTTGTACTGGTGATTACTCACTGGCTTTTTTTAAATAGTTTGTAATGCAAGGGCAAAGTCTGTGATTTATCACACTGTATGAAAGCGCAGATTACTTCTGTGATTTGGGTACTCGCTCTGCAGCTGAAAGGGGCTGTCAATTCAACTCAACATAATATTTCACCCATTATGTTCAAAAAAGCTGAGCATGTCAAATTTCACAAATAAAGATGCACATGGAAAATGTGTTTAAGCTATGACTCACTGATTTTTATTTTTTAAACAACTTTCTGTAACCAATTAAACCTATGACATGCCGCTTTCTAATGAATTACTATATTTAATTACTGATTTTACTGTCCACCTTGACAATCACATTGCAATTATAATTGTAAATCTCAAATTCACACAGCAATTTTCTCATCTACATTTTAAGTCATTGTCATTTTTTAATGCCCCTCCCAGACTGAACTGTCTGACTCAGTGCTTGTCTGATCAGTTCAGACTTGAAAACAGTCTAAAAACAGCATTTACCTGTCTTTTAAATTTAGAATAATGAACAGTGTTTTGCATGTGTAAGTGTAGATGATAATGTCTGATGTGCCTACTTCAGGCTGGATTCAAGAACCATAATTCCACCTGGAAGGCAGCTCTTACTGCCGTACAGCGGAAGAACAGGGCTGAAGTGATTGATGACCATAGTCTCACTGCACAGTTAAAAGAAAAGCCCACCTCCAGAAAAAGGGTAAGACATATGATTGATGCAGTATGGTGACCCTTTCATATGTTTGTATGGTTAGATGTTCAAACTAGATGTGTGAGTAGACTTGGGACTTGGGAATGTTGTAAAACAGCAACCTACTTTGAGACTTTGACTATGCATTTTTTATTACCATAGTGGACATGGACTTTTTTAACAGGTCACGAAAGTCTTGGATGGTGCCTGTTACATAGGATCAGGGGGAAAATTGCAAATCTATTAAAGATCACCTTGTGCTCTGCTAGTTGTCTCTTCTACAATTGTGGATTCATGCAGTGAGGGGCAGTAGTATTTGTTGTATACTTGTGTTCTATGAAATAACTTTCTCACAGATGATCCAAGATGTTTGTACTTGTATTCTGTATTTTACCTTTTTAGTAATTTTAATGTTAAAAATGCCCATGTGTTATTTGGCTACAGGTGCCTAAATGTTTGCAGAAGACAAATGTGTAACTAACTTTTTGTGTGACCAGAAACTGCATCATCTGGAGGTGCCTGTTCTGAGCTCAGCATTTGACACCAACTCTGAGAAGAAAGTCTTCCGTTTGCAGGAACTGCGTTCCTTTAAAGAGCTATTGCAGAACATCCATAACATAGAGGTAACAGACAAAGCACTTTTCATACGACACACTCATCGTTTGCTGAATTTGGGTTTAAATTCCATTAGGGTTGAGCAGTCTTCACACAGTATTCAGCATTCCCTTTTAAAGTATAGGTTGTCATTATGTTAAGGAACACAAATCAGGTCTTATTTAACAAAAAAAAAGGAATAAAATCTAAATTAATCATTCAAATTAATTCATGTTTTATGTTAAGATTTTTTTAAAACAACAATTTATTGATAAATTAAAAATGTTCAATGTCATATGTTTTTTTTTCTTTTGTATCCAAAGTGCAATATATAGAACCTGAAATTGTCATGCAAACGTGCACATAGATGCCTTTAGACATTTAAAAAAAAGAATGGAAGAAAAGCAAACATAGATTTAAAAATTGAACAAACTGATTTAAGCTGTCTGTTCATTATTAAATGGTAAACCTTTACAAAAAAAGCCACAGTGTACAAAATAACACAGGTCAAGCTCCTTTGTAAAACAGTGGTGATGCGCACACACAAAGTGTTGATGCAAATCATACTACACACACCATCTTTAAGAGATGTTTGTAGTGTGTTTTGTAAGTAGTAGCAGCCACATGAAAAATGTTTATAATAATGTAACTCTTAATATTTTTAATATTTGATATTACATAAAGCCACCATGAAGCCAAAACTGACTTTCATATTAAGTGAGATTTGTTAGCATAAATGCACTGCAAACCCATTCACAGAGTTCAAGGTATTTTTTTGTAAACGTTGCCCTTGCTCTGTTTTTGATCTCCTGTCATGTACTTCTACTTGAATTGGATATTTTTAATTTAGTTTTTAAACATTCTTTTTTACTTTCTGCTGGTTTTTGCATAATGCACCGAGTATCACGTATATTAATCAGAAATGGTGTAATGATGCAGATGGGAAATGTTACAATGATGTTGACTTTAACAGCTGGTACAGCATGGCCATCTTATCTAATGCTGCTTTTGTGATGAGTGGGGTTTTGTCCCACACTTCCCAGTTGTGAAATATATGAATAGTCTGACCAGGAATTCTGTAAGACTTGTATTCCTTGCATTTTTCTGCATTGAAATAGTATTTATAGTTATAGAGACTCTGTTCAGAAATCATTTGTGCATCAAAACCTAAACAGAGAAGCTAAAGGAAAGTCTTCCTTACCACAGCACACATTTTTCAGTTGTATTTATATGGTTGTTTAATTCTTTGGCCTCATGGTGGAGCTCTGTCCTCACTGGACTTTACATACTGCTGCTGCACATTCATGCTGTTTTGAATGTATATATGTATGAGATATGAGTGTTTAGGAACAGTTTAGCCTTTTCATTTTTATTAAGACCTATTTTATTCTGGCAGTTTGTCCATTTGCATTGTTGTAATGCAGTGTATGATCAACAATTGTAACAAGGCCATGGGAAACATGGCTTGCCTTGAAGTGCACAGTTAGCGCAAGTTGCTCACAAATAGGGTTTGTCCAGCAGATCCATTGAACTGGTAAACTTTGATTGTGTGAATCTCTCTAAACTGCTTGTGAATGTTTACACTTTATGGTAAATAAAATATGTTCTCAGTTTGTCAGACCAGTATGTAGAACAAGATGTTCTGATCCTGTAGTTGAGCAAGGCAAGGATGAACAGAAATGCTGGACTGAGAGAAATCCAAATCTCCTATTGCTATTGTGAAGGATCACTAATTACTTTCTTCCAAAGCACCTCCTCATTTAAAACTAGTTGTTTTTCTAATGACTGATGTTTGTTTTTTAATTGGGGAAAGACAGCCTTGTCCAGTGACAATCTGTTGCTGCATATTACTTATTTATGTGCTCATGTCACCATATTGAGAAGCAGCTGTCCATATTTTGATGGAAATTAGGACACTCAGAATAATATCTGACTATTACAGAACGTGGAAATTATAGTCTCTTGTATAACGGTGTTGTTAATGTTTGTTGCAGTGATTGAGCTGGTCATTGATTTTGATGTCTTTTAGTTATGATGTGGTTTTTGAGTGCAGTGGAGATGGTTTGGTCACTTATGACTCACTGCATGCCTTTTAATTTCAGCTGCCAGCCCAAATGGGGTCTCTCCTCGGATCTTCTTTAGCCCTCCACTTTCTGGACTGTGTTCAAGATGAGTCTGCTTTCCTGCGCCTCAACTTCTGGCTCGGACACTCACTACAGGAAGGTAAAAATGTCCAGACATTTTGTATTAAGCTTGTTCAGACAACAAATCTTGGAACACTGTAGTTTTGTATTCTGTCCCACTTCTGCTTTGCTGTTGCCAATATTTTACTTGTCATTTTGAGATGAGTTGATTGTAGCAAAGTGGTTTTCTCTTTATTTTTTTTTTGGGTAGAATTCCTTCTGTGTGCTGCAGATGGGGGCTCAGACAGCCTAGCTGAAGCCTCACAATTCCTAAGTACTGTCCTGTCTTCACAGCAGTTCCTCCAGGTGAGACTACTCTACTGAAGTCTATCTTCTCTTGTCTAGTAACTATTCTCAATCTTTTATCCTAGTGTATCTTC
Organism: Acestrorhynchus altus; assembly: GCA_034509495.1. Classification (NCBI taxonomy): domain Eukaryota; kingdom Metazoa; phylum Chordata; class Actinopteri; order Characiformes; family Acestrorhynchidae; genus Acestrorhynchus; species Acestrorhynchus altus. Next base: position 14,803,050 of record CM067512.1, on the reverse strand, counting down.
AGATTAACAAAAATAGCCCTGTGCTACCAATTAATAAAAGCTCCTGCATAATTATGTGGCATCTCTGTGTGTTCCTTAGGAGGGTTTCTTTAGCACTGAGAGCTTCCTCTATAAGTTTCTGAGTGTGTGGGATGGCTCGCTGCTGCGGACCCACATCTTGGATATGCTCAGTCACATCCCTTTAATGCCCAGCCACTGTGAGTAGAACCTCACTGTTATTTCATAGCTTACTGTCCTCTACTTTTAACATATAGCCTTTTGTTGTTCACTGCAGGGCATATTCTGTAACTGTGAAGAGTGGTTTAGATAATTTCAGCTTTTGTCTGAAACACATTTTTATGCAGCCTTAAAAAGAGAATGTTAATGGAATCTCTGTATTGTGTTCAACAAAGTAGAAATTTAGGAAGCTTAGCATTGATAGATCAGCTTCACCAGAATATTACAATATGGGGCTGTTTGCGGGGGGAATACCATAACTGTTCTTTGTATTGGATTGAAGAAATGCTGGGCAACTTTCCAAGTGAAGTCTCTGAAGTATGTGTTTACTCCTGTAGTTCTGTCCAACTTCAAAATAATGGTTTATTGATATGAGTGTTATTGTGTCTACTGTTGACAGATATCAAAATTCTTGTCTTTGAGCCACTGATGCAACTCTATTTTTCCTCTGCAGTGTTCTTTAAGGTATGCAGTTCTTTTTGTTTACTTTATTTTATTTTTTTTCCTAATTGTACCTGTGTTGTCAGGCCTAATACAAACACTTTTACAGTTGCCAATTATTACACTGCTCAAAAAGTTTGGAAATATTTAAATTATACATTGAATTTCGATAAATGAAAAAGTCTAATTCTAAATGCACAACATTCAGTGGAAACCAAAATCATCAACCTACAAAGGACTGGATTGAAATTAATGCAAAAAATCATCATAGGAATGTTCTGGCACCAAAATGGTGGGACGAACCTCCCCTGGGGGTCTGAACAGCTGAGTCTCTCACTATGTTCAAATGCAGTCTCGATATCTATTAAACTCCATAAAGATTTATAATGAATCTTGTTAGTCCACAATCTGACATTTGTTTCAACAGCATCTAAGCATTAGGAATCGCTGGACTCTAGATTTTTCTACTAGTTAAGGACATTTTCTGAGTGAACAGCAAAGCACTTCTGTAAGTCACTCTCTATAAGGGCATCTGCTAAATGCCATAACTTTATATGTAAATAGGCTCATCTAATGTCTGTGAATTTCATTTCAAGAACTTTATATTACTCAGTAGTGTGTATGGCCCCCATGTGCCCGTATCACTGTATGCATGCAACATTGGCTATTACATGGGGGTTTGTGTGGCCTCCCCAAACCAATACTGACCCACAACCAAGCCTTGCTGGATGATGTTGTAACAGCATAATGTTCACCCCAGACTCTTTCACGTCTGTCACATTTGCTCAGTGTGAATTTGTTCCCAACTGTGAAAACGATGGGGTGCCACTAGTGGACCTGCCAATTCTGATGCTTGCTGGTGAACAAACCGGAGGACATCAGGCTCTCATGCCACCCTCAAGAAGTCTGTTCATGACAGTTTGTTCAGAAACATGCACACCAGTTGCCCGCTAGGGGGCACTTTGTAGGGCTCAGGCAGTGCTCCTCCTTTCCCTTCTCACTGATGTGCTTCTACAGCCCTGTCCTGCTCTCCTTGTGTAATGGCATATGTCCTGGTATCTCCTCCATGTTATTGAGAAGGTGCTGGGAGACACAGCAACCATTGCAACAGTACATTTGCCTCCTGAATGTTCTGCAGGTTCCACTTCATGCTACCAGTAGTGATGACACTATGAAAATTCAATACTAGAGAAATCTCAGTGAGTCAGTCATTTGTGCCATAGCAGGTGAACTTGATTCAGAATTGTTTCCTAACTAGGAAGACTGATATCCCTGAAGTTTAACTGACTTGTGATGTGGTGATTGTGTTCCCTGATGTTGCATGTACAGCATTTAATTGTAATGAAAGAGGAGGTTTGTTACTTCTCCAGCCTTTATCCTTGTGTGCTTTGCTCCATTGTCCTTCAGTGTAGTGTTATCGAGTGTCTCAATAACATGCTGGTGAAGTGGCTGACCTGGCATTCCATCAGTGCTCTAGAGGATGGCCTGGACATCAGCCTCAACAGCAATGGCACAATGTAAGCCTCTCTTATTTCTTCTCCTGTCTGGCCCTGTTGTTCTCTTCACAGTGTGTTGGTTTTTAAAAGGTCCTTTTTTCAAATAAGAACAAAATTGTTTTAGCACTAAAGTTAATGGTTTGATTTAGTATTCTCTCATTTAGAACTGTTTATCTGCTTAACTTGGAAGAAAGCTGGGGCAGTGCGTGTTTTTTAAACTGATTTCTTAATGAGCCAAACTTGAAATCAACTCTGTGAATAAAATATTGGCTGTTGTTGAAAACCACCTTGGATTTGAGGCACAGTGATTATTCTTTTCAGCCTTTTAGTTTGTTTGCTTCAGACATTATGTTAATTTAGAAAACTATAAATGTCAGTCAGTATGGGTCATGGTCAAGGCATTTCTGAACTTATCTACAATTACTCTGCAGAATTGTGTGTAATGAAGTGTGGTGGATGTTTCTTGTCTCAGTGAATTGCCTCACGCTGCCTGATTTATTTTATTATTTATTTATTCATTTATTTTTATTTGAATGGCTCACAGCAGAAGGAGGGATTAAGATCAAGGGCAAAACCGCTTTGACTGCTTAAATTGGACATGCATCAGTGTGATCAACTTATTTGAGTTTTTCCTTAAGCTTAAAGCCAGGCATATACTGCGATTTAAGTCCAATAAGCTTGATTTGGTTGTAGCAGATGAATTTCAGGATCCGCACAAAATTTAGCTTGCTCAGTTGAAAATAATTGTCTATAGGAGCTACAATTAAACAGGTGGTCTATCAGATGGATTTCTGACAGGTCACATAATTTAGTCGATTATATCATGTCTCACAAGCCGGTTTCTAGACATCAGACTGTTTTGCCAAAATGTATTGCACCCATGGCACGAATACATAATGATGACATGGCAACATATAATATGATCCAGAGTAGTGGAGATTCTGCAACAACATTTGTACCTTTATTATCTTTCGCCAACCTCTTACTGTGACAGTCTTATAAACCTTATTAGCGAGGCATGATTGGTGTCCTTTGTTTGCTTTTCACTTAGTTTTAGTGTTTTCTTTTACTTATTTTTTTTATTCTTTCTCATTCGTATGTTGAACTCACTGCTTGTAAAGTGTGAACATATCAGCTTTGTCCTTACACGATGAGCAATTCATATGTGCAGTATTACCACGAATGCACAAAATTTCTGCTGAGAACAAAGGATGGTATCTTTTAACCCATGGTGCATATAATGAATTGAATGTATGATCTATTTCTGAGATCATGAATTACGTAGTTTCATAATTCACTCTGCAGTACAGTCACTGTATATGATTGCGCTTGTCAGTTATTACACACAGTATAAGAAAGTATCTGCATACGTTTTGTGTTCTCCAGTACTATGACTCTGTCTGGCTTCATGGATACAGTTATTGAGCTGGTGCGGTTTGTTGGACGACTGGCTTCTGAGGGGCTACGGCTGGAAAACTTCCATCTTCTCCTCCTCAGCCAAACACTCACTTTCTATGAGACGGTAGGCCAAGCTTTATGGTGCATCCAAATTACATCCAAATTGCAGGACAAAAGTCAATGAAAATGGCATTTTTTTATGTACCTGATTTAAATGCTGGGGAAATAGTGTCACCGTTTCTCAGTCCTGTTCCTGGAGTGCCACTGCCCTTTCTGTTTGAGTTTTCCTGCTGTCACACTTGGCTCACCAAAGGCTGGTCAGTTCATTAGTTGAATCAGGTGTTTCTGGGGGTCCTGGAGGCACCCCTACACATTTTTAGAAAATCCCCACCACTACAGTCATGTTAATGAGCTGATTAAATGAATTGGGTGTGGTGGCTGCAAGGAGATATTTAAAATATCCAGAGTGGGGGTGCCTCCAGGACCAGAAATACTGCTCTAGGACCACAACTGAAAACCACTGCACTAAGCAAAGCCTTAGGCAAACATGATCTTCAGTATGTAGAATATAGCAGCTATGTAACTGAAGCTATGGTTTTATACCAAAATCCAGAAAACCTGTCACAAAATGATTTAAATACAAGTTTCTGTGCCTGCATTCTGGCTCTTTCTGTGAATTGTAGCAAATAATTAGATTTTCTTATTAGCTTTTACTAGTCAGTTAAATGATTGCTCTGAATCTGTTCAGTCAGTTACTTAGCAGTTATTTCTGCTTTTGGTGTTTTGTGTGTTCACAGCATTCATGTTGAACACTAACACACCCACTCAGAGCTGGCAGGAGTCACTGCGGTCCCACCAAGTCTCTCTCTCTCTCTCTCTCTCTCTCTCTCTCTCTCTCTCTCTGTCTCTGTCTCTCTCTCTCTGTCTCTCTCTCTTTTTTTACATATATTGATTTGTTACTATTTAGTTATAATCACAAGACAGTTGCTCTTTTTGTTGTGTTTCACTTACTCAGTAAATTGCACTAGGGTAAGTTGTATGTGAAAAGTCATTGTGCTGCTTCTTTAATTGCAATGTTTCTCCAGAACAATTTGCACAAGACTGTTCTCCAAGAGTGTCATCCCTCTGGGAAAACCAACCCATTTCCACACAAACGACCTTTCCATGTTCTTTTTCTAATTAAATCACACACAGATGGTATTCTGCACAGCAGGTGCTGTATTACGATATGGTCAATTTGATCATATCCTGTTTTGAAATAGTTTTGAATATATTGAAGTTTATGGCATATTGTCCAGCCCTAATTATAATGTCTTGTACATTCAAGATTCTCAGTTATTTTATGAATGTAAATCTATGTGCATATTCCCTTACTTCTAGGTGTGTGATATGTTTGTGAGATACGGCTTGCCTCTGGTCATCATGCCCCCACCTGGTGTGTTCTATCCTGCTCTCCTTGCCATAGATTCGCTGTCTGTGGATCGGCTCAGCTACATCATGTACAGGTAACCTATGAACCTATGCAAGTTTTGTCTAGATACATTATTACAAGCATTGCTCTTTGATGTATAAATAGAAAGTGTCACTTTATTTGGAGCAAAATATATCCAGACACCATGCTGTCCTTTCTGTGTCCTCTTGGTGCAATTTATGTATGTGTGGTTAAGATAAGAGAGATAAAGAGAAGATAATCTGTTATTAGTCCTGCAGTGGGGAAATTCACATTATTACAGCAACAAAGGAATAGCAAGGCACTCATAGGCAGTATGTACAATATACAGTGTAAGCTCTGTAAATAATAAGTCAAGCTCAATAAAGAAATTGTAGTCAGGTTAGCTTTAAGTTTATAACACTGACCTATGCCTGCTTGCTTTCCACGAGTTCCCTTCCTATTGTGGAGTTTCGAGGTAGTCCAATTTGTTCTTGATGGAACAGATGCTGGAAAAGAACAAGAAATTGTAATAGCAGTTTTGCTCTGAATTTAGCCTAGCATGGATGCCCACTCAATTTCCCAGCTTTAGCATCCTAACTTGAGTTTGAGTTAGCTTTCAGACACTAGTACAGAAAATGCTGATTTCCCTCTCCCTAAGAGACTGCTCTGTTTCACTGTGTGATGAGGCCGTTTGCTAGTGGGTTGGGCGTAGGTTTTGGAATTGGTCGATATAATGTAGCCTTTATTGTATCCATTAAATATTATGGTATCCCTGCCCTGGTAAAACCTAAATATTATGTCCTCATTTACACCAGGTTGGTGGCTGTGCTATTTTGCTGCAATGACCATCAATTTACTTTTTCATTTTATTTTTTCAGATACAGAAAAAATTTGACCCTGGCGAAAAAACAGGAGCTGCAGAGTGAGGTAATAAAAGATTGTGTTTTAAGCATTGTGGAGTTATGCCATGAATACCAAGCTGTGTGACTGCAAGGTTGTTGTTTTTTTGAATAATTCACAAATAATGGGTCAATTAAAAAGGCCTTGAAGCTGTGCTTTAAGAGCCTATAATGAATGTATTTCAGGCTGTTGATATAGTCTCACTTTTTCTTGCTGATGATAAAAGGAGAAAAAGTAGCAAATAATATTCCAGAAAGGCCGCGGGGTATAGCAAGTACATCCTAGTGAATAAAATGACACCAGGTCATTGGTGTGTTGTAGTGTTTTACATCATCTAAGTTCCTGCGTTGCTTTGATGCAGTTTCAAGTGTGTCAAGCTAAGAATGGTTTATTCCTGCTCTCTGCTGCCTAACAGTTTGTAACCATGTCAAAGAAACAACATTTACAGCATCAGTGTTATTCAGGCTAAGGGTTGCCAGTATAACTATTTTATCAAAATCATGATTAACACTGACAATATGATATCCATCCATGATATCCAATTTAACACTGAACAACTTCACATTACATGACAGAAACTGTCATTAGTGTTTAATTAGGTATGACGCAGCACACTTTGAATAAAATCACTATTCATTGAGAGTATTTGAATTGCAGTTTGTCTTCCATTACTACATACCTGTTGTTTGCATTTCTACATATTGTGAATTTTGAAAGTCTTTAAATATTGATGTTTTTACCATATTTACCATATCGACCATATTACTCTGCAGGCCCAAGTCATTACATAACTAGTATGTGAAGTAATACATACCTACACAATAGTAATATATTGTAGTGCAATGAGAAGTGCTATGTTTTAATAAATGTACTCTTTAACTGCAGCAAACATTTCACATAAGCAGAAATACATACCAAGAGTTCAACCAACAATTAGTGACCATGGTGAGCTGTCTGTGGAACTCAAAGTCATTCTTGCCTGGCACGGGCATCGACATCGACAAGCACTTGCTGATCCAGACCAAAGTTCCGGACCACTGGAGCCACTTTGATCTTGTTCACCATCCAGCCTTCTTCAAGTATGCCATTGAATTTCACCAGAAGGTGAGCATGAGATAATTAGTTTGTCAATTTTTATATATATATATATATATATATATATATATATATATATANCAACACACAGACTACTCATAGCAGTACACCTTACGCTACACCTTCATGTGTGGAGAAGAGGGTGTAATATGTGGATATATTTAAGTATCACAATATTTCATACTGTATTGATTCTCAAAAACACTGTATTGACTTTTAAGGAATAGATTACTCGCAAGGTTTACATTCTGTTGTGTTAAAACCCCAGCTGTTTTACTGCACTACTAGCAGTATCACAATATATTACAATATATTCAGTCATATCCCCTGTATCATGATATGTATTATATCATACCACCAGGTTTTTGCCAATACACAGGCAAAGTGTGGTAGTGGGGATTCAAGGCTGGTGAAAAATAAGGACATGCTTAGATAATGATGTGCAGTATATGTATATGTGTATATATATATATATATATATATATATATATATATATATATAATGTTTTCAGATATTCAAATAATTTTGCATTGTTTTCCTCAAACTATACATTTGTTTTGTGGATTTATGAAACTCTAAGGCTGTGAGTTTGGATGACAGAATATTCTATGCTGTTCTGAGAATTGGTTAATGTATTGAAATTGTTATTTTTTTTTGTTTTGTTTTTTTGCATGAATTGCTTTTGCAAACTGGAAGGCTTTATTAGTAACTGAGTGATTAATCATTATGATGATCATTAATCATCTATATAATTCACGATTAAATAACTTTTTTTATGTTCAACTTCAATGTAATAGTGACAGTCTGAAGATCAGGGAAAAATGTTTTACAATTTATGCTTCAGATGGTCTGATATTTGCCTGCATAACCCAACCTTTAGATCTCTCAGGTGCCTTCATAATCTGATGTACAATTTCTTGATATGGTGTGGGATTTGATTGTTAATGCTAGGGGGCGATCCAAGCCCTGAGGCAGCAGAGCATCCCCACACTACTCTTGTTCATTCTTCTCATGAACACAGATGTTAAGTCCAAGAAATGCCAACAGCTAGCTGTCATTTGTAGGGTTGTTTTGAAACTGTTTGAATCTGTAGGGTTGTTTGATCTCTGTAGATTGTCTACTCTTTAGGAGAGCAGCACTACAGGGTCTGCCTCGATCTTTCATTCCTATTTCTAATGTACTTAATTAAAATTTGTGTTGCCGAGAGTCGATAAAGTCTAGATCTAGCTGTGTAATGGTGAGCCATCAACACTGCAGTGAATATTTTTTTTTCAAATTAATTATTATTTTTTAATTATCTGGATCATTTATGTTCCTACCCATGAACACAAGCATGCCAACAATGTCAACACCGTTCTCTTCTGATCCACCAGGATTTCATGATTTGAAATAAAGTGGAAAAGGGGCAGAATGTCAGTGAAATACAGTTTATTTTTCTATTTGTTTCAATTTACATGCAACAGTGAGACAAAGTAGGGTGCAGCAGAGCGATAGATATACTCTCCACACAACTGCATGCACCAAACCGTGACCTCAACCACTACACTCATTACTCATAACTGTTAAGTGCTGAGAATAGTAGAGTGGTCACTGCTCAAATAGTTTTTTGTAAAGATGGGTTCATCACTCTGTTAGGTAGTTAACATCAGCTATGCTCTCTATTCAGTTTTGTTATGTAAAATCTGTTGCTGAAAGTTCCATATTTTAAACCAATATTTCCACGCCTGTCTAGAAAGAAAAAGCACTTTTGATTGTGAAATCTTGTTTTAGCATATTTTTGTAGTTAAGTGGTTTTAGCATCAAATAATGTGTTTTTTGTTTGTAATTTTTTTTATTTATTAATTAACTAATTAATTTAATTAATTTTACACAGTTGTCTCTGGCAAAGCATGGTGCTTGCTGAACTTTGCCATGTTTTTTCTAGCCAAACAGATATGGGGGTGAAGTAATGGGGCGTTGAAGAGTCTCATAAAGGCTCCAGCAGTTTTTAAAATAGGTTTTCTCAGGCACCTAATGCTAATGCCATTGCATTCTTGTTTTTTAATATATTTTCCTTTTTTTGTTTTTGAGAAAGGGGCAGGGAAATTTTGATTTTACAGTGCTCTGTTAAATAAGACATTTTTATTATTATGATTATTATTATTATTATTCCTTTTTTTTCCCTGAATTTGCTGTTGTGAAAGAGACAACATAAAAATGCTTATTGTACCTTTAAGGTTGTACAAGGAGATGAATATGATATAGATGTATCTTTTATGGAAGATCCGTTAATACAGAATCACATTTTATTATTCATGGGAGCAGTATGAGAGTTCTCATCATGTTTAATAATACAAGTTCCTTTTTTGGTCCAGCTTCCCCAACCAGCTCTGTTCTACTGAGATTTAAAGGAGGAATAATGAATATTTATGCTTTTCCTTTATCAGTGCTGGCCAGCAAGGAATGGTGTGGACCTGGCCTCCATAAAGGTAATACAATTTCCATTTTATTAATAAGAGCTCTGATGCCTGTTGAAGTGTTTGTCACCTTACTGTCAATGGATTACACAGCAAGCCCCATCCCCCACCCCTCACCCATCAGAATTGATCACATGAATACCAAACTCTGCATCTTCTGTCATCAGGTTGGGAAATACTGGAACTGGTATGTGGAATTCCTCTTCAGCCAGGGCTTTGATGGTCTGAATGACTTCATCCAGATTAACACTGGCCACAGCAGTTCTTCCAGCTCTAATGGCCAAGGTGATGGTCATCAAAGTAACCACTGCAGATGATGGTTGGAAGATCTTATATTACCTGGAAAAGAGACTTCAACAAAGCTGCAAAGAAACTGCATTGGCTGCAATGTTGCTTCATGTTTCAGTGGTCATGTACATATTTTATCTTTTAGAGGACTTGGTGGAAACCACAGTAAATGTGTAAATAGAACTGTATATTACTGCTCTGTATCCAAGTATGCTACTTGTACTTGGATTACACTTATCTTGTTTATGATGCTCCTTTTAAACTGTTGAAGTAATTTAATTTCTTTTGTTTCTTTTTTAACCTAATGAATTTTTTAACTTGAATTTGGCTTTCAAGTATTATATTTTTCAAACCTGACGAGTGTTTTCCATTTGATGATTACACAGTGCTGGATAGACTTATTTACATCTCATGTTCTCACAGAATGATGGTATGTCTTCATTTTTCACTCTTCATACTGTTTCACTCAACTTCTTTGTAATACACTAGTACAACTATAAAGACTTTGTCCTGTATTTGTTTTTTTTGGAGATGGCCCTCAAACAGTATTTTTTATTTTCCATTAAGATTGTGTGGGAAGCACACTTAATCCATTTCTGAGGTATTTTATTTGACAGATCCACTTAGTTTAGCTCGGCTCTGGGTCTCTAAATATTCTCTTTTCACCTGGAAGCTTGTACTTACGCCGGACAAAATAAATGTCAGTTCAATTCTGTTTCTGATAAACCCGTGTCTACACTTAAATTCTGCTGAAGCCGGAAGGCTGTGAAGTCCGCATTGTCCGGATGTCAGTCGTTTGGAGTTGTAGGTGTAATCGTGGTGGTGATATTTCTCCGCCGTAGAGAGAAGTTGGAGCTCAGGCTGCGGCTCCTGACTGGCCGGACTGCATTTCCGTCGTTGGCAAATGTCACGTGTTTAAAGATACAGATAATTCTCATCCACCAGCGCGAGTGTAAAGTTTGCAGTGTGTGTGTGTGTGTGTGTGTGTGTGTGGAGGGTTCAGCTCGGCTCTGCTCTGCTCGGCTCAGTGTAGAGGAGCTGCAGAGCTCCGCTCCTCTGATGGCAGCGGCAGTGAGTGAGGAGCTCTCCGCAGAGCTCTGCCGGCTCGGCTGAGTCTCCAGCAGCTCCTTGGACTCGCTGCTCACGGTGGGGGAGAAAGGTAAGCTCTGAGCTGACCGACCGGTGTGTCTGTGTGCTGAACTGGACCGAAAGGATCTTTCGTTTTAATACTGACCAGCAGGAGATCAGATCTGCTGTCTCCACCGCGGTGAGAGGAGGTGAAGAGACAGATGTGTGTGTGTGTGTGAGGAGGTGAAGGGAGACAGATGGGTGTGAGAGGCGGTGAAGGGAGACAGATGGGTGTGAGAGGAGGTGAATAGAGACAGATGTGTGTGAGAAGAGGTGAAGGAAGACAGGTGTGTGTGTGAGAGGAGGTGAATGGGAGACGTGTGTGTGTGAGAGAGGAGGTGAAGGTAGACGGGTGTGTGTGTGTGTGAGAGGAGGTGAAGGTAGACGGGTGTGTGTGTGTGTGAGAGGAGGTGAAGGGAGACGGGTGTGTGTGTGTGAGAGGAGGTGAAGGGAGACGGGTGTGTGTGAGAGGAGGTGAACTGTGGCTGATTCCAGGAGGAGCCCAAAGTGCTCTTTCCACACTTCCACCTCCGTCTTCTGCAGGTCTGCTTGATGGATGCGCCGATAATCCTCGGAGGATCTGAGGCTCTTTAAAGTCTCGTTATGGTTCCTCAGCTGGTGTCTGGTGGAGAACCCAAATGAACCCGAACAGCACTTTAACCACTGACTCGTTCTCCCGGTTCTCCTCTGCCTCTTTGATATTCACTCCTTCCGAGTCCAAACTTTGTCATTGTGCCCCCGCAGTCTCCTCTAATGAACCCGTCTCTAATGTTGTCTTCTCATTTAGCCTCATTTACACACACACACGCGCGCGCGCGCTGTGTCCCGCTGACTCTGTTGTCTGATGATGGCGGTGTTGTTTTGACAGGAGCGTTTTAATCTGACATGTTTTAAACACCGTGTTGTGGATTTGCCTCTGGATGTTAACCTGTTCCCTTTGCTTTGTGCCCACCCTCTCACCCCAAACCCACCCTCTCACCCTCCTGTTCCTCCACAGCAGTGTGTCTGTGGAAGTTTACCCTTTTTGTTTTCTCACCTTCAGCACAGATCTGAACATGTCATCGCCTCGCAGCGTGGGCTCAGCTGTGTCTACAAATACTACATGGTAACTGTCTACCATCCAGGGAAGGCTTTCTGCTAGATTTTGGAACATTGCTGTGAGGATTTGATTGCATTCAGCAACAAAAGCATGAATGAGTTCAGGATGTTGGGTGGATACCACCTCACCCTATCCCCCCAACTCTAACCTCACCATTCCATACAACAGTGTTTCTCAACCCTGGTCCTGGAGGCACCCCCTACCCGACATGTTTTAGAGCTTTTCCTGCTGCCTGGGGTGTTTTAAAGCTAAAACATGCAGAGCAGGGGTGCCTCCAGGGATTTTATACTCTAGAGCACACCTGGTTCCAATAGGTTAAAGTTGATCTGCTCCATTCTGTTCTATTGGTAGAGCGTCTCTACAAGGACTACTTTGTTTGTTTGTTTGTTTGTGTGCGTACATGTGCAAATCTGTTTCAGCAATGATTACAACTTAAAATAGCTGAATGCATTAACTGGCACGGGTGTCCACAAACATTTGGACCCAGTGTATCAAACAATGTCTGCTGAAGCGTTGCCCTTCTTTAATGTGTAAAGTGATGCTGTCTTGCTTATGGGGGCAAAAAGGTAGGTTTTGCGATCTGTGTGCGTGCTTCCTTTGTAAAGCACTAGTTATGGGAAATTCCAAACAGGCCCTGAGCCCCTAGAGTGGAGGGTGAGTCACATTCCTTAGTCATAATAATCACTCTGACTGACAGCACAGGCACCCACGGACTTGCAGAATGGCCATGGCAGTATGAAGCATAATAATGCAGTGTCAAGGCATCGTAAGGAAATGCCTCACTAATGGTACGTGTTGGGAGCTTCCTGGATTTGATGAGCATCCTTCTGTGATTTTTTTTACTAGTCTAGAGACAGGTGCTATCCGCATCTGTGGGGAAAAAAACAAAACAAAACGAGAGCAATCACCTCCTGCCCTTTCCATCATCCACTCCTGATGTTGAAAGAGGGAGGGAATTGAGAGAAGCAAGGGAAAAAGAACTAGGATAGAAAAGCAATTTGCTAACTCTATAAATCCTGCCATGCAGGGTCCCTGACCCCAGAAATGGAAGCTGGGGGACTGTTATTTAAAATCCAGGTAACCGATGCTCTCCTATTAACATTGAATAGGTCGTTGTCTGCTGGTTGTCTATGGTGACACGTTTATGTGGTTTATTTACTGCATGGCACTGTGGGGCCTTGCTCTCTGAGCCCATGAAGTCAGGGCAGAATGAGGAGAGCACAGACACTTAAACACAGACTTGTGGTTGTAGGGATTGATAAGGTGTGTCTGTGCTGCATCAGCTGTTGATTTGCTCTAACTGTTGGATGAGAAACCAAAGCTCACAACAAGGCCCTTGCACTTTTGTGTTTTGAACTTAAGTAACTTCTGCCCCACTCACCCCCAATTTTCATTTCACATTTTCAGCCTATGCTCTGGTTTTTGCCAGTATGATGATATTAAGCTTTGTACATTTATGGACTGCAAGGACAGGGTCATAAGGTTATGGTTGGGGGTATATGTATGGGGGTGGTGTGTGTTGCGATGGTATGAGTGTATCAGACACAGCAGCACTGCTGGAGTGTTTAAACCCCTCAATGTCACTGCTGCACAAGAATTATTGTGAAGGGAGGAGAAAGATTGCATTTCAGTGCCAATTGTGAGGCATTGTGGTTTGTTTTTTTGGCAGCATTACACAGGCAAACACCATCCATTAAAAGGTGGAAGATGTTTCTACAGCAAGATGTTGATTCAAAACATACTTCAAAATCCAGCATAGATGATACATAAAATGAAGCAATTGGAATGGCCTAGTTCCATAATCTTAGATTTTTTTAATATACCTTAAACAAGTTGCCCAAGTGCATCTGAAGAATATATCATAACTACAGGCCTTCTGCAAAGAAGAGTGATAAAACACCATCTACAAGAACTGCTAGAACTTTAACTACTTTAAAATATATTTGCAAGTTTTGATTTCTGCTAAAGACATTTGAATAAGCCACTGAGAGTTTTTGTATGATTTAATGTCAGTTTCATTTTATTACATAAAACTACACATGAATAGACAGACAGAGCGATGGGCTATACAGTGCTTGACTGTAGTACCTAAAGCCATGTCTAATGAACAGTAAATGATGACTGAGTAGGTGTACAGGTCTTTCTATTTAACCATTGCTTGGTGAGCATATATACAGTATATCACAGGAAGTTTAGTTAGTGTTCTTGCTGATGCCATTTATGTTCCGGATATGCTGAAGGGTAATTCGCTAATGATTAGTTTATCTGCTTTCGGGGTACTTCAGGTCAGTAGATTATGAATTCTCCGTTTTAATGAACAGAAATGTAAAGAATAATAAAATGATTTCTTGCAGGAGCTTTAGTTATATAATTAGAGCATAATTACAATTTCCACAATCTCGAGATGATATCTAGCTCATCTTTACTCAGAATGTGTGAGCAAAGATAGCGTTGATTGGTTTCATATGGAGGAAATATTCTGCATTAATGAGGTGCAATTTTGATTTGTTCATAATGTTCTTCTCCAAGGTGGTTCATTACAGTTCAAAGGATTTTTTTTTCCTTGTGATGGTGCCACCGAGTTGGGCATCTGCTCAAGAAGTAGCAGTCTCTGATTTCAAGGCTATGTTGGAGCACCTCTCCAACACTGTTTGACAGACTACAGCAGTTTTTCTTAAGAATTTGAAGTAATTTCTGTCTAATAATTTTATATGAACATTTATGTAGCCTTTACTGTTGGGACGTGTTTTCAGATTACAACCCTTGCAGTTAATCATCCCAAGAAATGACAACCTCAAATCTTATTTGGTTTTAGAATACTCACTATAAAAAGTATTGGACCTGTGTTGGTGATAGTCATTCAGTGACTTGCATGTAACATTTTTGCAGCAGAGTATAAGCACCCCGTTTAAGAGGATTATATTAATGACAGCCTCATTTTGGTCCTGGAGGTTTGCTGATTTCTCTCCTCAAACAAACCTACTGCACCTGGTAAATAACATGAGTTGGAATCAGGTTTGAACAGGGAAGACACCAATTTGGCCCTCCAGAACCAGAATCGAAGAACTCCAGCAAAGGAGAGTGTTGCAAAGGTGAAGTCTTGGAATGTCACATATAACTTTCTGTCAAAAGGTGTTTGGTTCTTTTGAAAATGTTCGTTGCTAAATGGCCAGTGTTTTGTCTCCACACTGATCAAGTCATATACTACACTTCCTTTAACCTCAGTTATCTGTGAAATGCCTGCAAGACTGTAGACAGAAAGTGCGGCTTTAGTTAATTCTACCCAGCATGGGTAAGAAGCACATGTCAAGGTTAATAGTTTAAGGATGAGGCTGACTTGAGGGAAGTGCTTGTTCCATTGGCTGACTCTGCCCCCAGACTGGTCAATTTTTCTCTTTTATCCTCTGTCTCTGTGCAGTAAGGTAGCACTGTCTCTCTGTATTACAGATGTATGCGCTGAAAGAGGTCATGCATTCAGAACCGTCTGTCAGCCTGAAGGTCTTTGTGTCTTACTGAAGAGCAGCTACAGTTCTTCATCCCTGTCACCCTGAGATACAGAGATGCCCACATGCATCTTTGGACTTCCGGTTGGTCAGAAATTACCTGAACACAGCAGAGAATGAGTGTCTCTTATCCTTGAGTGAAGGTTTGTTACCACAATCCGTTGGAAAAGCAGACAGATTAAACTCAGAGCTGATTGTGTGTGAAGTGCATGCATTCTAATTGAAGATGATGTGTTTGGGTGCTAAATGATCTAGTTAAGTTGGGCATCTGTAGCATGTGATTATATTATAGTCTTTGATTAATGCAGCAAAAAATGTCAGAGCCCTTTACAGCTATTTTGATGTCAGTTTTCTCCTCATATCTTATGTAAATGTCTCTGGTTGGATGTGTTTGCAGCCATTATGATGGTGTATACAGAAGCTGAAAAAGAAAGGGGGGGGGGAATAAAATCAGTTAAAGGATGAATCATTTAGGACTACATTTAGGCTCCTTGCTTTCTTGCTTGCTTGTTTTTTTACTTAGTGCTAGTTGATCGGGGTACAGCAAACAAACCAAGATATTTATATGGATATTGCAGTTTTAAAATTGTAATGACAATCAATACATTTACAGATTTTTAGGTATTTTTCAGTACACTGTGATGGACAATGTTGTGAAATAAAAAGCAGAGGACATCAGTGACATCACTGCTTTTTAAAAACCCTTGGAATAGACATTAAACTAAAAGCAGAGATAAAATGAATCCAGTAACTGGAGTACATGTGGCCCATTATTGTGTACAGCTGGACTTGAAATCAATGGTATTAATGCATTAGTGCGGCCTGATGTCCCTTGCTTTTGATTTGTGTTAATGGTCTCTCGAATGCAGAGATCTTCTATATTTTATAATCTATTCAGCCTATTAGTGTACACACATGAATATTTAACAAAACCACTGGGGTATTTAATTTACTCCTGTGTGTGTATGTGTGTGTGTGTGTGTGTGTGTGTGTGTATGCCTGCCTGCCTGCCTGCCTGGAAAGGGTCATTTTTCAACAGCATTACACACTGCAGTTTTCTGGTATGAGTATAATGTCTTACAGCTGCATCTGCTTTTTCTTCATACTCCACATATTTTAATGCATTTAGTAATTGCCCCTCCCTGCCTTTCATATGCATAAAGCACTGTTAAGTAATATGCAGGGTTTGCTGTGAGTGGGAGATTGCTGTGCTAAATGAATATTTAGCTTGCCTTTGGCTTTGTTCTCAGGATAAATGGTTCTTTTTTTCTAATTGCAGGAAATGGGAAAACAGAGGATGACTATGTTTAAAGCTGTTTCAGTAACCAGTGATGCAAAACCATCACATTTTCTGTTGATGGGAGAGACAGGTGTCTGTTTAGAAGCTGAAGAGTTTATCTACTGCATGAGTAATCTCTTTGCTGATGGGGAGTGAGTGAGTATAGATACAGGTTATTAAGGTAGCAGGAGGAAACAGTATTTTAACTTGGCTGTCTTAAAGAGCTTATCTGTATTAAAGTGTCACTGAATTTGTTTTATGCAATATATTATATATATATCTATCGCCATTTAAAGCTTGTATGGCAATTATGTAGTCGTGATATTTTAGTAACTTCTGTACTGTCTTACTATTAAAAACTCATCTAGCCAAGTGTCAAGTGTCTAGACTCTCAGTTCCATTCTAGTCTATCATCACTTCACTGAATAGGTTGGTGATTGAAATGTTTAATTCAAAGGCTGACTGTAATGAGGAGACATGCAGAACGTTCTACCTTTTGTAAAAGTCGAGTTAAAAAGACTCTGTTTGATAGCTC
The DNA here is from genome assembly GCA_034509495.1 of Acestrorhynchus altus. Lineage (NCBI taxonomy): Eukaryota > Metazoa > Chordata > Actinopteri > Characiformes > Acestrorhynchidae > Acestrorhynchus > Acestrorhynchus altus. Next base: position 14,785,783 of record CM067512.1, on the reverse strand, counting down.
TTCTTTGTGCAGTCCTCCTCCGGAATGCACATTTGCCAAAGAGAAGACGATAATGCTTTATTATATATGTGGGAAAGAGCGATGGCTTCATCAAGTGGTCCGTGGAAGTGCTCCACTGTCTGGGATGATATGTTTGACCAGCCCAAAGAAAAGATTGTCAGGATAGACAGCAGCTCTCAAACAGAATTCTGTTTACTGATGTGTATGCCGTGCTCTCCCAAGGGGTGGATGCACCTTCAGAGTCTGGGAAAAGATCGTTTATCAAACCAAGATCCCATGTCTGACGACCTAACGCTGCTCTCCCCAGCTTTACGATTCATCAAGTTAAAAAGGTCACTTTGCCCTGCTGTAATTAATTCTGTCTTGTTTTATTCGGGGCTCTGAAGGGAAGTGCCTTCTCAATTAGTGGCACATGTCACTGTTTTCTTTTTAATATGGTGGATCATGTAGAAGTCCAAGGGCAAGATTTTCAGAGCATATATCCAGGGATGATGTACAGTACGTGCTAATGTATTTCAGGATTGAGTAAAGCGGTGAATCCCTCATATAAAATAATCAGTTTGCATTATCTTTTAGAGATTGCAGAATTTTGTTTGCAGAGATAACTGGTTTGTCAGTCAGTTACTCCAACCTCTGCTGAACACCTGATTTGTGGTCAAACAAGTGAAGAATGAGCTCTTCTGCCAGTAAAGTTTAGTAAAGACCTTGTTTCTCTAAATTCATTGAGCCTTTAGTTTTGGTTTATATGACCAGTGCTAGAATATTAATAGTTAGCCTGAAGCATTTTGTATTTTGCCATCTCAGGATTATTAATGCAGTTGAGTTGAGTCACAGGGGAGCTTCACTCGACAGCCATAACTTTAGCATGGACTCCACAAGATGTCTGAAGGTGCCCTGTGGTATCTGCCACCAAGATGTTAGTTTCTAAGTGCTAAGTTGTCAGATGGGGCTTCAATGGATTGCATCAGTTAGCCTTGGGTGCCCATGACCTTGTCGCTGGTTCACTTGCTGGTCCACTTCCTTGGAGCACTTTTGGTAGGTACTGACCCCTGCATACCGAAACACACCACAAGACCTGCTTCAGAAATGCTTTGACTCAGTTGTCAAGCATTTTGGTCCTTGTCAAAGTCATTTACCAGGAAAAATGGGAAAGCAAAAGGATCTTTCAACATGTCAACTTCCAGAATTGACTTGCTGACACCCCTTGACAGCTGCCATTATAATGAGGTAATCAGTGTTTCCAGTACACCTGTCAGTGGTTTTAATGTTATGGCTGATTGATGTTTAATGCATAAACTGCTGCTCATTTCCTCTCTTGCTCTTATCATGTATAATCCCATTACATATTCTGCTCCTGTTATAATACTGTGTACTAAATGAACATATGGAATATCTCACAGTTCTTCACAAAAAGCATTAGCTTGTGTGGGCAGTTTACTCTGTTATACTCCCTCAGCGAAAATCATTCTTTTTTTATTCAGTGCATTGTGTTTTCATTATATCCTGTTGAATGTTCTTGTCTTTCACATCACTGCTGCATGAGAAGTATGATATCTGCCTTGTTAGATTTTGTTCCTATGGAAACGGTGAGCACACAAGGGTTCAATCTAATCGTTATTCAGGCCAATTCATTCGTACAAGGAATTTTACACTGCACAAGCTTTCCACTTGCAGATAGTGTTCTAGTTAAACCTTGGTTTTCTCCTGTGGTATGGGGCTCTGACCTTCTCCTTCTTTTTGCCTGCAGATTTGATTCAGGAAGCCTTTGAGCTGTTTGTTGGACCTGATCCAAATGATTCGGTTGTGTGATTATGTCAAAGGCTGACCTTTTTTTGTTGGAATGACTTTGACCTTTTCAAATGCCTGCGGATGATGGAAGTTCGCTTAAAATAAAGAGCCTCAATAATGTGGAACAAAACCCTTTCCCCCTCTCCTACACAAAGTTTCCCTCCTAAACACCTTGAGTGACTTTGGTGAGGTCATAACTCTGATCACTTACAGGACATGGAGGGCAAAGCCACATTATGTCACAGACTGCTGAGCTCCAGATACGGTGGAGATTTTCAACAATCTGCCACCTTCTGTCTGCTGAGACGTTGGCATCACTGAGAGGGCAGGAAGTACAGTATGGGAGGGTATGCTAATCGAGCCTCGTCCACTTTATTTTTAGAGCTGATCCCCTCCGAGTTTTCTCTCTCTCCCTCTCTCTCACTGCCTGTCTCTCTCCTTTCGATGGGGAAGCAGTGAGTCACAGGAAGTGAGCCTGGCAGAAGAGTACAGTGTATAAAATCTCATATCTTTGACGTGTGTTTCTTCCATTAAAAAACGCCAAGCTTTCTTACCAAAACTGCTGTTTTTCCTCTGTTGGGAATATTTTGACCAGGACATGACTAGTACTATCAAACCCCTGCTGTCAGCCTCCTGGGGGAAAACACTCCCAAGACATTTCATCAGCCATTTCATATACGTCAGTGTAGTTGAACTTTAAAAAATGTTAAACCTTCTTGACAAATGTCTCTCTCTGAAAATGATTTATGCAAGGTTATATGTGGGACAAATTGGCATGTTATCTCCGTTTTAAAGCTGCTGCTTGAATTGAAATGGCTGCTTTTGCCTCATAGAGGGAATACTTCTGAACATTTTGAGTTACTTCATCATTTGGACTTGTTCTTCACATCTTGGGGGATGATGGTGCAAGTCAGGAAGGATTTTGTACATTTGTGTTTAATTAGAAACTTAACTGGAAGCTGGATGTGCTGCAAGGCTATGTTTGATCAGCCGTGGACTATATAATTGATCAATTATGTCTTCTTAACTGCTGCTTATCATTATGTTTAGGATTTGCCAGCAGTTATAGTATATGCTAAATGAACATTGGAGGTTTCATAAAATAATGTTTGACAGTTATTTTTAGTGCATTTATTGACTTTTTAGACTTTTTTTTCTACTGGAGTAAAGATCAGCAATACAATGTAAGCAGAAGATGTGAAGCAATCGAATTATGTTTCATTTGTGATTAAAACCATGTTATGTTGGCTTGTACGCTTGTGATTCACTAGTGAGCCAAATCATTATATAGGTGAAGTGACATTGCCAGACTCGACTACGCCGCCTGCATGGATTTCATTATTCATTATTCATTCATATCTGTATCACTACTACAAGCTAAACTATATTTATCTTCCCTCCCTCTATTTTATTTCATTTCATTTCTTTTCTACTTTCCATCCCAATGTATTGTGCCGTTGTTATGTGCTCTCCGGTGTCGACCAGTGGAGGATGGGTTCCTCTCTTGAGCCTTGGTTCCTCTCAAGGTTTCTTCCTCCAAGACTAAGGGAGTTTTTCCTTGCCACTGTTTGCCCACTGGCTGCTCATTTGAAGCTTGGACTCGGATCTTTGTAAAGCTGCTTTGTGACAACTTCCTGTTGTAAAAAGCGCTATATAAATGAAATTGATGATTGATTGAAGTGAATAACCTTGATTATCAGCAAAAACAAGAACAAATGTATATTAAAAGCTCACTGAGCAGAATATTATCATTTATTATGTTCATTACATTTTCAGTGACATTTCATCTTTTTTGTTGAATGTTTATACTGCTCTGTGTTCAACTTCCTTCATTATTCACTAAAACAGCATGGAATATTTGAAGATTTTCACAACCTGCACCAGCGAGGCATGAGTTATCCTCTAGCTTCGTGCTTGGAATTTCCTGTTCAACCAGGAGGCAGAATGTGACTGCTGCACTATTTTAAGGTGAAATTCTAACAAACTTCATGTATTTAATTTCTTTAAAATGATCCAGTGAATATATACATTTTAGTTATTTTAATGCCACTGATCAGGTTGTAGCTCATGATTTTTAGAACATTTCACTACAGTTAAACTGCATTCATTAAGAAATATATGTTAAAAATGACATCTTATTCAGAGGCATCTCTTTACTATTAAAATATTTTTTCAGTATGTTAAACAATTAGATGAGGGCATTCAGAAATATTTTGTTTGACCAGATGTTGCTAGCTTTGAATTTCGTGGTACTGTGAGTTTCGTGACTGTGTTTTGCTTTTACCAAAATTTGGCACTGATTGATTTGACATAAATCAGTACTTGAGAGTACTGACATAATCAGTCATTACCCTTAAAAGTACCAACCCTTAGTGTGGCATGGTTGCTTGCCATAGAAAAGATGGTGCTGTTAACTCAATATGCTATACCAACCATGATGCATTGCACCCTACTCTGTATGTGGCTGCTTAGGCGAAGACTGGTCAGTGTCCTGGCCAAACCTTATTCGATGTCCACACGTGAGTCATGTCAGTCACCTGTAATTGTGACTGATATATGACTGTATCAATATTGAATTGATTTGGAAATCAAGTTGAAATGTGACCTTGTGAATAGGAATTGAATCAATTTGGAAAACCAGATGCCCAACTCTGTAAATGACCTTCAGAGGTTCTTGTAAAGTTTCAATGTGTATGTACTACCCATTGCATGCATTTAGGTGCATGAACCCAGTCTGCTACTTCAGATAGCGTGCTTCCAATTTGGTGCTTTATTTGTAGAACAGCTGTGGTACAGCACTAATTATAGTGCCAGGTGTGGTAGTATGTAGTGGTCTTGGTAATACCTGAATGTTTGTTCCCATTGTTTGCTGTGTTTTTTAAACATCAGCCTTGTTTCAATGCCATTTCACCCTGCTTTGATTGTGTCACCCATTGACACAGTCTGTGCATCAAAAATTATCTCTGAAATTCAGCTTGTCAGCCCTTATCTGTTTGCCTTTCATGCAGTAATACACTTCAGAGCCTTGGCAGTACTTGCTTCACAGTGGCACTCTAATGTGGAGCAGATATAGATTTAAAGAAGGCAGAAGGCGAATGTGTGTCTCCGCATTTGCCCACCTGCTTGCTGGCTCAGCGTAGATGAACTAGCATGAGATGGAGTTTGTTTCTGTAGCAATAGTGCCTAAGAATATCCAGGTGCTGGTCAGTGGGAGCATGCACCCGCAGCACCTGCAGCATGGAAGGGAAAGGGCTGGTGTGGTGGGAGAAAGAGCCATACTAAGGAGGGCTGCTCATAGGTGGCACTAAATAGCATGAATAATGGAGTGTCCTTTGCTGGAGCTAGAGCATGGGGGCGGACAGCTTAAAATGGGTGACTTTCCTGTTTAGTTTGTGTGTGTGTGTGGGGGGGGTTGTACATTTGGTGTAACTGCTGTTCTTCAATCAAGTCTTAGAGAATTCCGTGAGTGAAATTTCAATTGAGCTGAAGAACCAAGGTTCGGAAGGTATGCATCAGAGAGTGTAGTAATGTGTTTTCTATTCTCCCATTCTGTTTTGATGCAATCAGTGATTTACCCCAAAATGGGGACTTTTTAGTCTGTCACTTTCTCTTCCTGTGCATGGACATGATTCATTGTTCTGTAATTACTTTTGCACATTCATGATTTATGTGTAGGTGTTCTCTAATAGAATAATCACATACCTGATGAACCTAAGTAAACAGGCAGTCGTGAAGACAAACAGCAGATTTACTAAGGTCATTTGTCTTTATGCTCTGCCACTGTTTTGTGTGAATCAAGGATCCATTATTGTAGCAGTGTTTGCTCATTAGCAAGATGTGAATCCTGCTGAGCTTACTTTGATAACAATAGTCTTTATGGCTGGTGTAATGCCTTTCTTCAGTGCATTTTAATGGTTGCCATGAGTTGACTGATCTGTCGTTAGCTTGTTTGGCAGTTTTATTCATAGGCTACCAGTGACCTCGGAAACGTGCTGGAATTCAAGACGCCAAATATTTTATCTTAAGGATTTTCCTTGTGATGCCTGTTTATGTTTTTATTAGATCTGATTTGACCATGTTGCTATCTGATGAAAGGCTGCAGTGACATTACGCTGAAAGACTATGGCAGGACTACTCAAACAGATTCTTAATTGCTGAACCATGGATCAGAAGTATCAAGCATAATGGTATTGATTGAACAATGTGTCAGATTCGTCTGTGAACAGAGGTCAGCTCTAACAAGAGGACCTTCTTTATCATCATCTACTCTCAGATCTCTGGCTGTAAGATGGTTGGGGAGGAGGGGACAAGTGTGAGTAGGGGTAAAAAAGGCGGGTGGTCACCAGAGGGGAGGTGTGCCCTTATCAAAGTCCTGGTGCAGCACTCTGGGACTGGAGTGGAGCGAATCGCTTCTCCTGCTCACTGAGTAATGAGGCTGCAGGCCCTGCTGACTGATTAAACTCGACATTACCCCACAACCTGCACAGCTTGCCTGCATCCCGCCAGTCGTCCTGACCTACCCTCCTGTGTTTCAGTCTCATGTTTCTTTTCCTTGGGCAGCAGCTCGTCATAGCCTTGTCATAGGACTAGCATAATCAGAGCATTAATATAATCTCCTCAACCCTAAGGACCCATTGGCAAGTCCAGGTTGTGCTTATGTACTGTCATTCTCTGTTATACCAAAAGCAATATGCTCAGCAGCAAAGCAAATTTATGCATTTTGTAGTGGCACAAAACTCAAATTGGAAGATTTTTGAGCAGCATCTGTGTCCCTTTGGTCCTCATTTGTTCAACACTGGATTCTGGTATCCAGCCAGTGTTTTACAAAAGTATTGTGGTTATGATACTACAGAATCAATGCTCTTGAGGTGCATTAAGTAACAAATCTGGATTTTCTTTTTTTTTTTTTCTTCAACTGATCTATAGCAGCTCTATATTAAATCTTCATTAGAAGCCCACTAACATGTTCATCAGTTCACAGCTATGGCCCTGAAGGTACCTAATTTGACCTCTCTGTAGAAACTATTTCCACAGGCAGTGTGACCATTACTCCAACAAATTAGAAATCTAGGAACTAAAACCAGAAATTACAAAGAAGTTGTTTTTCTGACTGGTTTAAATTTACTCCCAAAAGGTCTATGACAGGCTGCAGTGACTTGCTAAATTAATCCTCGTAATTGATTATGGAAACAGATACTAGGAATGTCATTAAAGTTCTTTTGCCCCCGATTCCATTCAAGTCTCTTAATGCTAAATATCTGCCAATTATTATAATCTGATCTTCATGTTTGTATTAATAATAAATAAGTTTAAATAAGATGTTATTCTAATTAATGCTGAAATAATATCACTATTTTTAGTAACAGTTTATGTTAACAGATGTCCTGGACTCATTTATTTCATTTAAAAGTTTCCACATTCATAGTAGAACTCATCTTGTCAGTTTCAGTTTTCCAGCAGTTTCACTGTTTTTAGAATTAATATATTCAACATTTGTCACACCAGCACATTGATGACATGTATTAGATTATTTTGGTCCCTTCCCTCATCATCATCAAAAAAATAGTCACACCCAGAAGGACTCAATGGCTTGCAGTGATAAGTCCCGCAAATGTAGTGACGAGTCCCAATTTTGTCTTAATGGAGATGACCAATAAATCCATGTGTGGAAGCATTTTATTACTTATATAGGGTGCAGTTTCATATAATGCAAACTTACATTTGGCCTTGACTTCAGGAAATCTGACAGCCAAATGTTGTGTTAATGAGGTGCTGCAACCAAAGGCCCTACCTTCTGAACGCACACTTCGGTGGGCTACTCCAAGAGGAAAATGCTTGTCTACATACTGATGCCGCCTCAAGAGCATGTCTTGATTTGACAGAAACTATGCCGTGACCAGCTGCATCGCCATACCTATCTCTGACTAAAAATGTGTAGGATGTTGTTGAACATGTCCTGATGAGGCTGTTTCTTTTAATGAGTATCAGCCGATACCAATTTGGTCTCATCTTTGTTTGTATTATTAATAAATCCCCACCATTTAACTAAGATTTACTGCTAATTAATACTGAAGTTTTTATAGAAACATTCTGAGCTGATTTATTCCATTTAGAAATTTCTTTATAAAGTGTTTAATAGCTTATTATCCAGTCTGACTAACCTGCTTTACAGTTCATCTCCCAGTGCCTTTAAAAAACTGTAACTTACTTATAAACTGGTTTAAAAACAAAGCATTTCCCCATCATAGTTTATTAAAGCTTCAGGTTTTATGTCATGTTGTCTTGTTCTGCTATTAAAATGCTTCAAAATTCTTTTGTTTACCTGAGAACAGACCCTCTTTACAGGTACCGTGGCTCAGAAAATGTCATTAATGGTGCTTCGAGGCCTCCAGATGGTGCTCTGAACACTGTGGTTAAAACTAAGACTTTGAACTGGATTTGGGACTAAAAAAGTGGGTACCTGATCCATTAAAATGTGCCTGGATCTGCCCAATCCCGATACACAGATCAGTACATCACTACTATCAGCACTCCACCCATACCTCAAAATCTTTCTGTATTGTTAGATTAATCAATAACAATTGTGTACCAAGCCCAGTCTATTACAATACATAAGTGAGTTGAATTGTTCTGTGTGCTACCATGCTTTTCATCTGCATTGTAAAACATGTATGAGGCTTGTACCGTATTTTCTGGACTATAAGCCACACCAGACTATAAGCCGCACCCTAGAAAATAACATTTATAAGAAGAAAAAGCTGCACCTCATTATAAGCCACATGGTTTAAAGCGTGGAAAAAATTGCAGCTTATAATCTGGAAAATACGGTAGTTGTTAGATATGCTTTTTCATTATAGATTTTAATGTTATTTTAAAAGTCTACTATTGTTCTTGGCTTTTTTTTAATCACATTTAACACGTTGAGTTAATGGAACATCAGTGAGCAATCATGTTATTAATAAAGAAATGTTGATTCAATTGCAGAAATGGCAGCCAATGAAGGGCCTGCAGAACGAGGTTGAGGGTTAAGTAGAAATTACCAAGTAAGGGGTCTTGGAGCTGTGAATGGGTAGAAATAAATGTATGATTGGTAGTCACTTACCACAGATACCTCAGCTTGAGCAATTAACTTGTTTCCATTGGGGTTTCAGACAGAGGCCAGAGCAGGATGGCTCCAGAGGGCATTTTGTGGAGGACTACAGAAAACCCTTGTCGATTGGTCCAACTGGCTTGTACTTTGCCTTTTAAAGGGGATGCCTGTGAGTGGCTGCTTCCCCTCTATTAAGTATGAATCTGTGGGCACCAGGCATCCCACATGGGAGATGGCCTCAAGGCTCGGCTTACTGCTGTGTTTCTCCTCAGGTAGCTTATGTCAAAGCTACCTGAGCCACTTCCACTGCCTAGGTGGTGGGATGATGGCAACGACTTGAGTTTAATCCAGGAACGGAAAAGAGGAGGACTTAAGCAGCAGCTAGTCAGCATCTAGCACAACGCCTACTCACACCAGCATGTTCCTTACCATTGCAAATGCATTTGCATGTGAAAACACCCACCCCCACACACACACACAGCTGTCCACTGGTGTGCACTAATGAGCTGAATATCAACTTTTACAAAGCATGTTTCATTTATGTAATATCCCCATTATAATCTGAAAGTACACCAGCTGTGTTGTAGTTTCCTTTTCAAACTTCACACAGCCAGTGCAGACACATGGTCAAGACAAACATTAGCTGTGAACAAGAACAAGCTCATTAGTCTGTTCATTCAAATAACTTTATTAACACACTTTCTATTACCACTCATTTCCAAACCTATTAAACAGCGCATAGCTCCTGTAATGGTGTTTGTCTTTTCATCAGGTTCACATAGCAAATTAAAATGTAGAGACATTTCTGAGCTTCTGCTAAAAGAGCCTTGAGATTTATGAATAATTGATCAAATGTAAAAGCATTGGAGCAGCTGTATTACAGGCTAAACATTTTGACTTTTTCCCTTTTACTGATGGCCAGATCAGCCGTCACAGGCAGCTGCCAGTGTTTTAAAAAAGTGTTTCAGTGGCTGTTGAGGTTTTATGTATTTATTTTTTTATTTATGTCCCAGCAACGTGCTGTGAATTTTAAATTGGTCCGACACCACTCTGGAGGTCACATTCACCCTTGTTTCCTGTGAATGAGCACTGAAAGGTTGGATCCTAACTCGGGAAGCTGGAGGAGGTAGTGTGCAGCGTATAAGGAGTAGACTGGCAACACAGTGTTTCTGTCTGTATGTGTTCAGTGCTCCAGATATCTGTATTCATGTTTGAACCAGGAGTTGACTTTATCTTTTCTGTATTTCTACATAGTATTGAGAAGAAATCCAGTTAAATCTCTCAAAATCACAGGTAAATACATTTTGATTTTGTTTTAATGTTACTGTCATTTAAAATAAAATATCATCCTTTATCATCCTTCTAAATAAGCTCACAGTTTGTTTATATATATATATATATATATATATATATATATATATATATATATATATATATAAAACAAAAACTGTTGGACAGGGTTGGACAACGAAACTGAAACACCTGGTTTTAGACCACAATAATTTATTAGTATGGTGTACTAGGGCCTCCTTTTGGGGCCATTGGGGACAATGACATTTTTTGGATACAATCCAGGTTAGCTACCGAACATCAATTTGAGACAGCTTCCTCTTGCGTCCACAGTTAATCCTGTTGGATGTGGTTCATCCATCTTGGTGGTATGCTGACATTACCCTGGATACCGTGGCTCTTGATACATCACAAAGACTTCCTGTCTTTGTCACAGATGCGCCAAAATACGTGCAGCAGCAATTTGTCCTCTTTTGAACTCTGGTATGTCACCCATAATGTTGTGTGCATTGCAATATTTTGAGCAAAACTCTGCTCTGGTGCAGTGTGCAACTAATGAAGATTTTATTATTTTTTTTCTTCTACTTTCATTCCATCTCAAAAGAAATTGGGTATGCTGTATTACCGGAGGTAGGGAGTTGCATTAATTGCAAAAATAGTACAATTGATTATGTCCTGTGTTATTTTAAAACGGAAAATGATCAAATTGCTATCTAAACGCGTCACAGACCAAGTGATCGAGTCTGATTGAATGACTTCTTTTGGAAGAACTAGCTCAGCATCTTTGCCTTCTGTGCTGTTGACTAACTGATTAAGATATGATGATGATAAGATAAGATAAGATAAAAGATAAGATATGATAAGATAAGATAAAAGATAAGATGATAAGATTAGATAAGATAAAAGATAAGATATGATAAGATATGATAAGATAAGATGATAAGATTAGATAAGATAAAAGATAAGATATGATAAGATATGATAAGATAGAGACAAAGCCAGTCCTCATGAGTTTGATACAAGTACAATGACAGTGAGAGGGTGAAGTGGAATGACTGATGTTGGAGTGACAGATAGTTTAGATCCTTGCAGGCTAAACACCACAGTGCAGACCGTGTGGCATTTTACTGAGACTCAGATTACATATCTTCAGAGGCTAAAGCCTCTTTTAATCCAAGCTCACCAATCAGTGAACTCACGCTGCACTCCCTCTCTGTGGCCATTTTAATGCACATGAATGAATGAAAGCTTTTTTGGCCATATATTAGGAATTATGCATCTTAATTTTGAAATACTTTTGGAGTACATTTGAAGACCTTCGTAATTTTAAGTACTGCTGTATTGCCATACTGCCCAACCCTGACTCACAAGAATATACTTCATTAAAAATCAGAAGGCATATAAACTAGGCTGGAAGTTATGGACAGTGTGTGTGCATGCGTGCAAAGTGCTTTTATTGTTTTAAAATGAAACATTAGATTTGTTCAGTTACTTGCTTTAGTAGACTTCAATTTTGCTCTTATGTTTCATCACATTTGAAAGCAAATAATGTTTTTACACTATAATTGGATAATTGTCTATTTCATTATTAAATTGTTTTCATTCATGTCTTGAAACCTTTAAGGCTGCAATTTGGCTTGATTTTCTTTTATGATTAGCTTACTGTAACCATTAGTGAGTGATGAAAAACTGTTTATGAAATATTTACAGAGATATTTTAATGTAAGTGAGCTTAAAGGGGGCACACTGAGCTTAACTGAAGCAGCAGTTTTTATTAAAACATATTTAAATACAAATGCAATATGTTCAAACATAAATGATGTAGATCAGTGGTTGATCCTTGTCCCAGAGAAACAGTGCCCTGCAGGTTTTTGAGTTTCCTTTAATTCCAGCACACCTGATCCAAATAATGAACCAACTGATGAGCCCTTGCTCATCAGGTGCTACAGCAGAAAAACACTTATATAGTAAACAAACAATATTATTAATGTTTATTATAATAAACTTTATTATATTATATAGTTGGTCTCACACTGACACCCTTTAAGCTCTTAAACTGATACTAGTGAAAAAAGTACAGTTACAACTGGCCAAACTGGACATTTAATGGTATCGTGGATTTTAAAATAGATGCCAGCAAACCTGTGATGTAATATATTAGTGCAGAACAGAAATGAAAATGATTAGTATGTTATCTATGGACTGTAGCACCTATGCTGTAAATTTGATTTAACCCTTAACTTTCCCACAGGACCAGGACCTCAAGTTATCCTGGGTTTTTCTCAACATTTCCATTGGGTTATGACTTTCAGGTCTGGACTTTCACTTGACCTTCTGAAAATGTACATTTTGTACTCTGATTTGTTGACTTATTCATGAGCTTAGAGGTGTCGCCTTGCAGCATGTGAAATTTATATGGTTATGGTTCAGTTCACAGATATATACTCTTACTAGAATGCGATAGTATAATTCAGGGTTCACAGCTCAGTTAATGAATGGTAAAGCTAAGGTAGCAAAGCAGCTCTAAATCATATTATGTTGGAATTATGTGATTGTTTTTGATTGTTTTGATTGTTTTGATTGTTTTGATTGTTTTTGACTGTTGTCCAAAACAACATTCTTTCAGGAAGCCTCTGGGTTGTCTGTTAAGTCCTTATTCATTTGTATATAATCTGCCTCACAGTGGATTTATGGAGGCCGAACTCTGTAGAAATGGCTTTGAAAACATTTCTTTAATTGTCTTCTTAGTTCAAGACATGACATCCATCCATAAACTAGATGAAGTCCAGATTTGGACAGTAAAGACCCAAGTTTAGGATCTTGAAACATTGATGGGCCTGTTAAATTCACTCCTGTGTCACAGCTGAGTGCCATTTTTATACTGAATCACTTTCATTTACCTCTTTTTATTTCATACACAGAGATTAACGTTGGATACTTTAATGTAATGAAGATGGAATTAACATATATTTTGCCTTGGGATACCTTTATTTAATTTAGGGCTTAGATTATGCAGCATTATGGAAAATAAAGTTGTAAAGCATTCACAAACTTTCTGGCAATGTTTACACTATTTTAAGCACATTGTAGGCCTGCAATGCCCATTATCCATCCATTTTCTGAACCGCTTATTCCTGAATAGAACATGCAACAGTGTCTGGAGAAAGCTGAATGTTTAGGCAGCTTTTTGATAATACAACAATATTGTAATAATAACTGTCCCTAATGCATGGACTGTTGGGGTATAAAGCTCCTGAACTTTGTGCTGTGGAACTGTGTTCTTTGGGATGACAGTGCTCCAGTACTTTTGGGATGAGTTGGGGAAGATGATCATTCAACATTATGGCTTCACTAAAGCTCTTGTTGCTTAATGCAATAAAATTCTCACAGCAATGTTCCAAAATCTGGAAGAAAGCCTTTTCTGGACAGTAGAGACAGTTCTCTAACAAAGAAGGATAAACTCCTGCTTTTTTGCAGTGTAGTCTTTTGGAGATTTAGAGAGAAATGCTTCCGTATAAGTAGACATTCAATAATTCCATTTTTTTTTTTAATTTTGACACTTACTGTAGCTGTTACTGTATCTTAAATGAATTCACAAAGGCAGATCCTACATTGGCATGACAGCTGAATGGAAACTAAATCATAACCACGCTCAATGTGCATCATATTTGTTGCCTCAGGATTCTGTTCTTGCATACAGCTTGCTATTTTTACTTTCAACAACATAAATGCATCTGCCTAGCTTTTGTTGGGTAATCTCCATCAATGTTTGGTGGGGGAAGGGCTATGAAGAAGTCGAAAAGAGTACAAAGCAGGGAGAAGAGTGGTTATGTTCATTTTCAGCACAGCTGATTGTGTGAAAGAAAATATGAATCTGTTCAGTGCCGAGGCTGTAGTATGAATGAGCTCCAGTGAATGAGATGTTGTCCTCTGCTGCTGTTTATTCTGGAATTTGGTGCAGATATTACTGACTTTTTTGAAGCTTTTAATGACGTGCCTATTCTGTGAGCTGTTTATATTTAGGACAGTGATTTTTGGGGGGCTGGGGTGTTAGTTGTCACTGCTTATGGGTGATAAGTACAGACTGAGATAGAAATGGCCATATCCAGCTTTCATGTGGAGAGAGGAGGCGAGGGATAGTGGATAGTGGAGATGGCTTGTGTGCATATGTGTGTGTATGCATGTGTGCATGCACGTCTTTGTGCTGCTGCTCAGCTGAATGCAACCATCACGCTGCCATGATGGTCATCTCTATAGCAACTCTTCTTTCTTAAAATCAACTCAGGGTACTTTTTTTATCCTTTTCCATACAAGGAAAATAGAAATGGAGCATTTTCAATGGAACTAAAAATTCTAACATTTTAATTACATCTTATCATTTAAACACAAGGGAGGATTTTAATTAGAGGGGGTGCTTTGTGCTCATTTCTTTCCAGGAGGGGATGCTCTCTGTGACATGAAAGCAATTTGTTCCTGTGCCGCCTCTATTCCTCAACACTGAAACTGTGTCTGAATGGAATTAAATGTGGTGGTGGGGAGGGGAAGAGTTGTTGGTGGAGTTTTAATAAGAACGGGTGCTCCGTAGGCCCTGCCAGCCCCACACTTGCTGCTGTTAACGTTCCCTGCAGATTACGCCTGCTCGCCGTAGCGTGAAAATGACAGGGCACTTTGTTGTCGCTTTTGCCCGAGGTCAAGACAAGTATGCAGCTCAATTTTTGTGAGCTGCTGAAAAGCCTGATGTTTCATGGATATATGAATGAAAACCAGCCTAAAGCGTGAGGGTGTCAGAGACTGTGGACTGACTCTTATGATTCACTCCTCGGGGTCTGTGGATTATGGCCAGTGTTCATTGCTTTATTGGTCTTTGAGTTGAGTTATAGCTATTTGTCAAAGGTAAATGCTCCAGAATTGGATTTGTCATTGTTAAATTGCTTCACAGTCATCCTGGAAAGTCTCATTTGACACAGAGTTCTTGGTGCTATTGATCGGGGAACAATGATCATTAAGTGAAATTAGTTTGGCTGAATATGGAGGCCACAGTGAACTGATATTAAGGAGTTCCTTCTTCATTGTTCTTTAATTGACTTTGGCACTCATTTGCTGACAAAGATGTTACTGAGAATGTTACTAGTCTGAGAATTGATAGTACTTGTGGTCAGTACATTCATCAGTACATTAAAAGCATTAAGGCAAATCTGCTAAATTCTTTAAGGCTTTAAAATGAAATTGATTAAACATCAATTTGGTTATTGGTTAAAATGAAGTTGTTTGTGATGTTTCTTTTTATGTATTTGTGACTCACAGCATTGTTTCTGTGAAGGAATATTTTGTCAAAAATGGTTTTTGGTATCTCTTGTAGGACATTCCCTTAAAACATAGCAATATATTTGTGTTTTCTTGCAGTGTTTGGACTCCAGAACTTTGTAGAAATTTACATTCATTTTATTTGTTGTGACTGGAATTTCATAGTCATTCTTTTTGTGCTGTACTGTAAGTTTAACATCCCAATTTCCAATGTGCTGTTACCTTTCAGGGAGGTGAGGGAAGAACATGGGGCTTGGTGACAGGGAGAGGCTTTGTTTGTATGTTACTGCTGTGATTCTCTGTTAGACAGAGTGGCACACTTGACCCGGTCAACCTCAGCTAAATCAGGAAATTCATGAGGCTTCTCCACTCCATCAAAATCCATTAGGGGAACTCTCGTAGCTAATGGCCTGTCATCATTGTCATTGGCTATACTAAGTCACTTAGTATTGAGCAAAATGACAGTACTAAATCAAGGTCTGGGAAACCTTAGTGTGTGCGGAATCATGCAGCTGGGGCTCAGCAGTTCTGCTCTGTCAAATTCCTTCTCTTTAAATGAAATAAATGGTTTTGGAAGGTGTAAGTACAGTTTCTCAGATTCTGCTTGAGGAGAGGTTAAAGAGGCATGCTTCAACTTAAAACTTTACTTTGCTCTAGCTTGCCTTAGGCTCTCTCTCAATCATTGATTACAACTCATGTCTGAGATGTTCATTTGGTTGGTATAGTGTAGTGCAAGTTTCCTAATTGTGGTCTCTAGATTCAACACATCTGCCTATAATATTTAGTTGCGCCTAAAGTCCCTTAACTATACTAGATGTGTTACATTAGGTTTGTATATATATATATATATATATATATATATATATATATATATATATATATATATATATATATATATATATATATAAATGCTGCAGGGTGGTGAAGCTCCATGACCAGGACTAAGCATATCTGCACAAAGAGTAGGCACCACCACTGGCCTCCATGTTACACACTGGTAGACTACAAGCCTGGAAAAACATGAGGCTAGAAACATTCTTTATTTCAGAGATTATGTACCATCACAGGCCACTGGGCATTTGATCTATGTGTGTTACTGGAAACTTCCACTAGAGTGCAGACCAGTGAATACTGCCCTGATTGATCCACATTGTAAAATAACACGGATCTCTTGACTGCAGTTCTGACAAGCATATTTCCCATTGTGCAGCACCAATCATACAAATCATACAGATTTTTGTTTTTCTTTGGTGTATTTTTTATTCTGAGTTTTTTTTACTGTAAGAAATTGTGTAAAATTGCAACAACACAAAAGAAAAATGTAACTGCATTTTTTTTATTGAAGCAAAAAATCAGCATTTCAGGAACAACAAGAACAACTTAAACTTAAAAAAAAAAACAAAAACCTGAATGTTCATGTTTATGAATGAATTTTTTATGAACTCAGTTCTTTGCTAATGCCAATGCACTTGTTCATTCTGTTTTAATTTTATATTAAGAGTGCATTAAAAGACGTGAAACACACAAACGCAACTACACAAACTCATTGTTTCTAATGCTGCTGTGCAGAAGCACCTCTTTAATGAAGCATATTAACTTCAGCTGTGAGATAAATATAAAGATTATAAAAGCAAAAAACTACAAGTGTAGTTCTGTATCAATGACATTGGTAGGTGTTCTGTCCACTCTTTAGTGTATTTTTATTATATTGAAAAATGTGTTGAAAATCTGAAAAGATACTGCACAAAATTACACTTAGATCAGGTGGATAAATTGGTTTACTGTTAAAGAAGAAAACCAAAATTGATGGAAACAAACTTGGAAGCAAACATGACTATCAGAACTGTTTGCTGTGGTGGTACATCCACTAAGAGTTTCAGTGAGCAACAGTGAAATGAGAGTCATTTTAGTCATGATTAATCTGGCTGTTCTCCCCATCATCTTGGAATTGTTAAAGCCACAACCATGTATATCTGATAGAGGGCTGTCAAACTGCTCTGCAGACAATTCCAGTCAGTGTTTCAATCAAGATCCAAGGTTAGTGTGTGGTGTGCCTTATGAATTATTGCAAATGATTAGCTGGTGGACACACTACTTTGAATCACTAATTTATTTGCTAAATGGCAACATATTTGAAACGTTTAAAGAATGCAAGTAGGAATGAATTATGATACAATCTGAAGGAAAATCTCAAGATGACAGCTATAGAAGACCAGCTGTGGCAAGTAATGAGAAATAAGGAGTTTGTGTGGATACAATAAATAAAAGTATTACAAAGAAAAACATTTTACATACAATACAATCTGATTAAAACAAACATGCTCTCTTTTAACTTACAGGCACAATTCACTGCAAACAAAAACCTTACTCTTACTGACTGTGATGGATGTGTTCAGCAGTCTTTAAGCCTCGACCAGAAATCCATTGAGCAAACTTACTCAAAATTCACTCTGTATGCAGATTTTATATCTCTAATTTTATGCTTCATGACTCATCAGTCAGACGTGCACACGTGATCTGCATATCAAAACAAACAGCATGATTTACACTGTAACTACCAGCCATACCACTACACGACAAAGCCTCAACCAGTAATCCCTCACACAAAATTACCCAAAATTCACTATGATTTTTTTCATCTCTAGACATGTAGCAAATCTAACGTCTGGTTTAAACACTCCAGCAGCACTGCTGTATCTGATCCACTTACATCATGGACAATGAATGTAGAAACAAGGAATTGGTCAAAATGTCAGGTTTGATTGGTGTATATAGTGTAGCTCATGAAGTGAACATCACAAACTGCTGAAATCTATGGTTAATTTATAGCCAGTGGTCACTATTAACTAAGGTACCAGAGCTAAAGTAAAATAATTTATAACATTAGCAATATGCATACTAAATAGTATGCTGCCTGGGTTAGGTTAGTCTACAGCGGAGCTGATCTTAGCTGCAGCAGGATTATTTATTTATTATTCATTCATATTTATTTATTATCAAAGCCACTGTCTTTTCAGAAGAATTTAATATATATATATATATATATATATATATATATATATATATATATATATATATATATATATATATATATATATGACAGTTTTTATAAGTTTATTATTTTACATTATTCTGATTATTCTTTTATATAAATGGATGCAAGTGTTACAATTGCAATTTCCTTCTGGGATTAATAAAGTGTTTCTGACTCTGATTCTGACTATCCACCTGTGGTCTGGATGAAGCACACAAATTGTGTGTTTAATGAAATGTTATTTAAGAATGTAATAGGAGGAATGCATTCAGTATATAATATAACAGACTATAATTACAAAAGTACTAAGAATACCCTCTTTTCACATAACTCTTAAAAGTACAATTTGTTTCTAATTATTTTAGTACATGTCATGGAGTACATTCACTCTCACCTCTGCTCCCAACACACCTAATTAAACTAATCAGCTCATTAACAATCACTTTCACAATCCATTTCCCTTACAGGTGTGTTAAAGCAGGGAATCTACTAAAATGTGCAGGCCAGTGGTGTCTCCAGGTCCAGGAGAAAAAACTGCTTTAGCTAAAATAAAAAAAATAAGATGTCTAATTGGTGCTAATCATTTCTTTAGTAACTATAAGACATAAAATAAAACCTGTGTCTTCTCACAATTTCTTCAAAGTTACCAGAGCTGACTAATTTATAAGTAGTCCATAAATTAAGCACATAGCATTAAGAAGCCCTTAGCTTAGCTAACTCTGATGGTAATTATGCTAATCTTGACTAAATATTTTGCCAACAGCATCTTTAAATATTCAAAATGTTTAACCAATGTCAGATTATATTATGATATATTTATTTAAAATAATATATATCAAAAGCTAAAAAGCTGTTAATATAAATGTAAATATATTACATGTGTAAGTGTATATATATGTTTATGTTAATTTGTTTATTTGTTTTGTTTATTTGTTTAAGAATTCAAATCCTTTTAACATACCTTTATATTATTTTTAATAAAATTAAACAAAAAAAAAAACAAAACTTCATCAACATATTTGCGTAATGGTCAGAGCACTGTGCTTTAAGTCCATCTCCACTGTTGGTTTTCTAATATCTGCATTTGTCTTGGTGACTTTGCCTCAAGGAAATGACTTGTCTGTCTTTAACTCAATTACTTTTTACTAATTGAGAAATGCCACTTTGCATTCTTTATCGAACATAGCATCACGGTGGTGCTACAGGTAGTGTGCATTTCACAAAACCCCAGAGGCCTTGGGTTGTGGATTTAAATTCCCACTCTGGTTACTGTTTGTAAGGAGATTGATGTGTTCTTGTCATGTCCGCATGGGTTTTTTTCTGGTACTCTGTTTTTCTCCCTCCTCCAAAAATAAACGTGGTAGGTGAATTGATCAAACTAAATTGCCCCTAGATATGAGTGTGTAAGACTGGCAGTGTGTGGTATCCTGCTATGGACTGGCACCCTGTCTAAGGGGTAATTCTTCCTTGAGCCCAATGAGACTAGGAAGTCAGTGACGCATCTTAAATAAGTACACAAGTACATACATACTGTGCTTATATAGTTACATGTCCCTTATCTTAAGATGCTACCTGCATCATGTATCAGTCCTGTTACTCTTCCGTCTTCCCATCTTGTCTTTGTTTTGTCTTTCCCCCATGTGCTTTTAAGCAAGTGTTGTGTTTTTGTTTTGGTCCTGTCTCTGCCATCCCCAGCTGAGTCTCCTTTGTAACCCTGCCATGTATTTCTGTCCATGTATTTAAGTTCCTGGTTTTCAGTCCATTTTTGTTAGTCGTTGTTTGTTATCATGTGTTTGTTTTGTTGCTGTGTTTTTGCTTATGTCTTTGTGTTTGTTTTGGCTTCCTGTTGGTGCATTATTAAATAAGAAACCCCTGCAAATACTTCCACCTCTCTTGTCTGTCTTTATCTGCTTTTCTAAGATGCAGCTAATGCAATGTTATTGAAATGTTATTTGGACAGTGTAATTGGAGGAGAAAACTAAATTCCAATACTGATATAAGTTAAGTTCAAACTCAAACACAAACTGATGAGGACCAGAACAAATGAACTATTTGCCCAGCCAGAAATGGATGTTGAGAATCAACCTTAAATTGAGCAGTGGTGGGCAATGCTTAGATGGTTACACCAGTCAAGAACAACATTATTTTTTATCAGGCTGCTGTAGTTATCCTGAGCATTTTCATAAATTCACTGTCACCATTATATCTGGCACCATTATAGGCTGGCTTCCGAGATGGCACAGAGCATAGCTGCCATACTGAAGTGTTCCCTCTAGTTTTGTAATTTTTTGTTAATTGTTTCAGTTAGTTTTATTGCACAGAATGTTGTCAACACCCTCACCTACACCCCACAAAGACTTTTAGTTTTATGATGCAGAGCGTTTGTTCATAAACACAGAAGGAGCCCCATTCATCTGTGCTGCCCAGCTGCGTACCCATCGGAGATGCCAGAAAAGAAGAATTGGGGCCGGCATTCTGGTCAGGCTGAGACAGTGGATTCTCCACATTTGCTAATGTATAGTCACGGAACAACAAACTGAGTGAAAATCAGCCACAGATCCCTTTCCAATGAGAGACATGGGACTGCTGTATTATCTGTCTCATAGAGACACGGATGTCATTGGAATGAAACCATTAATAATGAAACCATTGAGCCTGCTGGGTTTTCTCTGTACCACATGGGGGGAACTAAAGAGTAAAGGAGTAGGTGTATGTTTTCTGATCAACAATGCCTGGTGTGATCTGAGGAATGTACACTTTATTGATTCTTTCTGCTCCCCGGAGCTGGAATGTCAGATAATCTCGTGCAGACTAGTATGGCTTCCCAGGGACATTTCAGGGGTCATAGCTGTCGCTGTGTACATAAACCCACAAGCTGACACAGACCTGTGGGTGACAGAGGCCAACCTGAAGATAGATGCTCCAAATTTATTCCAGAACATCACATGTACTATGAGGAAATCATGCACACCTATATCACCTTCCACCTTCCAGGAAGCATACAAAGCCCTCCCCTGACCTCCATTCAGTAAATCAGATCACTCTTCCAGCCTGCTCCTGCCCACCTATTGGTCGAAATTGAAATTGGAGCCGGCCACCCTCAAGGTGGTTCAATGCTGGTCAGATCATTCAGACTGTGCTACAGGACTAGTTTGATCACGTGGTCTGGGAGATGTTCTGTGATTCGTCTAACAGCATTGATGAACATGCTGATTCAGTCACTGAATTCATTTGAAAGTTCATAGACGATGTTGTGCCCACAAAGACAGTTCTGGTTTACCCTAATCAGAAACCATGGCTCAACTGTGAAGTTCGCACAGCACTAGATGCACGTACTGCTGCTTTTAGGAACACAGAGGAGTATAAAAAAGCCATCTTTGCTTTGCTCTTCATAAGACCATTAAAGCCACAATACATAAGAGACATGAGACAAAGTGGAAGCATAGTTTAATACCACTAGTGTCAGAATCATGTGGCAGGGGTTAAACAGTTCAGCATTCAACTTCACACTATCCCCAAGGCTCAACATGGAGCTCTGGGATCTCAGTCTGAACAGCACTGTGTGCAGCTGAATCCTAAACTTCCTAACGGTCTGCCGGCAGGTGGTGAGGATTGGCAGAAACACATCCTCTTCACTGACCCTCAACATCGGAGCCCCTCCAGGCTGTGTGCTCAGCCCACTCATGTACACCCACAACTGTACAGCCAGACAAGCACTCCAAGGTCATCGTTAAATTTGCTGATGACACAGCAATCATAGGCCTGATGACAACAAGGTAGCCTACTGAGAGGAAGTCAGCCTCCTGACACACTGGTGCCAGGAAAAGAACCTCTCTCTACACGTCAGCAAGACCAACAATTTAATAGTAGACTTCAGAACTGTGCCTCTTCTACCTCAGGAGGCTGAAGACATTTTAGCCTGAATCCCAGCATCATAAGGATGCTCCACACCAGCACAGTGGAGAACATCTTGACAGGCTGCATCTCTGCCCGCCACTGTACCATCCTCAAGAGGAAAAATCTGCAGAGTGCGCTGCACATGGCCCAGCACATCACTGGGGTTCAGCTCCCAAACCTGTATTTATACACCCGCTGCACCTGAGGAAGACAAGGATTTTATTGGACTCCAACCACCCAAAACCACTCCCTGTTTTCAAAGCTGCCCAGTGGGAGGATGTACAGAAGCATGAGCACCAGAAGCAGCTGGTTCTGATACAGCTTCTTCTTCCAGGCACCAGGATGCTAAACAGTCAGTAGTCCAGTGTTTCAGTCCACAGCTAAAATCACCCTAACTCTAAAAATAACCTTTCTGTACTGTGCATTTTGGCATTTTGTACACATACTAAGACATTGGACACCAGTGGACAGGAATTTGTTGTGAATCATGCAGTATGTCGGAAATGATTGTATGGAAATCATGCACATTATGAAACTGCAGTATATTTTAGTTGCATATGTAGTTTTTCTTGGAGATCTTGTTGTCTGTCTAGGACTTGTGGTGGGTGTCATACTGGTTATTTATTTGCTCTCTCTCTCTTTCTGGCCTGATCACTCTCTGGCTCTTTTTTATTCTACAGCCCTTTGAATGTTATAATTTATTGTTGGCCTGTGGAAGTTATAATTTCCTCTTGCCATGTGGGGGGAAGAATGGACAGGCAGTATTTCCATCTAGCACGTTTATTTTCAAGGC
Source organism: Acestrorhynchus altus (assembly GCA_034509495.1). Lineage (NCBI taxonomy): Eukaryota > Metazoa > Chordata > Actinopteri > Characiformes > Acestrorhynchidae > Acestrorhynchus > Acestrorhynchus altus. The sequence continues at coordinate 14,762,587 of CM067512.1, read as the reverse complement.
ACTCTTTAGATTAGTGCACCATTCAATGTATTAGTCATTACTAATGTTCCTCTACTCCTCTCTTTTTCACTATAGATTGCCTTTGCAAAACACTTGTACAGTGCCCTCCAGGTGCATTCTTTTCCTTCTGTGCTCCTCAGTTGGAAATCTGAATATGTGGTTAAATTGTATAAAAATCATAGAATCTACACTCTAAACACAGGTGAATTGAGTAAATAATATGTGGAGCCATACAGAGACCATTAAAATGTATTCCCTTTTCCAAAACATTATGGAAGGCACTGTATATTGACTATTGTTAAAGGATACCAGTCATGCTGTCAAATACTCCTTAACTATATATAAATCATTAATTTTTGCATTTTATTATTTCATATTGCAGTCTTTCCTTGTACTGTCTCAGCTTAGTTAGGTGTGATTGTGTCTTTATTGCACAGGCTTGACCACATCATGCATGTCTGAGCTTCCTATGAAGACACATTGTTCATGGTATATGACCATGCATTTTTACCTCCAGTCAATGTTGTAACCCTATTTAGTCTGTGTAGACACAGAACTATGTGTTTAGATCATAAAATATTTTTTATTGAAGAAAACAAAAGAACAAAATTTTGCTAGCAGGAATAAAAAGGATACATCATGAATTAGGATGCAACCCTGTATTTTGTTCAATTTAAAATCATCTGTTATTCTTTAAAATGTTATGTCTGCTTAGTCTACTACAGCAAAGGCATGTGGAAGATGCTGACTGTATAGTCTGCATTTCCCATGAACCTTTTGTGCATAGGATGATAAAGGTGTTATGGAAAATACGGATTTACTGCATATAAAGATTTAAGCAAAAGATTCTTAACATGGAAAAGGCATTAAATATAGTAGGAAATGATTGTGTTCAAAGTCAGATTTTAAGAAAGATTTAAAGTGTGGACATTTATAATAGCCATCAAATCCAGATTGACAGTCATTCTTGATGGATGCTGTTGATAAAAGAGTGTCAAATCAAAGCTGAGGTAGGCTCTGTGTAACAGCTGAGATATACTTTACTTACTGGAAAAAAATATTGCTTGATAATGTTATAAAATGTTTGTCTCAGCTCAGCAAAGCTGCTTGAAATATATGGAGGTATATTCCTTTTTGTAACCTGACATCACATACTGCAGTGTGTTTGCCTGTGACTGATGCACTCCTCTATCACTTCCAGTGATTAAAGATTATGCTATGGGCTCTGGAAATATGAAAATGCAACTCACAACTCTGAGACACTGAAAATAAATGCACCACACCACACTAGTTCTGTGTTTTTGGTTGGTGAGGCTGATTGTGAAGGTGGTGGGCTAGTAAATGTGAGAGTGGGGACCATTTCTTGAGTTTGAGGAATATGGGAGTATATAGTGTATCGACTATGTTTGGTGAGAATTAAAAGGAGCATTAATCCTGTGGAATGCATAGAACATAAGAAAATAATCTATATTTTAGCAATGGCATCAGCATATGTAGTAGGTACCTGAGAAAAAGCACCTCAGACTGGCTGTGATAGCACTGATCTCCTATCAGACACTGTATGAAACACTTCAGTGCATCAGCTTCATCTTCTCCTGTTCGCCTAAAACAACAAGGAGGAAGCCAGTCAGCGCCCGGTATCACTGTGGGCAAAATACCCAATGTGCTGCCAAAAACAACAAGAAACGAATTAACATTTCGTAACAAATTAATGACTTTGCGTAACAGATTTAGTAGATTAATCTTTATCACTTGCTGAATAAAGAAGCTGAAGGTTTGAATAAACTTCCTTCAGTACAGTGTTCTACTGATGAGCTGCAGCTATTAATGGTATCTAATTTAGCTAGCTAGTTAATACGATAATACAAGTGTTTCATAGACTCGGGAGTTTGATGCAATATCAAGATGTAGAGTATGTGAGTGGTATAATTCTCTATAAACTATAATTCTCTTTGAGATGGTGATTTGATGCTTTGTGTAGAGGTGTAACCGTACACAAAAATCACGAGTCATTACAGTTCAGTATGAGTTTAGTACAACAGGAAAAATGCAAACAAATGACCCCAGATGCATGTAGGTTTCTTGTTTCTGCTTTATGTAAGAACACATGAGTACCTTTGTTTAAACTTGTTCTAATCAATTTTGTGAGCTTTAAGGCTGGGTTTCTCTCTCAGCACAAATTACAGACTGAGTAATCACCTGAAACCCTCCCTTAAGTATAAGGTTATCTTAATACTACAAAGCTGTTGGGAAACTGAGCTGGGGTCAGTTAATCAATCTTCATGCATATTTATAGGCTGTGCACACTGTGTATTCTCCACATGGCTGCATGTACTGGAATGTGATGGCTGTACCTGGGCTGTACACTGTGTATTGAAAAAAGTTGTTCCTGTATTGTTGTGTTCACAGATTTTAACAGCTAGAATCTGTGTTTCTTGAGCAGTCTTCCTTTAAGGAGATGAGCGAGTGAATGAGAGCCTGTGGACTGTATTTGTTTGTGAGTTTGAACGGACGGGGTGATTGAATAGGAATGTATAGACTGAGCAGATACCCAGAAATCATAATCAAAGCAAAGGCTAGGATTTGGACTCACAAAAGTGGTCTGTACTTTCAAGAAACGGACACAGTCACTTGAACATAGTCCTTGAAGGATGACCTTCCTATATATTAATTACTATAACTTTGGGATTCCAAAGTACTGATTCTGAAATAGTTTAACAATATACACAGTTATGTATTTGATTGCAGTGCCTACATTTCATTGCTTCTCCTGCAATGCATTTTCCTCTTAACCCATTTAAGCTGCATGATTTTTTCCCTACGAGAGCTGTCAGTGGAACAATATTAGTTGCTGTTATCAGGCTCTCTTTAATGAACTGTACTCTATTCTGCCGTCACTAGAGAAGACTTACAAGGTCAGCAAGTAGGTAGTCTAACAGGCTCTTGTGGCAATTTTCAGAAACATGCTTAAATGAAAGACCTTTCCTAAAGCTGTCTTGGTAACACTACATACAGAATAGGATATGTTATTTGTACGGCATCTGTGAGCTTTAGATGTCTCTATTAAATTAGATTTGGCATCAAATTGATTATGCAACACATTTTGATAGGGATACTAGTTTAAACAGTGAGCATTGCCTAATCAGACAACAAAAGGAAAACCCAATGAAAAGGTTTATGCATTAAATATTGTGTATTGATAACTGAATCTTTATTAAGACTGTTATGTCGAGTCAAATGTATTTGTATTGTGCCTTTTATAGCCTGATTTCACAAAGCAGCTTCACTGAAATCCAGTATTGAGACAAAACAATGACCCATCCTCCTCTGGTCAAAAGGGATAAAGTCAGCTTAACATTCTAAAGGATGCTTTTATGTTTGGGTGTACTGATAGTAACAATAGTAAAACAACTATGATAATAACTATATGATTAATAACATAACAACAACAACAACAACAACAACAACAACAACAACAACAATAATAATAATAATAATAATAATAATAATTATTATTATTATTATTATTTTTTTCTTTCCCTTATTGTAATTGTATACAATTAATATTTAGAGTTCTTATAAACTTCAGTATAGTCAGTAATGGAGGTTGGACTGCTGGTCTGAGGCAGGTACCTGGAGGTCAAACTTACATCACTGTTAGGCCAGACACATGAGCAGTCATTCATTCATAGAGAATATGAGAATGTGGATAGCAAACTCCAGCTGATCTGACGCTTATAGCCTAACAACACGTGACTCTGTAATGACTAGAATGCCCGATTTCTTTTGTGTTTTGGTGTTTTTTAGATTTTTCTGCTCCAGTCTGATATAGTATGTACTCTCTGATCTGATTAACAATCTGATCTTTGTGTTTCTGCACTTCAGCCAGAATTCAAGAGTAAAGATATGTTAGATTTTCCCACATGGATTTTATAGAATCGATTTTGCAGTCAATGTACTAGATCCACTGATAATATGGTTTCAGGTTTCATGCTCCACTTTAAAAATAGCTCTGCAGACTACAAGTTTTGTTGCCTTCTGAGAACTCTCCTCACTGCTGTAAACGGTAAAAACAACAGTTCAGCACCTAATCCACTAAAATACAACCAGATCCACTCTATCAGATTGGGACTTTGCTACTTTTTGATGTATGCTGAAATTGCTGAGTGTTTTTTTCCTCCATGTTGCTTTCATGGAGGTGCAGTGCATTTGGAAAGTATTCACAGCACTCCACTTTTGCACATTTTGTTATGTTACAGCCTTATTCCAAAATGGATTCATTTTTTCTACAAAGTTCTACAAACGCTACCCCACAATGACAAAGTGAGAAACATTTGTTTGTAATCTTTGCAAATTTATTAAAACTTGTACAAAAAATATAACATGTACATAAATATTTTTCCGTACCCTTCCCCAGATTTATGTCTCCATACAATTCCGTCTCTGAGGTCTATAGATAATTCCTTAGAGTTCATGGCTTGGTTTGTGCTCTGACGTGCACTGTCTACAATGGGACCTTATATAGTGTGTCTTTCCAAATCATGTGCAATCAACTAAGTTTACCACAGGTGTTCTCCAGTCAAGTGGTAGAGCAAAGCAAAGGTTTGCTCCAACAGCAGCGATCGTGTTGACTTTAATTCCAGACACATGAGAAAAGATTATTCTGTGTCCTAGCAAAACAGTGTTAAGTCTTTGTGTCATTTTAAGATGTTTTAAGTGCTGAATTTTTCTCACAGTTTACACTGTTTAACAGAGTAAAAACGGGCAACATGGCTTACATGGGCAAGATTATATCGGTAAGAGAATCTTTAGGCCAGTTTTGATTAATTTTTGGTTAATTGCCCAGGCCTACTGTCATGCAATCAAAATGTGGTGTTCTTGTCATGCAGCCCCAATCAAATCCCTCCATACACCACGACTACCTACGTGCATAGTTCAGCAATGCATTATTTTAACAGAACATGGCCTGATATTTCTGTGTGATTGAAATTCTCTGTGATGAATAGTATCACTTTCTCTTGGACTAATTGTAATAACAGTAGTGGAACAAATAAATGGTAGACAATGAGAGTGTGAGGTAAAGCTCTGGGGTGAAACACAAGCAACCAACATGTTGACAATCATGACAAAGAAATTATTTGAGAAAACTGCTGTGAATATTGACTGAGAGGTCACTGTAGTTAAGGTAATGACAGCCTTTCAGGCCGTATTTGTAACACCTTTCTTCTGTGAACTAGAGATTTTCAAAGTTGTAAATGTAGTGTAAATGTAAAGCACTGTATACAGTAAAATATTCAGACTATAAAGAAAAGAATACAGCAACATGGACAATAACACTGCTCATTGCTTCTGCAGATGACCTGGGAACACATTATCCTCCCACAGTGATCTGGACCATGACTTTTTTTGTAACCATATTTGCATGGTTACAACCTGTCTGTAATGTCAGTAGTGAAAACAGATGACTTCAGTTCAGCCTACAGTCTTTGCAGGTAGGAGCTGCTCTTAGACCAGTCAGGCTTTTCTGTTTTCATTGGTTTTAGTGTAAATGAGCCAGTAAGAGTCGTAACATGGAGGATGGTTATGATTTCAGCAGATGCCTTGGGGACAGATCACTGCCACAATTGAATGACCTCCTGTGTGGGTCCCTGGACAGTCTCTGGAGCTTGATCTGTGCCATTCCCAGACTGCGGTTTACATGCTGTGTTCACGGAGTGGCCTGCAAGCGTGACATTTTACAGATGACGTCCTAGCTGAAGGTCTTCATTATTGGATGGTCTTTTTCTTCCTGTGGGGAGCAAAGTTAATGAAGTGGATGCTAAACATGATTTACACTAACCTGACTCTGTAATCTATCTCATTTTCCCTCACATTAGGTTATTAAAAGTAGAAGCATTCACATCCTTCTCCTTTCGTTCATCAATAAAGGCCCTGCAAACCAGACGCAATTTAGGAACAGATGATGAAAGGAGCATATTGTAGCGTTCTGATCGATAATTCACAACTCACTGTTTTATTTCTGGTTTCCATTGTTCCAGACACTCTGTCTTCTCATAATTCACTATTCATTTTTCTTAAATTTTTATCTGATTGGACATGAAGAGTAGCAGTCAGTGTCTCATTTTGTTTCTTTTTTGTTGATTTTCTGTGCCTAATGGATGCTACCTGACTACATAAAATAAAGGTTTATAAGTAATGTTCTGTTCTCCTCTATTCTGCTCTCCTCCACCCCATTAGGGCTCTCGTGTGCACCCTATGGAGGGGGCATAAGACTTGGTGTGTATAAAGAAGAAATGAAGATCAAATTTCAATTTGTTTAAATATAGTGAAAATGACTGAAGAAGGATTTCATGTGGTGTCCTAATTTTTTGCAGCATGTATCGTATATTGCAATTCAGCTAAAATATATCAGAATATGTTTAAAATATTTTTTTTGCCATATTGCCCAGTCATACATTAACAAAGGATCCTTGGTCTCTGGGGCGAGAGTGCCTTTGTTCATTCATGTGCTGTTCAGCCTGGGTTTTGGGTGTGGAGAGAAAATCAGTCATGCCCATAACCCCCCCCACACACACACACCCCACCCCTCCCGTCTCCTGTCTGTGTCATTGGGTTTCTAAAGTGTTTTATCAGCACAGTGCAAAGCACTTGTGTGAAATTTGCTGTGCAGGCTTTATGAGACTGGCGGTAGAAAATTCTATTGTCCTCAAAGGTGTCTGGGTTCTAGGGTGCAGATTTTCAATAGTTTTGTTGCTTGTAAGCAGTGTATATGTTATTTAAATGAAAAAGACAATGTGAATCATTTGGTCTCCTGGGTCTGGAAATGTTTTTATGCTTGCTGTCTATTTTTTATCCCACTGATAAGAGGTCACTTTGGTGTAAGAGAGCCTTCATTGAGGCTTGAACAGGCCACATGAAGTGCATTAAGCGAAGAATATTTAATATTGTATTTTGCATTTTTTTCTGTGGCTGTCCCAGTGGTGCCGAAGGTAGTGTGTGCATCTTCAGGTCCGTGAGGTTGTGGGTTCAATTCTTGCTTAATTTGTGTCTCTATTTGTGAGAAGTTTGGTTTAGTCTTGCTGTGTATCCATATGGATTTCCTCCCACCTCCCAAAAACATGTCAGTAGGTAAATTGGCTGTTCTAACATGCCCCTTGATGTGATTGTGTGAATAAGTGTGTGTGTGTGTGTGTGTGTGTGTGTGTGTGTGTGTGTGTGTGTGTGTGTGTGTGTGTTTATGTGTGTGTGGTGGTCTGATGTCCGGTTTTGGGAGTATTATTGGCCCAAAAATTTCATATCCACTTTGATCCTGAGAAGATGGATGAAGTTGTTCAGTGAATGTTTAGTTAAGTTCATTTATTAAAATAATATGTAGGTCTGAGGAAGGCGTTTGCCAAAAGCCACATTTTTCTTTAAAAATCTACACTTATAATAGTTGTCCTCATTTTTAATTCCATGGCAGATGTACAATATTTGTAGGTTGAACCTGCATCAATATTAGTTTGAGGAAAGGCTCATTTGTCTATGATGGATTTGCTTAGATGGAGGAACAGCTTGTCATGCTTTAAGCTCATAGAGCAGGCAGTGTCGATTGGGAACGGTAGCAAGAATCATGAGGTGACAGGTAGGAGAACATTGCCAGTTCTGTGCTCTTGGAAAGACTGATGGCTAAAGACTTGAGTAAGTCTAGAATTACCTGACTCACCACAACTTTAGGTCAGAATGGCTCAAGTAGAAAGTGTTCCATCACTCCTTTCATTTGTTCAGCTGCTTCAAACTGATTACAGCTATCACAGTCAGAGTCTGAGCAAAACGCTCTCTCTGTCTCTGACTTACTTTTGCTCCAGTGATTCAGTCCAGTTTGTTTTCAACATGGGTCTTCATTAATAAAAGTACATTTAAATCTGACTGTGATTCTCTTTGACAGCAGATAAATGGAATTTGTACTATGTCTGTTTTCTTCAAATGCATGATTTATAGTGCAATACAGTTAGCATTTTGATTATCACACCTGTACTGAACTGTATTATGTGTGTAAATTGATGATGAAATTGTGATTCATAGGGAATGTCAATACCTGAATCATTTGTGAGATATTATTTTGTGAGCAAGGTTGAATACTGGCCAGCGTTCTCAGAATGTGAGCGAGGCATGGGAGCAGGTGCCCGAAGGATAGGACATTCCATTTCAGTTTTTTAGGCATTTAACCTTCCATGATCCACATTGTCACATGTATCAGAAATACGTCATAGAAGGCATTACCACCCACAGTGGACAGTGCAGTGGCTGTCCACAGGTGTTTAATGATTGGCAGTGCCCAGCTAGAATTGTCTGCATGAATAGACATGCTTGCTGGCAGAAGTCACATTCACATTAAATGAAGGAGGCGAGGCCTCACATGCATGAGTTGGGTTCAAATCTGCCTAAACACTGTTAAATCTGATAGTTACCCTTACTATACCATTTTTAAGGCTACATCTGCACTACAAAACCACATTTCCAAATAAATCCAAACCAATTTTTCAGTTAAATCTGTTTTTAAGGGGAAACAAATTTGAAGTTTTTACGGCCACTGTAACTAGACACTACTTCGACTAGATCTGGACACTGGATAGTAAATGTCATAACCAGCTTAAATATTACCTCTCTCATATTATTACCCTTCTCATTATTTCTGCCACATACTACTGTCAGTGATCTTTGAATAGAGTGGGGATCTGGATTCCATGAAAGGTTGTCAACAAAGTCACATTTATTATTCTAGTTAGTTCTTATGCTCCAAAATGTATGCAGTTGAATTTCCACTTTTAAACTAGTTCAGATTCCCTACAGCGTTTATAAAAGACAGCATTTTCCTGTAATTCATTTCTGAAACTTCACAGCTTGTTCCATAACATTTTATTCTAAGACTTTTGCTACTTCTTTTCAAGGACTGTATGTATTTCATGTCTGAGGAAAAAAATCAATTAAATCAATACCATGATTACGTTTTGCTTTCTTTCTTTAACCTTGAGTAATTTGATTTCTCATATGAACTTCCATCAACTCGAAATATGATTCTTTTCTGAAATGCCACTGGATGTAGTTGGGGGTGGAGGAGACGAGAGCCCTCTGAGAGGGAGTGTTTCTGTCAGAATAACTCAGCACACACTTATCCCTGCATCACCACAGCCAGCCTAATGTTCCCCAGTGACGTTTCAAGGACCTTTCTGTAATGCTGCCTTGGCACTGGAGGCGTTAAAGTAAAAAAGAGCAGAATCTGTTCTTTCTTATTTGTGGACAGAAAGCAGACAAGAACTGTTAGAGCATTAGCAGAGTTATTCAGATATCTGCCCTTGAGGTCTGTATACTGAATACTGTCACTTCCTGAGAAGGTACCTTTACCAGGCAGTCAGTTTTGCACAACAGATAACACCCGAAGAAGCCTGCTTAAACTGCACAACATGCATGCTTGTGCACAACCAGTTACAGGACCCAATATCATGGAAACAGCATTTTGGTTTTATGTGACATATTACTCTACTATATTATAATGTTCCCAGCGTGAAGTCTCCAGTTTAGCCTTGCACATTCACACTGAAATTGTAATGTAATGAGTGTTTAGCCTGGTTAAATAGAACAGAGGTAATTTAAAAATTTAAATGATAATGAGAGTTTGAAAGATTTTTATAGAAGAATGAATTATGAGCATTTTTGATGCATAACGTTATAGTCCATGTTCACTTATGAGAGAGAGAGAGAGATTCCTAAAATCAACAGTCAAATTTATAGATACATTGTCAAACATAGTTATACACCCAGAATATTAATTAAGTGGTGCTGGAGGTCTTTCTAAGGCCAAGGGTTCCTGTTAGTGATCGTAAATATTGTAAAAAAATGAATAAATCAAAACAGTTCGAAGTAAGTTATTGGCAGGTGTGGCGACTTTGCCGAAAGTCTGATACAAGACCGAAACTGTCACTCTCAGCTGAGAAGAAAACCCAAAACCATCAGGGTTGAGACCTGTCATGAACCGGGAGCTGCTGGAACACTAGTGTCAGTGTCTACAGTGGTCTGAGAGGCTGTTAGCATTGAAATAAGCCCCCTGCTCTAACACTGACTCGTTCAACTATAGTTTGCTGCTGACCACATGGACAAAGAAAAACCCTTCTGAAAATAAGTTTTGAAGTAAGATGAGACAATGTCTGACTTCTTTGTATAAAGTGACCAGAGGAGTCAAGGTGAGGTCTTGAGTTTCAAGAGGCTCTGGTCAGATCTGTGCCAGGGAAGCATCAGTACTTACAGAACTCTGACCATCTGCATGGTTCACAACAGCAAGTATAGTTAGTCATGTTAAACTGTGAATATATTTAGTATTTATTATTTTAGATTTCACAGCCCTTTGCTTTGGATTAAATAAATATTTTGTGTCAAAATTCTACACATAATACCCCATGATGATAAAGTGAAAAATGTTTGTTTTAAATTTTTGCTAATTTATTAAAAACACAAAAATACAACTTGTACATACGTATTTACAGCCTTTGCCATGACACTCAAAATTTAGCTTAGGTGCATTTTTCTGCATTGAAGGCCCCAATGAGTGGCCGCCATCATCCACAAATGTAAGAAGTTTGGAACCACTAGGACTCTTCATAGAGCTGGCTGTCTTGTCAAACTGGTGATCAGGGTAAAAGGGCCTTAGTCAGGGAGGTGACCAAGAACCCATTGGTCACTCTGACACAGCTCCAACATTGCTCTGTGGAGAGAGGAGTACCTTCCAGAAGGACAACCATTTCTGCAGCACCGCACCAATCAGGCATGTACGGTAGAGTGGCCAGATGGAAGCCACACCTCAGTAAAAGGCACATGACATCCAATCCTAAAGGACTCTCAAACCAAGCATCATGTCTGGAGGATACCAAGCACTGCTCATCTGCTATCCAATACCATTCCTACAGTGAAGCATGGTGGTGGCAGCATGATGATGTGGGGATATTTTTCTGCAGCAGGAACTGAGAGACTGGTCAGTGTCGAGGGAAAGATGACTGCGGAAATATACAGAGACATTGTTGAGGAGATCCTGCGCCAGAGCACTGTGGACCTCAGAACGGGACAAGCGTTTATTTTCCAACAGGACATTGACCCTAAACACACAAGATAACAAAGGAGTGGCTTTGGACAACTCTGTGAATGTCCTTGAGTGACCCAGCCAGAGCTCAGACATGAACCCGATTGAACATTCCTGGAGCTATATAAAAATGGCTGTGCACCATCCAATCTGATAGATCTTGAGAGGTTCTGCAAAGAAGAATGTGAGAAACTTCCCAAAAACAGGTGAACCTAGTTTGTTGCATCAAAAGACTTCAAGAATTGCTGCCAAAGGTGCTTCAACAAAATATTGAGCAAAGGTTGTATATACTTATATAAGTTATATTTTATATTGGATCCATTTTGGAGTAAGGCTGTGACATAAACTGAAGTGCTGTGAATGATTTCCAGATGCACTGCTTTTTTTAAGGAATCTGCTGCTAGTAGCAAGTTGTCTGTTATATTTGAATTATATTGCCTACTAGGGATATACTGGCTCGAGGGATGTACTTTAACTAAGGATCAGGCGTCAATCCAGGCATATTTTAATTGATTGGGTATTGGCTATTTTAATCCTGTTCCAGTTTTGATTCTTTGCTTTAATCGTGGTGTTCAGAGCGCCATGAGACTGATTTCATTCTCAGCCATGGCAGCTGTTAGGAACTTCTCAGAAGATGACAGACTTTGACTTTGTTGTTTGGGAGCTATTTTTCAGTAGAATATAATATCTGAAACTGTATAAAACTTGCGGAAGTGCTCTGTTTTTACCAGTGGGAGAACTGTGCACCTGTCTAATTATATAAACTCTTCCTGAAAAGAATAATGATGGGAAAGAAGATACTCAGAGTGGGAAAAGATTGTCAGAAATCAGGTTTTTAGTTAAATATCAGTCCATTTACAATGTTTAACTTACTCTTTTATCCAGAGTGGCCTTTGAATCAATTGAATCAAGTTGAAGATGTAAGCAAGTGTAGCATTAGTCTTAGATTAGGAGTCTTACCCACGATGTAGTATGGGGTCCGTGCCCAGCTAAGATCTCAGACAGAACTGAGCTGATGGATTTAAGCATGAGCATTTAAACATCATTAATATGTCTTGGTTGTATTGTGCTTGGAATCTGCGGAGCCACATATTAGCCAAGTATTATCAATATGCAGTTCTTCTGTTTCTATCATTAACATTCCCCCCTCACTGAGAGAGAGCATGGCTGATGGTGGTTACATGACTATAGACGACTACCCGTGACTGAGTGTTTTTTTTTAACATACATATGCTACACAAACTGTCAGGCAAAGTGATCAATAATCAGCTTGCTTGAATTGCAGGTGCAGTGTTCACCATGGAAACAAAAAGAGGAGTGATGAAAGTGAATGCTGTTATAAATATGTTGTTTAGACTATCATTCCCCTGATTAAGCTGGTAGTGTTTTGCTGTACAGAGTCTCTTGCTCAAAGCCTCAAAATAAACACTGTGATTCATTCAGTGACATTCAGCTTTGCATGATGTGACAACCCATAATCTCTCTGGGCATATTACCTTATTCAAATGTTGTATGTTTAATGTGTGGAACAAGGATTATCCAATTATCACCAGATTCACCTGTTGAAATCCTATTGAAATGCTTTTATAATTGTGATGCTGATGAACTCAATTCTCACAAGAAATGTCATTGCTTTCCATTACACATACTATAGTATTATCTAGAGTCATGGTTCTAAATGCTTATAGCAGAACATACAGAATTTGGGGGATTTGTCATGCCATTGTTGAAATGTTCTGACCTTGAGAGTATGCGTGCCCATGTTGTGTGAGACAGGCTGTGGTTATATCGTGTTGCTTTTCAACAAGAGTTATATTTTCGATTGCTACAATTGCATTCAGGAGTTATTGGAGTTTCACTGTGAGAGAGGTCAGTGAATCAGTGAGGGATTCCTTGCCAAAATAATTTTCCTCCTAATGGGAGAGCTCAAAAACTGTGCTTCTTAAGGAGTACCTCTAGGGTTGGATGGCATAACAATAATAAGGTATATTCAATTCAACTGGAATTTGAGTCATTTTTAAATTACATGTTTGATGTGTCAAATGTCTTTTCTGGGCCTACTGAGTAAATCACCAAATAAGCTCATTATGCCAAGTATGTTTGGGAGCAATACAGGGTGGGGGTGTCATGATATGATCATAAGACACATTGAAAACAGGTGTAAAATGGCCCACTCAAACTAAACGAGTCATTCCAAATCATCATATATATCCAACTGTTTTAAGCAAGTTAAAAATAAACACATCTTTACATCACAGTTGCTAAGTTGACTGCCATCTATGTGTGATTTAATAAAAAAATAAATGTTCATGTGATAATGGTGTGGAAAGGATTTGGTTTCTGGAAGGATGACACAGAGTGCAGTCTTGTGCAAATTATTCTGTAGAAACATAATAAGTAATTAAAGGAGCAGCGTGATGACTTACATTTTCGTACCAATAACATAATCCAGTTTAGACTGTTGAGTCTGTGAAAGGCCACAGAGAGTGCAAATGTCTTTTATATTTTGTATTACCCAGCCTTACTGCATTTAATCCAAACTTCACTTTAATGCCTGTTGCTCTCTCAGACAAGTCACTCTTTACACTGTCCTGTGTGGCACTCAGTGGGTCTCTATATGGGCTATCAAAGCCCAGGGTAGCTTAGTGAGTGAGTGAGCTGCAGATCCAACATATGGAAAAGGTTTCATTTCAGCTTTTAGTCTCTCATCTGTCATCCTCCAGATTTGAGTAATTATCTTCTTTTAATTTAATTTTACTCACAAATGATGTGAATGACATTGATTATCTTGTTGATTGCAGTCAGCTCATATGAATGTCAGCTCAGTGTTGAAATGGGCGGACTTGAACACTGTTGAAAAGTTATGGTCAAGATGACTGGCTTGGGGTATCTTTGAAATGGGTGTGTTTACAGGCTGTAGTCAGGGGTTGTGAACCAAAATTGAGTGACACAAGGGCAATTAAGGCTATCTAGGTTGAACGGACAGAAGGGCTACTGTGGCACAAGTCACATAACCGTATAATGATCATTTCAGGAGAAGTGTGTCTCAAACACAGTGCTGTCGAACGTGCATACATTGGACATGAGGGCATCAGAACTGTTCCTGGAAGCAATGAAAGAAGGTTGCCTATGCAGTGTTTTGTGATCTGCAGCTGTGCCACTTCATAAACAAATGAACTGAAAGGGTCGGCTGCTAACATCTTGGTGGCAAAAACCACAGGGCAGCTTGACAGGTCGTGTAGAATAATCTGCATTAGTTTACAACAGTACCAACAATATTTACTAATAACTGATTTACTCAACATATTATGGTCCATACTCTCATTTTAACTACATGTGACACATTTAAGGACAATATTAATGATGTTATAGAATATCAGAGGCAAAATGAAACTGTTAGAAACACATAATGCACTACTAGATATTAATTATTCATTCATTCATCATTCTATCCCCAACATTTATCCACATGAGAACCACTGACAGTAAATACAGATACTAGAAAAATAAATAATGGAAGCTACTATTTATAGCAACAATTTAAAGATGGGGAGAGGAAATATTTTTATTTGCCTTTTAGCAAAGGTAGTTTCATATTTAGGAATGTACAAAGGCATATTCAACTTGGAGACTTAAAATAAAAAGAAAATGTTGCTGATTACAGGATGAACACATTATTCAGGAGTAATATTCGGTGATAATGCCAGTGTAGTAGGTTATCTTAAAGTGCATGTGTGTTGAAATAGTTACTTAAAACTGTGATACAGTTAAAGCACAGTAGTCATCTTTGACTAGTTTTTCTTTCCGTACGATGGAGTGCTGTATACTGTGTGAATTCCTTTACATGCCCCCTTTGTATTGCAGTTTTGTAACCTGTTTTTAATTTTGTGTACTGTACAGTCATTACGACTGCATTGTGTATTTTTCTACCCATTCTATGCAAAGTGTGAAAAGTTGTTTCCTGTAAAAAGTACAGTGTGCAGTATGTTATGCACTTCATCCCATTCATGCTCTTAGAAGCCTTTATTGCTCTTAGAAGCCTTTATTGCATAACCCACCATCTTAATGTCAAATCTAAATATTTAATGTTTCATTGCAGGGTTTGACTCGGCCTCTTGGAGGTTACAGTGTAACAAATCTATCCATTCCTATATGTGTTGCTACAATTTGTTGTTTATTGTCTTCCAAACAGCAGTGCTGAGTGGACTGAGATCGATACCCTTCAGAAAATGTAGCATGTTGTGTTCTATCGACCTGGAAAAAAAGAACAATCTTTCAGAGCCAGCAAAAAACCCATTAGGGAAAGTGCTTGATTAGAGCCTTGCTAAAAGGTCTATGGATGGAGTTGAGTGCATCACTCTTTCCACGATATACTAGCTGTCAAGCAGAAGTATTACGTAGAGAGGATTGTCTGTTCAAAGACCATCTTGGCACATTTTCACATGAACTAAAAGCCCTCCTCCTTCATGACCTCAATTGAAACCATTGCTGATGAGAGGAATGATACAGAATGGTATAGTTTATACTTGAACGCCTGTTTTATGGAGCCAGGTTGACATTTGCATATTCTCACTTTATCAGAGAATTTCAAAAATAGATTATTCAGTCAGTGCAGCACAGGGTTTCCCAATCCTGGTCTTGAAAATCCACCCCCTACCACCTGGCTCTAATAACGGAAGCCCTTGGAGGCCTTATTAGGTGAATCACTTGTGTTAGATTAGGGTTGGAGCTGAACTCTACTTGGTGGAAGATCTCTAGAACCAGGATTGGACAGCTTTCATTTAGGACTATGCTTCTATCTGATGAGTAACTATGGTCCTCTTAAATACTATTTCCTGGTTGCATGTGTTGATTGGTAGCCTTACTGGTGTAGTGGAACTGGAACATGTACAGGTTTGTGACACATGTTGTGCTGATCATGTCTTTTATTAAGCACAGTATAGGCTGGACCATGGAATCTGAATCAGAAGTCTTATTCACAAAGTACCAGGAATACAAGCATTTTCTCATTCATATAAGAAAGACATTATGTGGTAAAGGTATTCCAGTTAAGGATTTGTGATTGAAAATGAGGGTTGGGGAAAATTCTGGACTGATGCTATTCTTGCTAGGAGTGGGCACCCTGTTAAAATCACTCCAAGACCACAACAGGCACTTCTGAAAGAAGTGAGAGAGAACCCAGTGATAACAGGACATACGGAAGTCTTTGTTCACTATTAAAAAAACACTGAACGAGAATGGTGCTCATGGAACACCATGTCCAAAAATCATTATGTCCTGTCTCACATTTGGACAAAATGTACAGATGAGGCAAAAGTGGAATTTCTTAGCACAGATGCTCAATGCAGTGAGAAAAAGAACATTGCACACCTACACCAAAACCTGTCCTAGACCTCAAGCATGGTGGTGGGAACATCATGGTTTGGGCTTTTTACTGCCTCAGATGACTGCAATCAATCAGGAAGCAATGAATTTAAAAGTGTATTAAAATATTTTATAAGAGAATGTGAGGAAAAAAGTACATTACTTAAAGCTGAAGAGATGCTCAGGGATTCAACTAGACAATGACCCAAAGCAAGTAAATCAACTAAATAAAGAAAAGCTTATGAAAGTCCTCACCTTGAACCTATTGAAATGCAGTAGCAGGACTTGAAAAGGGCTGTGCAATCAAGACATCCCTGAATTATTAATGAACTGAACCACATTTGAAGGGCAACTACTTGAAATATTTGGTGCAGGTGATTATTACTAAACAGGGGTCTGCAGTTTTACTTTAAATACAAGGGTTCACTATTTGTGAACAATTTGTAAAAAAAAAATGTGTTGTTAGTTTAGGTAGACTGTGTTAGTCTACAGTTGTTGTTCAGACAATCATTGGATCACATTGTATTAGTGATCAATGATTACTGTTGACATACAGGTAACCCCAAAGGGTTCACTTACTTTTTCTAGCAATTGTGTATATTGTAGTATTGCAACTGTTGTCTTTGTATAAGGAACTGTTGCCTTGTAAGATCCAACATTCATATTTCCTTCATGACTGTGTTTTTAATAAATATTATAATATATTATAGGTCCAAAGCTTATCGTATCATAAACAGAGTCTCAGACAGCAGACAGGCTTATATTTGCTGTCTAGAAAATATACTGAATACCCAACATTTTATTATATGAAATTAAGTTAACTACTGAATCGAGGATGTAGGTTTGCTTGGTAGTCTGGTTGCAACACAGCTGTAGGAGCATGGGGTTTCTCATGTCCAGGTTTCTCCTACCTCCCAAAAAACATGGTAGGTAAATTGGCCATGATTTGGCCACAAGGTGTGATTATGGTTCATCACAACTCTGACCAGGAAGAAGCATAAAGGAATGAATGAATCTCAACTTTGTGATGTTGATTTGTGCAACTAGAACTGGGGTTGTGAGGAATGCTCAGTCTGTGATGGTTTTTCTGGCAGCATTTACTGACACAGTTGCACAGTAAAGCTTTTGGGAAATACACACAGTATACAGATACACAAATGAGATGGTTCTGTGCCATGTCCTGGATATTTGAATAAAGTTTTTAAAATAAGAAAGCTGAATGGATTTGTTTTAGATCATGTTGTTTGCACTTCTAAATAAATGTCAGGAGAGGTAGACTGGTCCCCCAGCTTAATGTTCAGTCCATGCTGAATGATGAGTTATAAAGGCAGTTGTAAAAGTTTAAACAATGGTTTAGTGCATATGAGAGATGGTTGAGAGAAGTGAGAGAAGTGCTGTAATAATAATTATGCATCCAGTCACACATTCTTTCCTTGAACTGCTAACAGTGAGCTGTAAATGAGAATTTTCAATGAGAATTTTGACTCTTTGTGTTTTGTATTTTGTATTGAACATTTAATGCTCTCCATGACTGACACCCTTGAAATATTTCAGCATAATGCATAAATGAACCACAGTTAGACACAGCTGGGAATGGGCGGAGACAAGACCAAAAAAAGACATGCTCAGAAGCATGTGGGGAATAAACAAAACAAAGACGAGAAGAAGAAAGGAGAGAAGACCAGGATAGATATGTGAAAACATGCAAAAATTATGTGAAAACGTTAGGACACAGAATGAACACCATTGACATTTCATTCATTTTCTGAACCACTTATTCCTGAATAGGGTCAAGGGTGAGCCAGTGCCCAGCCAGCAACTCTGAGCACAAGGGCGGGAAAGAACCCTAGACAGGGCACTAATCCATCCGTAGGGCACACACATAGGGCCACTTTAGAGTCACCAATTCACCTATCATGCATGTGTTTGGGGGAAACCGGAGTACCACACAGAAACTTCCCAGGTAGCCCCACCCTATATTTAACTATAATATCATAATACAAAACACACACACAAAAAAAAAATGAAAATATGTCATTTAAAAGATCATTAAACTGTAATCATGCAATTCTCTTGAGGAAAAAGTTAGGACACCACCACATTTTTAAATTTAAAATGTGTAGTTTGTGGACTTTGGAGGTGATTGTATTATTTAAACCTCAGATATTTATTAGCTCTTGATTGTTGAAATGAGTGGTATCACCATGGCAAGAAAGAAGGTTCAAGGTATATGAATGTACAGGGGTTGGACAATAAAAGTGAAACACCTGGTTTTAGACCACAATAATTTATTAGTATGGTGTACTAGGGCCTCCTTTTGCGGCCAATACAGCGTCAATTCGTCTTGGGAATGACATTTTTTGGATACAATCGGGTTAGCACCCAAACATCTCTTTCAGACAGCTTCCTCTTGCGTCCACAGTTAATCCTGTTGGATGTGGTTCGTCCTTCTTGGTGGTGCTGACATTACCCTGGATACTGTGTCTCTTGATACATCACAAAGACTTGCTGTCTTGGTCGCAGATGCGCCAGCAAGACATGCACCAACAATTTGTCCTCTTTTGAACTCTGGTATGTCACCCATAATGTTGTGTGCTTTGCAATATTTTGAGCAAAACTGTGCTCTTACCTGCTAATTGAACCTTCACACTCTGCTCTTACTGGTTCAATGTGCAATTAATAAAGATTGACCACCAGGCTGCTCCAATTTAGCCATGAAACCTCCCACACTAAAATGACAGGTGTTTCAGTTTCATTGTCCAACCCCTGTAAATTCATATAAGTCTGAGAAGGGATTTAAAAATCTCAAAACAATTAGAAATGAGTCATTCCACTCTCCACAAAATAATTTACAAGTAGAGAACATGACCAAGTCAGGCCATCCTAGCAAGTTCAGAAATTTCAGACCATAAGATGTGTAAAGATGTCTCCAACAATCCTAAAATGTGATCATGAGACCTGTTGCCACAGTTGATGTCAAAGTGCATTCATCTACCACCAGAAAGAGACTGCACAAATTTGACTTTCATGGAAGGTATGCAAGGAGATGGTTCTCATCAGAGAACTTCTTGAGGTGACAGGTTGGTGAGCTGTACATGAAATCAATAGTGTACAGGGTGAAGAGAAATAGTGCTAGGACCATTCCTTTAGGGGTCCCTGTGCTGCTGACCACCTTGTCTAAGAGACAAGGTGTTCAGTTGGTAAGGCAGTCCAGTATCCATTTTGACAGGTGACTGTCCAAACCAACATGTTCTAGCTTGTGCTTCAGCAGCCTAAACTGAATAGTGTTAAAGGCATTGGAGAAGTCAAAGAAGGTGATGGTCGCAGTGTTCCCAGAAATATAGATGACAGATGCATCATCCACCCAAATGGTGCAAACAGGCAAAATAAAAATGTACAGTGCATTCCAATGATCTTTTTCCCAAAGTAGATTTCCCCAAAGTGAGCTGACATTAATGTTTGTGCTTTTTTGTATAGGTTCTGCAGTTTGGACAGTATTACAAAATTATTTGAGCACAGAAGCATGTTTGAGCACATCAACCTCAAACTAAATGTGGAGCATGAAGGGGGAAATGTCCTGGTTTGGGGCTGCTTTGCTGCAGCAGGGCCTGGAAAGCTTTCCATCGTAAAATCCACTATAAATAGTCTCGTATCAGAGGGGACAACTGAAATGCACTGTATGTTTTTTTTTTTTTTTTTGCTTGTTTGCACCATTTCATTTATGTTTGTATTTTATAGTATAGGTTCTTTCTAGGTAATGTGGTGGACATCAATCTAATCCAATCTAGACTGCTCTGTGGAACTATTTCTGCTGAGCAGGCTGATGACCTACCATACCATTAGTCTTAGAGCACCTATAGAGACTTCAGAGTATATAGAACATGACTAAATTTGTGATGTCTTTTCTCCATTTTTCTTCCATTTTTCAAAGGGTTGTTTTAAATGCATTTACTCCACATGCAGGATATTAGCATGTAATGTAATGGTTGAAGCGGAATCTTGCACAAGTTTCTTTTCTTTTGAGCTGATCCCAGAGTCAGGTTCTGAAATAGCATTGTGGGTTTTAAGTCAGATGGGTCTCAACTCTGTTGTTGAGGTCTCCTGGTAGAGGTATTCTACAGTATCGCTATAAATAATGAAATGGCAAAGCTTATATAGGACTATGGTAACTTCCCTTAACACCAGACACTGACCAGAGGAGGATGAGCTCTACTTGGTTTTTCTTTCCTACAATCTCATAAATTTCACTGCTGTTCTCATCCTGAGATCACTCATTAGGGATCAAAGTTCTGAAAACTGTTGCAAATTAAAGAGAATTACAACTATTGAAAATGAATTAAAAGTGCTACAAATTAAATATGTAGCATTCGTGAATGATTAAAGAGCAGCAATGATTCTGTAGAAATGCAATGCATTTATGACCAAGTGCACAACAGAACTGAACAGTGTGGATGGAAATGTAGTTTTATCATATGTGCAGTAAAAAGGCACTTTAAGTACAAGTCTTCCACTATCACACACACTAATAAGACACGAGTAAAGAAACATAAGTTAAAGAGTTTACACATGATTAAATTAATTATATAGGTAAAAATGTAATGCTTAATGAAGCTGTTGGAAATTGCAATAATTTGTGAAGCAACAAATTATTACTCTTATTATGTCTCTGACTGGATTACGGCCCTTCATTTGTTTTATATTTTCTTTTTTGGTGTGTAATTAAATAGAAAATAATCAGACCTCTTTTAAGTAAATACCAATAATGTAACATTTCAACAGCCTGTGTCACTGTGTGCGAAATAAAACAAATGGTCCCATTCACCTCTGTCTTCTTGTCTCATCTTAGTTGTTGTTTATCCCCCGTGTGGTTCTAAGCATATGTATTGTGTTTTTGTTTTGGCCTTGTTCCCTCACTTGCTGTGTCTAATTTGTAACTCTGCCCATTCATTATCCTGTTCCAGGTGCGTCTAATGTTTTCCCTGTAAATAATACCCATTGTTTCAGTCTGTCTTGGTCAGTCCTTTGTAGTAGTAGTAGTAGTAGTAGTAGTAGTTGTAGTTGTTGTAGTTGTTGTTGTTGTGTTTGTTTCTGTTGTGATAGCTTCTGTACTGATATGTGTAACAGTTTATCTGTTAATTACCTTGTGTTTTAGTGTTTACCTAGTGTTTGTCAGCATGTTCCTTTTGTTTTATATTTCGTATCTTTTATTATTAAACCCTCAACCCCAGCAAGTACCTCTGCTTCCCTTGTCTTCGTGTTTGTCTACTCTACATACTAAATGTTACACAAATCAATTACTAATATGCACTTACATCACAACTGCAAGCACATTACTGGTATACTTCTAGCCTGTAACAAAAAAAACAACAACAAGCAGCCTTCCCTAAATAGCTTTTTGTCTGTCGGCTTACAAAATGAACTAATGTATATTTTAATTCATATGACAAAAATATTGCGATTGTTCTGACATTAGTCATCACTGCTTTATACATTTTATACAGAACTCTGGGAATGAGAATAAGCTCAGTGGTTAAGTCACTGTGCATGTATGGAACTAGGGTTCAGACTACTCTTAGGGGGAAACACTGCACTGATATTAGACACATGTGTAATTATTGGTTGACCATTACTACACACATCTTGTTCATACCAGCAGTATCTCTCCATCTACTCTTGTTGGCATGTTCTGGTCTGCGATGATGTGGTAGTCATTCCAAGAAAAACAAAATCGAATGAAAGCTCCTAAAAGCATTTTTCATCCAGCATGAAAGCTCCTAAAAGCAAGGTGATTGTTTGTTGAGCCATCTTGTAAGGTCAGTGCAATTCATGACTTGGACGGAATATGAGGGTTGATGTGGGTGTATGCAAATGCTGTGACCAGTCCATGTATCCTGAGTTTAGCCACATTTGTAAGTCTGTGTCTCGGCAAATACAATGTTCAAAGGAAAGGAAGGCTTGTAAGTTGATCTTGATACTGAGTCTCAGTTCTAGGATAAGAAACATAGGTACTTGGTGTGCCAGCTGCACTCACAATACCCTCTATTCAGACTATTCTACAAGGAGCAACAGCCGGAAATGAGTGCTTGAGGGCTTGTGGTGGTTTAGCTTGGGCCAGCATGCAGTGTAGCACTCTACAGTGAGGCAGGCAGTTTTCTTAATGGATTTGTGCCTCTCTCCAGGACCCCTGTCTGCTTAATGGTTTGTTTATTTTCAAGCTTAATTGTGAGCTAATAGAGCAGCACTTGCAATGACTGATTCAGTCAGGTCTGCCCACACATCAAACTTTTTTTCCCACTCTTCTAAAATGACGTCAAGGCTCATCTGAATTAGTGCCCTCGATTCATTGGCAGGACAGAGAAAAAGTGGCAGGGATAGATAGAGGCATGGTTAAGGCTGGTAATGATAGATTACATTGCAGTGTGAATATTCTGTGTCTGTGTGAGCAGGGGGGCGATTTGTGCCTGAATTCTACAAGCCTGGCATACTGCCTGAGTGTATTTCTTCATTTCATTCTCTCTCTCTTGTTCTCCCTCTCAGAGGACCCCTACTTAGACATCCTGCTTTCTTGTTGAGAAGGCACAGATGGGTTTTAAAATGCCGCTGTTTCAGCAGGCTGAACCTTGAGAGCTGGTGGAGAGCTGGATGAGTTGGGTAGGACAGATGTGTGGACATGTCACAGAGAGACACTCTAGAGATAGGCAAGGATAATTGGGACCTTCAGCAGTCTCCCTTCTCCTGATTTAAGCACACGTTGCAGAGTTCATTGTCAGTACAGTGGTTAGCATCTCATTCTATTATCCTGCACTATAGGCACGATCATAGTGACAAAGTTCAATAGGATACTGGAGATTGAGATATTCGTGACAGCTCATGGGAACTACTTTGAGCTCATGTTTAAATAAATGACTTTGTTGCTTTTGTGAAGGAAGCAGATGAAAAGAAAAACTAGTCATCCTGCTCATTCACTTATTTGATCTGTGTAGAAAGAAAATAAGAGACAGACACTTTGAGACACATCCACTAGTATCAGCTTGCTGTAGTACTTAGCTAAGTGACACAAGTGTCTTGCCTTCTTGCCACATAATAGACTAGGGACATCAGATGTTGGATGAAAAACGAGACAAGAAATGAGAGAGAAAGAGCGAGACCCTCCTTTTCTTCAGCTTAAACTAAAATGTGAATTATGAATGTCAACTACAGCTCTGAAAATAGCTCATCTCATTGCCTCGCTGGTAGCCCTGGCTGCCAGCTGCACATTAAACTTTTATGACTCTGTTTTGAACTTTGTCAGTGCACTACATTTTTTTTCTGCTCACCTATGCACTTTTGCCACACTGATTTATTGGTGAGAGCCTCATTTTCACGTGCCGCTGTCATGACTGCCACCCAAGGGCCAAGCTCCCTGTGATGCTCTAACCCAGGTCTGAAAAGGGATTGGTTCCCATCAACACTTGAAAAAGTCAGGGAATGAGGAATTGCAGCGGGGTTAAAGAAAGACTTGGGATGTGTTTTCAGGCAGGAAACACCCCCTAGGTCATGTGTGTCGATACAGAAATTTGCACGTGGGGAATAATGAAACCTCAGCCTAGCCTCTGCTGCCAGCTCTCATTGGCATTCTCGGTTCATCTTCCTCAATCCCTCTCTTGCCTTCAGCTTTGTGTGCTTGTGAATGTGTGCGCGCTTGGCTCATTCTGTGGATGAAAACGCATGCTGTCCCTTGATACGACAATACCTCAGCACAAGTTTAGTGGACCGCCATCTTGTGTGGTACCAGACTCAGCCATCATTAGAGTTGGGTGTGAGGGGCCTGAACCATTTTAGAAAGGAAAGTGAGTGCCAGCTGACAGCTGGTCTGTACTACAATGAGGCTCTACTGCGCCTCTTGTTACGTCTTCGCTTAAGGGTGACTCTCTGACCCTCGCCTTCCCTTAGGTCATCTGGTGTGGGATAACCAGTGTTGTCCAGGCCTCTCCTCCTTCTCCTTCTGTCATCCACTCCCTGTCTCAGACCTGCATCACCCCTGCCTCGTTTGTGGACAACGTTTTCTGCCCATTGCTGTCCCAGCACCTTCTCGGACACCAGGAACCTGCCACCACGTCGATCACGTCTTCACAGTTGGGTAATTAATGCCAAATGCAGCCTTCTTTATCCCAGCTGAAAGCTTGGTCGCAGCTGAGAGAGAGAATAAGAGATCAGTGTTAGTGTGGAAGTCTCCCTGAAGACTTCTTTATGTTTGTGCCTGTTTATCCCCTGTCCTACCTCTAAGGGTGTGTGCTGAGAGAGAGAGAGAGACTCTTTCTCAAGCCAGGAAGATTTTGCTTGCAATCTCCCGGGAAGTGATCAAAGTTTGTTTTTTTTTTGCTGTAGCTTTCAGAGCCCAGCAAACTGTAAAGACTAGCACTCAGTTTGCAGGTGTCGGCTTGGTTGTGTGTCAAACTCACCTGTGAGACTTCAAAGCTTGCACTTTAGGAGAAAAGAGCAGACCTTTGTGAATAAACCAACAGCCAATGAAAAAAGGCTGCTTTTGTAGTTGACACACCATAGGGAGTCCCACAACTCTCAGAGAAATGCTGGACAGAAGTGAATTACAGCAGTGTTTCTCATCCCTGGACTTGGAGGCACCACTGCTCTGCACATTTCTCTGCAGGTTTCCCTGCTCCCAACACATCTGATTTGATTAATCAGCTCATCAGCGGACCCTTTTAGAGTTGCATGGGGTGTTTTAAAGCAAACACACCCAGGGTAGGATTGAGAAACACTGAATGGTCTGGATTGCTCACATTCTGTTCATCATCCCCAAACACTCACAGATTGTGTTTGACAATAATGAATAGTCAAGTAACCTAAATGTAATGTTTTATTAACTTACCTCTCTCTGAGCTGGGAAACCACACTGCTTTCTATCTCATCCTCACCATGCTTCATTTTCTGACTCCCATCACAAGTACATTCATGGTGTTCATAAACCCTTGTAGGGTTGCTGTCACATATACTCTCACGTAGTTCTGCCTAATGAGCAAAAGCATGCTATGCATATATATTTGCTGTGCTGTGCAGCTGAACAGTGATTGCATGTCTATACAGTAGATGTCCATATGATGAAATAATAATTGTTATGAAACTTCTCCATGGTGCCCCTATATTTGCTGAGTGTGTAATCAGGCAGATAGTATTGCCTTCTGGTTCAACACTAATGAAACGAAGTAGTTCATACTACATCTTCTGGGCACCAGAAGAAAATGAAGTGACTGAGTGTGTTTTCACCGAGGAGGAGGCAGCTCTATATGATCATACATTTGTTTGTGCATCAATGGCAAAAATGATCATGAGCAAGCAACAATCATCTGTGTACCAATGTTCACTAGCACATGTTTGCAAGAGGCATATGGCCACCAAAACCTGGCATAAACCCTAGATTTTGAATCCAAGAATGTGCTTCCAATAAATAAACATTTGATAGTCTTGAAGTGGCTACTGTGTGAAAATCTACATTGAGCTTTTGGTCATTTGTTCTGCAGTAGAAAGAAGCCTATTTTCTTTTTTGCAATTTCTGACTGCTGTAGGTGATGAGGCGATTATATTGCTATTGAACGTCTGATGTGGCATTTTAATGGCAACCTGATCTGAACAGCATGTAATCACTGAACAGAATGTTTGTTTTGTGAACCTTTTCTCTGCTTCAGCTTAGCCTCTAAGCATGCTTGGAGTTGAATATGTAGAACAATGTTGATCAGGTCATAATATGTAACAAATCAAAATGGTTTATTTATTTTTATGGCCTTTTATATAATCTATAATATACAGGTGCTCAAATTGTCAGCATAGTTTGATGGTTTCTGATTAGGGTTAGAATTAAGATTATGTTTTATGGAGCCTTTTTGATTTCATTTGAAGTTCAACTGTATTTATTACATATTCAGGTATATTTTTGATAAAGATGAGCTAATCGTGATATTAATGATAATTGATTTTAACAATAAGAAATCTTGTGTAGAAGATGATTATTTCTTATTAGCACTAGGTCTACTCATTTTGCAGGCTTCCCTCAGTTATTTTGGAACAGTTTCATAACTGGAGGTACGTGACATGTTCTTACGAAAGTACAGTGGTCCAGACCTCATCTCCTTGTTTAGCTCCTGCTGTGCTGAAGGAGGCTATAAGCTGAAGTTTGCGTGAGCCTTTTTGACACACTTACAGTACAGATTTCAGTTATTTCTACTTTCAGAAGTAGAAAATTAAATAGAGCATATACATTTAGTGCGACTTTAGCCAAATTCACTAACTTGGCAGATAACTTTGGGTCTTTATCTAAATTGAATATCTAATTTTAACTGATGTGACAAAACTTAACTGCTACTGCTTGACATTATTCACCTGGTTATAGTTCAGCAGCATTCTGGCACTTGTGCACCATTTAAATTGAAATAAAAAAATCTTATAAGACTTTGATTTGAACATCTTGAAATGAGAAAGTAGATTAAAATCCAGTTTTTTCTGGATTAAAACTTTATGGGTATATAGTCAATTTTAAAGAAATCACACTAATGACCTCCTCAGTACATCACTCTGAGTTTTCCCTTTTCCTTGTCTTCAATAGTGAAAATTATTTTTTTTATGGACAGCAAAACACTGAATTATAGTGGAATTATAAGATTTAATTAATTCCTGTACAGAGCTGGAATTATGTTCAGTTGTTCAGAAATATACCATTCTTCACAACAAGAAAAACCTTATAAAAATGAGGGGCTGTTAAAGTGATGGAATACATTTTAGTACATCAGAAATGTCTGCTGGACCACCAAAGTAAACGTTTTAGTTCTTCATAGTCCAGGCAAATCTGCTTTCCATCTTTGACCATATTCAGCTGGTCGAACCTGCAGCCAAAGTCTTCACAGCTGAAAATGATGTTACTTTTAAGCTAAGCTATATTGTGTTATCATATGAGCCATCATCACCAGCTGTTGGCATTTCAGAAACATGTCTTCTGATGCTGTTGTTGATTTGCATCTGTCAGAACTCTTCTTTTACCAAACAGGCTTTAGCTGGTGTAGAAAAGTGTACTCACAACATTCTGGACACATTTGGAATATTTAAAATGTATTATTATTATTATGGATAATTTCACATTTTAAGATGATATATTTTTATATTTTTATATATTTTTATATATTATACTTTTTTTTTAGACCCCCCCCTTAAAACCACTGGCTGTGCTGTTTGAAGTCACTGGACTTAATAATATCAATACTATGGGAGTATTGTTCAGAATATTCAGAAGCACTTTGTACTGATTTATTGATATTTTTGTCAGCAACAGCTCACTCTCTGTACTCTGTACTCTGTACCAGGTGCAGAAAATACATGTGACTCTCACATGTATAGAGTTTAGAGTCATGTCAATATCCTAATACAGGATCAAGACACAAACTTACAAAAGTTTGAGGCAGTTTACACAGTGTCAGGCTGATGTTCACAGATTGCTCTTATATAAGACCTTATTAAAGAGTCAGCCACAGGCAAGAACAAAACTTTTTTGTGGGGTTATTTTCTTATCTAAAAATATTGTCTCTGAAAACTGCAACCTTCTCACTTGTTGCATCAGCTCTCTTAGAATTCTTAGGGTAACTTTAGAAGAACACTGTGTATTTGGGTTGTACTGCAGTGTTGGCTTCCAATGTTGTATGATAAAGGACTTTTTTCATTTTGCTGATTGAACACCCACACCTTTAACACCTACACACAGGTTCTCTGAAGTAGAACAGTCCAGGCTTTCTCTTTAGCAATCTTTCAGGTGAGCCAGTCTTGAGTTTGCCTACCATGTCTGTCCTTCCTGGCAAATTTCTGCCTTTTAAAGCAGAAATGTCGGCTCTGCATGGTGAGGTTCTGGACCAATTTACAGGAAAAATGTAAGGGTATTTAGGCCACATGGGATGTACAGTGTGTGTGTGTGTGTGCACAGTGAGCTACTTTGCACAAGGATGCTGTTCTTACTGCAGGCAGGGCAGTCACGAGCAGAGCTGCATTTGGCACATTCATGCTGAGTGCCCGGCTGGCTAGGCGGTCTGTGTGTGTGTGCGTCTGTTGTATAAGACATTAGGAGCAGGAGGGGCAATATTCCACATTAATGCTGAGGCTCCAGAGCTGCTGGAGGAGCTGGAATTGTGTGTTGTTTGAAAGAGTGTCTCAACGCTGCTGGCCAGGCTGCACCCAGCAAAACTGTGAATGCTCTTGTTGGCATGGTCACATTTCTTTCTCTTTCAATTTCTCTTCCATTCTCTCCCTCACTCACACACTCACCCTATTGCTTGTTCTATATATATTTTTTTATTCTCTCTCGTGCATTCTTTTTCTTTCTTTCTTTCTTTCTTTCTTTCTTTCTTTCTTTCTTTCTTTCTTTCTTTCTTTCTTTCTTTCTTTCTTTTTCTCTAGACTCTATGTGGAAGGTGTCTTAAGAGCATGCATGGCTTGGGCTGAAGTTCAGCATGTGCTTAAACATTTCTGAGCAGCTGATTCTGTCAGGACATGTGAGCAGTGTACAGAAGCAGCTCTGTGATCTCAGTACTGCAATGAACACAGAGGCACTAGGTGGACAGTAACTGGACAGCAGGCCTGCATTACTGCAGCAAGAACAGCGGTTGTGTGCATGTGTGAAGACACTGTAGAAGGCCTGTAGTCATTATTTGATGCTGTTAGACCTTAAAGACCAGTGGAGCACTGACTGTATTAAAATATATACAGTGTTGGCCTAGTCCTGACACAAGGGAGTCCTATAATAACCTGAGTATGAACTCTTATTTTGTGTGTGTGTGAATGTGTGTGTGTGTGAATGTGTGTGTGTGCGTGTGTGTGTGTGTGTGTGTATGTGTGTGTGTCTAAAACTGTCATTGAGAAGACACCTCATTCCCTCACACTTCTTTTTGCCATTGTTTTCTGTTGCCCTCAAGGAGCTTATGGTGTGTGTGTGTGTGTGTGTGTGTGTGTGTGTGTGTGTGTGTGTGTGTGTGTGTGTGTGTGTGTGTGTGTGTGTGTGTGTTGTTTCTCTCCTCTGGAATTGTGGCAGTGAAGTGCAGTGGGCCTGGTGAAATGTGTAGCATCTTCTGCCAGTTCTCTCTCTCTCCCCTATCTCTCTACCTCTCATCCTGCGCTCTCTTCCTTCTCTCTCTCTCTCTCTCTCTCTCTCTCTCTCTCTCTCTCTCTCTCTCTCTCTCTCTCTCTCTCTTGCTCTGCAGCTGGACACAAGGGGTGGCTGTCAGAAGACCTGCAGCATTTTTACTTGGCATTAGTGGCACGGGGCTAATTCTTTTGTCCCATTCCCATCACCTCTCATGGCCTCTTACTGCAGACCCGTACAGCCTAACTGACATCCAGTATTTGACATGGCAATTAAACTTTTCTGCTCAACAAAATATGGCCGTCATGTTCATCAGGCCTTTTTAAATTTATTGTGCAGTCTCTTCATAATACACACAAAAGAACAAGAATGAAACCACAGAGCATTTCTTTTTCGTAGGCTATGCTCAGCTGTGGCCGGCTGGCTGATGTCTGTAGGTTACAAGAATGCAGTTCACAACTCGTACACATGCTTGGTTGCTTTACAACTATTTCATATAAGTTTAGTCAGTTTTTTACTATTTTAATTGGTCCTTGTATAATATTTATAAATGTTAATTATTGTGACAGTTATAGACTCAATTTTGCAGATCCCGACTGACTACTTGTTTGCTTGTTACTTTAAAGGCTTTGTGCAACCACAGCTAGTGTGTGTTTGTCCAAGTACCCACTCAGGTTTCCTCCATGTACTGCTTCCCGGAGGTTCCTAGTTTCATCCTGTCTCCCAAAAATACATGTAGTAGGTGAACTGGTGTGAATGGTAGGTGTGAAAGGGTGTGTGAGTGTTTGTATGTAGGTCCATGTGATAGACTGGAGCCCTATCCCGGGGTAAGCTTGCTTTGCCTTGCCCAATGACTAGAGTTGTGAATCTGACCTAAAAAAACCTCCATATGCTTAAGTGAATTTGTGATATTAAATATCATTATTTAACACCAAAACACAGTGTTCTGTAAATTTAAATACTCACCTTTAATTGTGATATATGTCAATTGGTTCCCTCCAAAAACCAAACCATTTCCACACAAACGAATCACGCACATTCTTCTTTGGATTTAAATTTTACACAGTAACAGATGCAATATTATGGCCCAAAATATATCATGATAAATCAGTATTTACAATATATTGCCCAGCCCTACTCTGGACCACCTCAACCATGGCCAAGAAAAAACAAGTAAGAAGATGAATGAATGACTGCTTTGTCTATGCAGTAAGATTGTTGTCAGTGTGTATATTTCACTGGTTACACTGGCATTTTATGATCAATGCTTCAACCTTCTCCTTTTTAAAGTAATAAACGGGACACATATGGAGGGAAGTATGAAATCATATTGTCGAAGCTGGGTAAACATGATTGATGTTTCCTGCTCTGACCGCCACTTTGCAGCCACATTTAAGTAATCTTCTGTTGCATGTGTTCATATGTGGTGCCAGACAGGCAGTTAAAGAGGAAAGGAGATGTACAAGTGCAGGGCTTCTCAATATTTTTTTCATTGCCATTGTTATGCAAAAGTACACAGTATGATAACTGTCATTTTTCATATCATGGTTTAATATAACCAGTATACTGCTGCAATCCTACAGTGTTGTATGGATCACTCATTTCTGAAACAGTCATATATCATAGAAAACTTAAGTGTGACTTTGAGCTTGAGTGAGTTGGAGACCAGTTTAGTGAACTGATTGAACATGTGTGTGTTTGTGTGTGTGTGTGTGTGTGTGTGTGTGTGTGTGTGTGTCCATGATTGCATGTTTCAATGAGCAAGAACGCGACTCAGTCTAGGTACGTTAGTGTGAAATTAAATCCACCTCAGTGGGCAGGCATTCAGATAAGATTAACAGGACATGACATTTTCTAGGTTGGAGACAGCTGCTTGCTCCAGTTCCTTCCTAGCATTTTCCATCTCTGTCTTCCCTGTTTAGCAGGATTCATTTGCCTTGCCTATTGCTTCCCCACTTAAAGAGTCACGACTTCAAAATGAATGTTTTTTGCTCATAATTTGATCTACGTCCAGTAGTGACCATATGATCCTTGATCAGAATTTAGTTATGGCTTCCTAATAAAGAGATGGAATCAATCCTTATCTGCTGAAAATGGTGGCTTGAACGCAATTTCACATGTCTGTTAGTCTCCTTACTTAATTTGCCCGCTCTGTTTTTTAGCCCTGCTGATTGTCTGATAGGATGATAATGTGGTTTTTAGTAGAGGTCCCCTGCACTGTTGCAAGAACACTGGAGGCAGCTTTGCATTCTCTTAGAAAATAAATAGGCTTATTAGGTTTACAATTTGAAATGGTGGCACTTTCTGTCACCAGCTTACAGGGACAACTTGTTGTTAAGGTATCGTTTTCTTCTTGTTTTTTTCTTTAAAGGAGTGAACTGAAAGACCTCTTTTAATCTGTCACATTAATTAACTACACTCAGCTCTCTGGAGTGTCATA
Organism: Acestrorhynchus altus; assembly: GCA_034509495.1. Taxonomy (NCBI): domain Eukaryota; kingdom Metazoa; phylum Chordata; class Actinopteri; order Characiformes; family Acestrorhynchidae; genus Acestrorhynchus; species Acestrorhynchus altus. Next base: position 14,730,562 of record CM067512.1, on the reverse strand, counting down.
ATCCAGAGAGTTGTCTCCTCCAGCCTCGGCAGTGCTATGTAAATAAAGTGGAGTGTCAAATGAAACAGGTAATTTAGTCAGAAGAAGGACCTGGCAGTGGGCCAGGACAGCATAACTATGGTGTAAAATGAATCAAGGAGCTGTAAACAGGACGGCTCCAGAGCCGCATCTGTCTGTCAGAACTGCATGTGAGTGAACTGCAGTTTCCAGTGATGCTTTCAGCACTGAGTGATCAGTAAACAGGTGAGCGCATTGCACAGTACGCCCCGTAACCCCAGTACTTGCGTTATGTGTGCGGCTGGGTGTGAAACTATGGACGCTCCGGGCCCCCCCATCTCCAGACTAAGCACCTGAGCCATAGTGCCCTTGCCTCGTCCTGCAGATAGAGTGAGAGGTTTAGACTGAGAGACAACACCTTTGACCCCAGAGACCACCACTGAATTGGCTTTCATTATGCAATAATTCATCCCTTTTTATTAACAATGAGACCACCAAACACAGTGTGTTACATTTTTATGTATTTATTTTTTATTTTTCAGTGCTCCATTATTATGGGTGGTCACATTCCCCATCGCCTGGACTACACTACCTATGTGATCACGATCACATGACTCCACACCTGTCTCAATCACCAGAATACTGATTACACATACCTGTTATCCATACTATATATTTCCTGTTTGTGTGCTTTGTCATTTGCTAGGTTTTGACAATTTTACAGCATTACTCAGCGTTTGTCTTGTATCTTGTTTACCATGTATGACCCTGTTTAGCATTTTTGACCTCATCTTTTGCCTTAGCCTGGATTGTATCATTGTTTGGTTCTAGACTCTTCTGTCCAGCCTTGACATGGGCCCCCCACTTCTGTGCATGTGTGTAGGCTCCACATGAGGCCCCTGTGTTGTATTTTGTCTGAGCACCTTCTCGATTTATTAACTTCCTCCGGAGCATCTGCGTGTTTACTTCTGTGTTTATTAAGTGCCACTGTGCTTTCATCTGAATCAATTAATGTAATTATTTGCTTGAATGAACTCCTTAATGATTTCTTGCCAAATTAGCCCTGCTCTTGCTGATTATTCTAAAGATGCTCTCCAATCCAAAGAAGAGAGCAGAGTGTTTCTTGCGCGGCTTGAAAAGGAGTATGGATTGGTGCATTTTGACTGCAAATGTGGGGTGACAGCAAGTGCAGGTTACAGCAAAGCTGAGCCATGTCTCGCCAATGCATCAGGGTAATAAAAGCTAGAGATGTCATAAAACTAAATGCTGAAACTACAAAACCAAGCTGTATTTATGTTTCAGAGGACCAAATGTTCTCTGCTGCATAGCTCCTTGCTGAATATGAGGCAGCAATAAATCCACCACTTTGAAGCAAAGCTGAATCACTGACTGAGACCATTACAGACAAAGGACACACATTCATATATTCTCATGTAAGAATAGTAAATAACAGCTAAATACCCTGCTGATGTTCACCTCTGTGCAGTATGCTGTGTGTGATTAGGCTCCGGAACAATGCCCAGGGTCATATCTGAAAAATCACATGGAAATGCAGTGAGTGTGCTGATATTAGGTAAATAGCCTCAGCGTATCCAGCTTCACTCCATCAGCTGCAGGAAGGCAGTGGAATATAGCGTCAGCTGTGAGGGATGATGTGCCACACATGAATGGCAAAGTATAAATTAGACCTGGCCGCACTTGTTTTGTGCCGTGCATGAAATCAGATGGTCCTGGTGCGCTGATGGGTCGGAGGCTGACGGGGAAAGAAGTTATGTGGCTCTCGGAAATTGAACAAACAAGTTAATATAGCTGCGTGGCGATTTTTTACCTAGAAGTCTGCTGAGGCTGACAGGCCCTGCTGAAATGTGGGCAGCTGCTTGTTATTTGTGGAGAGGCATACTTGGCCCCAGGGGGGTTTTATCTGGGATCGGCAGTTTGCCGATGATTGTATTCACCTCACATTATGGACCATGGGGTTCTGCTGGTAACTCAGACAGTAACAGAGGCTGAATTTTTGCTACAGCCACCCTCCTCAAGAGTCCTAAATAATGGCTGTAGTAGAGGAGACACTCATAGTGCCAGAGTCAGATCTCTGATCAGCTGCTTTTCAGTCATACCCACTTTTATGTCATGCACACACATGCTTGTGCAAACTTTTACATTGGTCTAGAGTTAGCATCTACTCCTTTGACTCATTGGGAATGATCTGGTCCCCCTGCATTCCACCACTGCCTGAGGTCTGCATACTGTGTATTCAGGCTGCTTTTTAGATTAGCCTGCTTCATCCCCATTGAAATGGATGATGTATTTTATGTTCCCTTGAGAAAGCAGTTTTGCTCCCTGATGTATTTCTTGGAATTCTTGGTATAATGCTGATGTCAAATAAGCTTATGTTGCCCACACTAGCTTCAGCTTTTTAAGAGGCCTTAAAGGCGCCTGAAAACATTTTATCACATTGTTATCACAAAAAGCTTGTACAATCATCGTTGCCCTCCCTGTAGATATAGTGGAAATCTTATGGTGAGTTAAAATAGCCAAGCAATAAGCAGGCCACTGCATCTCAGCATCCGGTGCTCAAAACCTTGGTACTCAGTCGTGTCCCCCCCACCCCCCTCCCTCAGCTCATGTATTGTTGCACTAAAACCTTAATTGGTTCTTTCAGGTTCCCTGTATTGCACACTTGCTGCTGCTCCAGATAGCCCAATCAGATTCACTTCCAAAAGAGATACTGTTGGGCCGCAATCACTGATCATCAAAGCCTCTGATTCTCAGCTCTACTCAGTAGGGGGAGCTTGCTATTTGCCTTCAGGTGGGCTTCTTTATTTCTCCTTGTCCTTCACTTTCACCCTTGTTGTTGACTGGAAAAAGGAACATTTCATTGAACACAGCTCTGTTTATGGCTGGAATGGATATGTTGTGATGACACCTTTTGAAAAGGTTACAAGAGGTAATTAAAAGTTCCACTGCTGCAGTCACAATCTATCACCCTGTCACTTTTGGGGAGAGCTTCTGCCTAGGGTGCTCTCTTTCTGTCCTTCTCTCTCTCTTATTCATTCTTTCACTCTTGCTCTCTCACTTTTTCTCTTAAAATAACACTTTTAGACTCTCCCTCAGACAAACGCATGCACGCACACACGCACACGCACACACACACACACACACACACACACACACACACACACACACACACACACACACACACACACACACGTTTCTTCAATTATGGGAAGTTGGAAATTTTGGGAAGTAGAGGAGGAAGTGTGCTTTCACATTGCAGGCTCATATATCCCTGCCTGTCTCTAAGGTCAGGCTGTGGTTCAGCTGTGCTGTGGATCAGGATCACTATTGCTTCTTCTGTTTTCTTCTGCTTGATCACTCTCTTTTTAACTGTGTCTCATTCTCTCTATAACTCTCTCTATATATATATCTTTCTTTTTAAATGACTCAATTCATTTTGATTTATTTTTTTCAATTTGGGGTACTTTATTGGCATGACAGATAGATGTATTGCCAAAGCTTTTTTTGAGAAAGAACAACTGATTAAAACTGACAAATTTATTAACTGATAACTTAACAACAATAAGCAACACCAACAATAACAATAATAATAATAGCTATATGATAAATAATAATAAAGTATAGTGTGTGTTGTATGTGTGTGTGGGTGTGTGGGTCAGTGTGTAATGTGTGATATGGTTTCTCTGAAGGTGGCATGCAAGGTAAACAGAGTAAAGAGCCAAGAGTAAACAGCACTGACTGTGTTCTCCTAATAAATACAGCATTGTATCTGGGTCAGAGATGCTGAAGAATGGGGGTCAGTTTTTTGGTCAATTTTCTGTGTAAATCTTTGTGGAACTGTATTTTGCGGAAGTGTATTTTGGGAATTATTTTAGGAAGTACAGCTCTGTCTCTGTTTTGTGCATTTAACACTGTCAGCATGTCTGGTTTTCCTGAAGAAACCAGGATCATCTGACTGAGTCTGTACCTGGTCAGGATGGTCCTCAGTTTGAGATCAGTCACTGTGCTTAGGTACTCTGCCACAGTGCACTGTCACTTTAGGGCCAGATATCATTGCATTTTACTCTGTGATTGAGTTTGTGTTTCCCAGTAAGTGTTATATCTGTCTCTCAGTCTAGCTGTGTTCTTCTGGTCTGAGTGAAGGGACTGTTGTCTATGCTCAATTACTGGTACTGCAGAGCTTTATAGTGGTATGTGTTGGGGGTTGCTGTTTTTTAGATGCTTCCAGAATTTGATTGCCCTTTTTTGTATCTTAATAATGAATAGATATTGGCCTTATTCTGCTATGAAGTATTTCTAAATATAAAGGACTTTTAAAAGTTTTTACAAAATTCTGAGTCTCAATTGGATGTTTGTCTCATTTGTCAAACTGCTGATTGTTAAGCAGACCCCAAACATCACTGCCATAAAGGGCAATAGGTATAATTACATGTTCAAATATTTTTAGCCAAATTGGAATTTCAGGAAAATTATGTTTTATGGCAAAGAAAGTGTTACATGCCTTTTATCTTAGTTGTTTAACTGCCTGCTGAAAATTCCTGAGTAACTGATTATGATGCCTAAATAATTATAGTTGTAGGAGTGGCTGATTTCATTTGTACCTAATTTAAATGTGTGTTTTGTTCCCTGAGATCTGGATATTTTCTGAAACATCATAAACTTGGGCTTTTTCAGGCTCACTGCCAGGGCCCAGTTCTGAACCAGCAGGTCCGTTATAGTGTATCAATATGATCAGTGATGTGGTAATATGGTAAAAAACAAGTTTGACTTTTACTCAGGACACTGTGCTCCATAAGGAAGTTTAGGATTCTGGAATTTAAAATGCTGCACAATAACATCTGCTGATTACTGTTCACTACACTGCCTCTGTAGGTATGAAGGTCAAATTTATCTCAGTCTTTAAAGATTGATGTTATTAGTCCGCAGTTCTAGATTTCAGGGAAGTAACCTACACCAAATTGAACAATTTTTAAAATGGCTAACTAGAGTTTTGAACTGGTAGATTTTAGCATGTCCTTAAGGATGCCATCAGGCCCAGATCTTTACCAGATATTGAAAAGTAATGGTGAAGTCTAAAGCATTTTGATTGTCTATAATTGCCAATTATAATTTCTCACATTTTTGTGCTTTTATGACTTTGTTCAGAATTTGCATCAAATTCTGTTTACTTCAAAAGTGTTTGGAAGTGGTTTATCCATGTGTCTCCGTCTTTCTTTTTTAGGTTATTCCAGTTTATTTATTTGTTTTAATTGTCTCCTCAATTATTGTCAGTTGCTTGTATGTATATTGAGCTTTTTTGGTTCTGAGTGTATGTTTATTTATTAATGTTTCACAGTAAAGATGGTGTATTTGTACATTATTTGGATCTCTATGTTGCTGACATATGTACATTCCTGCTTTCTTTACTGGGAACATGTGTCCAAAAAGGTGTCTAAAAGTGTTTGAATTTCTTTATTTACAATTGCTTTCTGGAATTCATCTGTGCTGTTTTGGTCTCTCCTCTGGATGGTCTCCAGATGCTGTACAGCTTACTGGGCTGGGTGTGAGTACCGTATTCTCTTTCCTTTTGATGAACATAATGATTTTGCTGTGATCAGACACAGGGGTTAGTGGTTTAATAGTGAATGCACTGAGAGAGAAAGGGTTTAAACCTGTTATTATACTATTACTGTACTATTTCCCAGAGATGAGCTAAATGTGTATCTTCCAAAAGTGTCCATTTGTTAGCTACCATTGATGTTGTACAGACCCAGATATTGACAGAGCTACAGGAGGACTTTACCACTTTTGTTGACCACAATGTCCTGATTGTTTCTATGAGCATAAGAAATGCTGTTAGTAATGGGTGGCATGTTGTTGTTATTGTGTTTATCATTATTTGTTTTCATGTAATTTGGCTGTGTTCCAGTTCTAGCATATTTCATTTCTAACTCTGGGAACATGGGCTGCTTTTGGTGTGTGTTCAGGGAGGTTCTGATATGCTGGTCTGGTTGGAGGTTGGTGCTGTGGTGCTCCAGGTTCTCGTAGGAAATGAGCTGATATGGTTAGAGGAGGGTGTTGTGTTGGTCTGGATGATGTAGACCAGACGACAGGTCCAGTTGGTGGGGTGTGGTGCACAGGATGATGCTGTCCAGGCAGTTGTCTAGCTCTCCGCAGGTTGAATGTGCAGATGGTTGGGTGTCTAGCTGTGCTGCTGCAGTCTTGTGAACTCTCCTCTGTGTTGTGGTGTTGTGTAGGAATGTCTGCCAAGTGTAATATTTTTAAGTGTCCTGGCAAATTCCCTGATTACATTTTTGTTTAGGTACACATGGTCATAAAGATGGTGGGGGGCAATGTTGTAGTGATGGGTAATGTGCGCATTGGTGTGGAGGACACATTGTCTGGAGATATCTGCATTGACCCTGTGGATGGTGGCCAGGTGGAAATATTTGCGGGCAGGAGCATGGAGATAATTTTGGCATTAAGAAAGCAGCGACTCTCTCTGCTACTCTGATCTACACTGATCATCCTCCTACTCTCTCTTGCTCTGTTCTGAGGTCATTGGTGCCAGTGTGGATAATGGTGTATTTGGGAGTGACAAAGTTGGAAATAATTCTGTGGTAATCTTTTATTTTTGGCAATTTCTGTGTCTTTTTCTACATTGGATGGTCTGCTCTGTTGTTTTGTTGCTTTCTCTGCCTTAGCGTTTCTCACCTGTGTGGGTGGGACTCATCAGAAGGGGGCTCATGAGGGTCTTTCTGTGTAGCAGGCAGATTTTGAGTTTTGCTGGATGGTGAGAGGGGCAAGGCTGAGCTGAGTGTTCAGTTGCTGTGTTTTTAGGTTTTTTATTGTGGTGTCTCTCTGGCGCAGCTTTTCTATGATTTCTCTTGTTCCTGTTTTATGTGTTCCAATTCTTTATTTGTGTTGTCTCAAACAGTTGCCAGCTCATATCTTAGTGCTTCTTTCTCTTTTAGTATATTCTCTACATCCCCTTTAGCTCTTGTACAGATTCATTTAGCTGGTTTCTTCGGGTACAGTGGAGTGGAGGTGTTGGTTGGGATGGCCAGAGCTGACTGTGGGGAAATTGTGCTCTACCATTACATTGTGGTTTTTGCATCTTCAGAAATGTATACCTGGCAGCCTTTGAAGATTCCTCTCTTTGTGGTGTGTGAAATATGTGCAAAGGGGTTTCCTTACCCCTGCTATAAGGCTGGTTTTGGCTCTTTAGTTTGGTCCTGTCCTGTCAATCACTTTTCTTCTTAAAGCTTCTTAAAGTTCTTTCTCTCTCTCCCAGCACTGTTTAATTTCCCTTTTTAGTTTCCTTCTCCTTCTCCTTTGCTTTCTTTTTCTAGGTGATAATGATCGTGGCCCTGGCAAATCTGTTACTAGCCGATCTCATAATAATCATGTAATCAATAACTTGTTTGTTTTCTGTGATTTACCGAATTTTAAACATAAAAAAGCAAAGAAATGTCAGGAGTTCATACTAAACACAACTGTTCTCTCTGGTGGTGGAACAGTCTCTCATTCTCTCACTCTCATGTGGACAGGCCCTTGTTCTGCACCCTCCCTTTCTCTCTCTATCGCAGTCTCTTTCTCCCTCTCTCTCTCTCTCTTGGTGGGAGAGCAGGAGGCAGACATAATCACAGGTAAAGTTTTATTAAGAAAACTAAATTACAAAGTAACAAAAAAACAAAGTAAATGCTATGTGAACTAAGCAATAAAACAGGAAACCGAAAAGAAAAGGGAACAAAGGTGATGCTGCAAAAAGAACCACATACGTACACAATGACAAATGCTGAAACACAGGGCTACTTATACGCAGACAGAGACTAGACACATGGAGTGTAATAACGAGAAGGCAGGGTTACAAGGGAGGCACAGGTGGGGAACGCTAATAACATGGCGAAGCTATGGCAGAGACAAGACCAAAACACAACAGAGCCATGTGCTTTTCTAGCAAACTAAAACAAGACCGAACAAGAGCAGACTTAGAACAGAATGGAAACAAGACCTTTTCTTTCTTTATGTAATCAAATCAAGGACATGCCATAATTCTGCCCCCCCCTCCCCATTCCTTCCCCACACAATTTTAGTTCAGTTTCTTGTTTCCTGTTCCTTTGTAGGCTTTCACTTTTCACTTATAAGATGGACTGGAAGCCTAAATATATTAAAGTCTGTTGCTTCTTGATCATTCGGTATGTGCTGTAGGGAGGATTGCAGGGAGCATCAGATTGTATTAGATTCTCTTCTGAATGTACGTAGCTCATTCTTCCAAGAGCGAGCCTGAATTTCAAGTGAGCATAAACATGAATTCATATTCTTTTCTGCACACACATCACAAGCTGGAACATCTCATTAATGTCTGTGGTAAGACACAAAAACAATGTGAAAAGCCAGAGGAAAGAATGCTATGGACAGATGAGGTATATGTCCATACATGTACAGTAGCCCTGCCTAGAGTGCACAGCTAGTCATGGACATGATTACAGAACTTCACACTGTAAATATCATTTATATATCAGCTCGTGAACATGAAGGTTTGCCAAGAGATGACCTGCTCAGTTCGTTCTTCCCTTTGAAATTCTGGACTTATTTATTTCTAACGTGAGAATCCGAGGGAAAGTCTGATTTGAAAGCACTGCAAAAGAAGAGACACACGTCTTCATAACAAGGCCTGGGTCGTTTAGGACTGCATAATGCGCTCCCATGCATGTTTATTAGATGTCTCAGCCTGTTTTCGTCTTGGTGTTTGTAGATTTGGGGGGAAACAGTCTGTGGTTATGCTGCATTCATTGTTAACCACTGATGCATGTGCATGTGTGAATGTGAGGTTGCCTTGTTTCAATATAGTGTCTGTCTTGAAGACTTTACAGATAACAGTAAGATGCTTGTTGATAGTTGTTTAACTAGTTCAGACTATGCCTTCAGATGTTAAGTATTGGTAGCCAGTTTATAATGTTGTGAATACTAAATTAGCTAAGTAGCGAATCATCCTAAACACAAAGAGTGTTTCCACTGGTAACATTTCTCACTGACAGCCCACCATGCCAAAATCTTTGTTGCCATGCAAAAAACAAAATTAACCAATCAATTACACTATCGTACCCCTTAGTGACTCCTTTGGGAAGTCTGATTCCCATGACTGCTCCCTGAGCATGCAATACAGTTAGATAGAGTCACTAATGGGCAATTACAATGTCATTTAGCAGATGTTTTTATAAAGCTCTTATGAAATGAAATTACTTGTGTTAGGGAAAATGTCAGTCTTATCACTGATTGCTTTTCTTTCAGTAACTACTACTACAACCTGAACTAATCTGCAACATGGCTCCTTCTCTCAGGCACATCCCAAAACATAATTTATAACAAACCCTCTACTTAGACTGAGACAATCCTTTCATTCTCTCACATAGCAGTCCTTGGTGAACTAATGAACTGGACTAGAGAGTGTTGGCTAATTAATGGCTGTAGTTTTTGCACAACATCTTTGGATACAGTTGTATCATCACTGATGTTTTGGATGATCAACACTGATAAAGTTTTTTTTAATCAAACAACGCAAACATATTTTGCTGAATAACATGCAAACAGGCAATCAAGGTGCCATTCAAAGTTTAGCTGGATTTCACTTGGCGCAAAGCAGAAATACCTCTTGGATGGGGCAGTAGTCCATCGCCATGTGTCACAAACACCCATTCAGTCACACACTACCATAGCCAATGGTGTTGTGTGGCATAAACTCTATTTGCTGTGCCGCCCAGAATAAAATGGAATGATTCTCATTCCATGGTGCTTCACTGATTGTATAGTTATTAACATTTGCCTGTTTTAATTAACAGTATTATTTTTATAATCTGTACCAACTTTCACTTATACTGCCCAGACACAAGTTATGAGTGGTTTACATTTACTTTCACACTCTACATTAGAAGTCTGAAACTATGATTTTGTAATATGCTGCTGCTTTACAGTCCTTAGCTGGGGCTAGTTTATCCTCCATCAGTACTTTAGCTGGAACTACTTTAATCTAGAAGGCTGGACACAGTGATAAACAGAGGAATAGAGATAAAACTGAAGAAAAGACAGGAGATGGTGGTTGTAGTGGGGTGCCAAAATCTTTTTCAAAGCAAATAAAAGGTGAAGATGGATTTATAGGGCATTATGTTGAAAGGAGCAGGACCTTCAGGCATGGTGTCCATCTTACACTTTAGTTATTGCATATCTGCATTATTACAGTGTGTTGATTATATTGACATATTCTTCTGACTGAATATCTTAAATATAGATTTTTTAGTCAGTTACTCATTTAATTACAATCTTGAATAGACTGTTGCTGCAAAGACATTTGTGACTTGGAATATTATTATCTCATCACATTACTGCATTGAAATTGTAAACAACAGTGAGCAATGTCTCATAGAGATCTTCTGTCTCTGCTAAAAATACTGCTATTGTTGACCTGACAAAGATAGTGAGCAATAAGTCATTTTGAAATGCTGCAGGAAGAAATGTGGATTGACTTACAGTACTGAAATGTCAAAGGAGCTGTGCTTCTCTGTCTCCCTCTCTGTCTCCCTGTCTACCCACACTCCTCATCATAAAGGGCACCATTCCTCTGAATATGTTGATGTGGCCTACACTGCTGCAGGACTCCCCAGACCTACAGCTTACTGCAGGCATATAACAGAAGTTCTGCCCTGACTCTGATGTCTAAATCTGTAACATTAGTGTTAATGCATTGGCAAACTCACTTAGTGCTGATGGTCTGTTAACCTGAGATAGAAAAGGTCATAGGGTGGACCCTTATATAAGCTGTGCTAGAGTGTATTGCCTATTCTGGTGCCAAGACCGTGATTGTTCGGGTGCAGTTTTCCTTCTGAAGCTGGTCATTGATTCTGTTATAGTTTTAATGACCCCGATGAGTAGATGTACACTTTGCCAATAAAAGATCTATGTCTTAAATGAATTTCGATAAAATCTGCTGCATGAGTGAATATAATTTATTTATGGGCTTGGTGAGAGCACAGCAAATTAAATTGTAGGTTTACCATGTGAAGACCATTTCACTGTGGGATGGGGAAACATTTGGATTGTGCATCAAATTTGTGCTTGTTGCTACTTTTTTTTTTTTTACCTTTCTTTCAAATCCTGATATTAATGAAAAAAAAAAAGACTTAGGATTCCCAAGTGACCTGCATTGCATGACTGCTTTTAAGAGATTAGGATTGCTTTTAAGAGAGACTGTGGAACAGGTTTTTAACAGATCCCTCTCAATTTGATGTGTGTTTTCTGGTGTTTCAAATGCCATCTTGAGAAGTGTGATGCGTCAGTCCTCTGCTGGGTCCTGGCATGACTCTTCAAGCCTGAAGCTAGCTTTAGATGGTATTACTGAAGTGACAGTAGATGATAGAGCATCACTCTTTTCCTTGTCCTTATGCTTTCTTTAGATGTCTGAAATTTTCTTTCATAATTTTTAACAAATAGACCATTTTGGTTCTTGTAAACTGAGATGATGTTTTGTGGGTGGAATCTAATATGGTGTTAGAAAGTTGCAGTTTGAATAGTGGCATCAAGTGCAGGAAAATGGATCATTCAGATGCCTTCTACAGTTATTTTAACAGCTTGCCAGCAAAAGTCCTACACTAATAACCAAACTCTTAGAAATGGATTTTCCTGAAGTTTCCTGAACTCTTTGCTGGCTCAGTGGATTAAAGACCAAACTGGCCAAAGTCACAGTGGCCAGACAACTTTGTATACCTTGTTGGAAACCAGCATACAAAGGACCCAGCATCCATATAAACGACATGTTCAAGACATGTTCACTCTTTTCTAATTTACATTTATGTCCTACGACATAATGTGAAATGTGAAGTGTATGTAAAATATTTCTATTTCTTGGTATAAATGTTATTTTATGGCTAATGTAGAACTAATACACTTAGCTGATATGAAATGAGTACAACAGAGATGAGCATCTTTGACAATGGTATTCTATAAAAATGAAGGTAATTTGTTTTTTATTCAGATCATCAGTGCAACATGGAATTTTGTGTCATTATTTCATGTATCTCACCAATTCACCACCAGTTATGTAAGCGCAGTTTACTTTCCAGAATGATCCATAAGCATTCAAATTCTGTCTGTGTTGTTTGATTGTTGTTTGCCTCAACTTTATAGGAATGTCTTTATCATATCATTTGACAATTTGGAGTGCAGTACTCTGGTGAAAGAGCAGCAGCAAAAAGTGAGTTTGTCTGTACAGTGGCTTGCATGATCACATCAGTGTAACTCATTAAAAGTTTGTTGCCTCATGTGGATTACAGGTTAATTGCTATTTCAAGTAATGTTTTCTTCTTCCTTAATATTCTCTTTCTAAAGCCCTGCATTGGCCTAATCTCTTGTCCATTTCCAGATAGAAGATCTGGTTCTGCCACTCAAAGTCTGAAAAACTAATGCATTTCCTGGGTTAGAAATGAGTGTTGTCAGGCATGATCAATATCAGTTTTTCTTTCACCGGGTTCAAGAGAGTCAAAATAGTTTAAGAAAACAGTTAGACCCAGATGGAGCCACCACCGTTGCGTGTTGCGCCTGCGTGGGTGGGTGGACTGTACAAAAATTCCGTGGGGGGTTGTTAATAATTTATGACCGGCTTTTATTTAACAACAAGCTGTCAAGCAGAGTCCCATCTCTCAGAACCTCACTGGTTCATTCGGCAAACAGGAAGTGACACGACTGACAGGGCGGACAGGGCGCCAGAGAACGAGATGTCATGCGGGAACCTGTCAGAAGGTTTTTCTCTCACTTTTAATGAGATTCTCCCTCTCAAACGAGCCCAGGTCATGAGCATAAGCTGCACCACCTCGTCTCTCCCCATTTTTCCTGTTGGCAAGAGTAACGCACTGCGCGTGAGCTGACAGCCATCAGCCATGTGTCCCACAAACGCTCCTCTGAATGTGCTGCTCCTCAGGGACCCTTTCCTCCAAACAGTCCAACTGTTGTGAGATCATGATGGTGTGTGCCGTTCCAGTTCTGCCACTCCACGGACTGTTGAGCTTTGCTTTGGGATGTAGACATGGAGAACAGGACATCATGCCTCGACCCAGGATTTTCACAATAGAGTGTTGATTAGCTGCACTTCCAATTAATGGCTGGTAAATTAGCTATTTGCCAGACCAAGTGTTTTTGCTTTACAGCTCAGTGGCAGGCAGCAGGAGAGCCATTTTAATCAGATTTCTCTCCATATAGCAGCTGTGGAGGACTGTGTTTAGTGCTCATGTATAAATCTCTTTTAATTACATTTAAACATCATGCACATATTTGCTGTGATGAAATTAGCAAAAAAAAGAAAGAGAACTCTAAGGAAAATGAGAGGGTGTCCAATAAAGCAAAACTGCTTGGTGGACATGAAGAAGCCAAATAGGCTCAATTAAAACTCTTACATTCTCAACATTAAAAGGGTGTGATAGCATACAGTGTGTACGCTGTATACACATACTTATTTAAACACAAATCAAGTGGAAATGAGACTATATAAAATTATAGGCTCGTGGCAAATATGCAATGTTTTTTTGGAAAACACAATTTCTGAAGAAATAAAACATATTCTTAAAGTGTGAAATCTGATATTTATTTACACTGAACTGCACCATACATGTGTCCTATGGTGTGACATATCTATGGGCTGCTGCAGTAGCCCTTATAAATAGCCCTTCAAATGGACACCGGTTAGCCCGAATATCTTATTTAGTGAATCCCATCTACCTGCACATTGAATAGCTCAGTCTAATCCAGTTTATTCACCACTTTATTACTCCATAAACTCTCTCTTTAATTCCTATAGGCACTTCACCAGCTTTAACGAAGAACATCAGTAAATCTCTTGTGATTGAACGTGTTAAATGAGATTTAGAATTATCCTTTTGTAAGGTAGATTGATGTGTCTCAGATTTTCCCTGCTGTCTTCTGTTGTGTTTGACTTGGATATATTTCCTGAGGATTCTTCATGTATTGCCACTTTTGTTTAACCTTATTAGTGGCTGTTACAGCTCAGATCTCTGCAGGCTGGCTGTGAGAAGGCCACACTGCTCCGTTCATTAGTCCAATATGTTCTTGATCTGAGGAATGCAGTGACCTTTTGCCATTCGTTTTATGTTGAAATCTGTAGTCTGACAGTTATTCTCTTTCTTTCATCTGTTAGCAATGTCAGAGGCATCCCCTTCCTCTCTCTCTCTCTCTCTCTCTCTCTCTCTCTCTCTCTCTCTCTCTCACACTCCCTCATTTTCTTGTAAAGCAATGATGCAAGAATAAAGTTAGCTTGTGTCTGACTTGCTTAACTCAAAACCAAAAATAGGCATCTTATTTTCATTCCCTAGAGATTAGGAATAATTATTTTGGATATTGTGAATTGATTGTAACCCATGAACTCCTTAGTCCATGATCCGGCATAATATCCAGTCATTTCATAATTTACTAATGAGTGTAGTGCCTGATGTGAGCATGTTGGAGTGGAGTTATTATTAGGATACCTATCCTCCAGAATACAATGTCACACCTTCACAATACACACTGCAATAAGCTCCATAACCTGGCATTTCATATTGCTTAAGGCTCAAATTCATCACATCATATACCATATACATTACTGAATACTAGGGTTGTTGATAGATAAAAAGTATTGTCGCTGTGATTGACTGCACATTTCCATCTTCTTAAGACTGTAGCTTAAAATAACAGACATTTATGTGTAAAATAAAAGTATCAATCTAAGATGAATAAAATGTAATTATATTGATCATGTTATTTTGTATTATTAATCATAATTAATCACTAGTTAAAATAGTAAGGAAAACACTGTGCAATGTGGTATGCATGGTGGACAGGCTAGAGGAAACCTTATTCTAATATCTCAGTGAAGTTTTGATGATTTTGAATTAGAATCTCTTAAATCTGCTGAGTAAACTTTTCAGGAAGAGGTTTAGCTAGCACTGAACATGTTGACAATGAAATTTTACAACACCTCCATGTCCTCAGATTCAACAACGTTTTAACAGAATAATGGATGGATTAAGCAAGGTATGACAGTAGAAAATATGTTGAATTTGTGCTGCACAGGAGCAACACTGTGTGTGTGTGTGTGTGAATAGAATAGAATAGAATAGAATAGAATAGAATAGAATAGAATAGAATAGAATAGAATAGAACTTTGTGTGTGGCAATAGAGAGGATGAGAAGGCAATAGAGGAATAGATATGAGATTGAATTTGTATTTCATAAAGGAAATGTAGTCTACCTTCTGAACAGTAGTGCCTCCAACGACAAACTGATTTTACATTGCTTTATAAAACTGTTGTTTTATAAAAAATGCATCATCTGGCTCTGCAAAAAAAAAATGAAATAAAAGGAAGATGTTGGGGCAAAATATGGTAAAATGTGTTAATGTGTTAAAAGAAATTGACACATTAAAGTTCCCAAACTATTTGCATGGGTTAATGGGTTAATTTAAACTTTGTCTTCAGATAATTTTCAGTTAATGCAAGCAACTCAAAGAGCAAATAACTCAAATGAATTGTTATAGTTTTCTCTCAATTTATCTAGAATTTGCTTGGTCATAGACTTCAAAAAGTAACACGGTGTTCTTTAACATTCATTGCAAAATTAGTTTTACACTTTGTGTGAGGTACTACATAATGTGCACTTTGGATAATTTTGGATAGCTCTTGACATGGATGTACCATCCTTTACTCACCACTGAAATGCATTTCTGTCAAGAACATAAATGTTCTCCCTTCATATTTGTCAGCGTTAGACTGATTGTCGATATGAAGTCTGAACATGGGAAGAGAATTGGTTTTCCTGTTGCAGATCATGTGGATTTCTGAAAAATGCTTTCATCTCTTCTCTCTGAGAGTTAGACATGTGAGTTTTTATTGATACCCTTCAGCTCAGTTGACCTTATACAAAACTTGCTTAACTAATCCTAATAACAATGTTGGATCAGAAGTTTGTCCATGCATGCCAGTGTATCAACTGTATCATTGTCCATGCATGCCACTACCACAAGTGTAGCATCACTGGAGTGTGACCCAGAGAGTTCAGTTTTTTTTCTCCATTTTCCCACTTAGCAGCCTGGTAAGGTTCTGCTGCTGGCCCGCCGGCACAAACAGCCCACTCAGCACACAGATATGAATAATGCATTTGCAGTTGTTCATGTGATGCTCGGAACGGGAGAACCAACCAGGCGAGTGCTGGAATAATGGGCCATCATTGCAAGGTAACTTGAGTCAGACATAATAACTATCAATGCTAATGGGGGTCTAATTTCAAATGCCTTTCTTCAGTGTGAAAAGGGGGTACTGCCTCCATAAATAAGTACGTGTGGCATGTTTGTGTATAGTAAATTATGGCTTGTCATTGAAAGGATAATAGCATGTCTGCAGAGGGCAAACTGTTTGGGTGCTCCTTTGAATTAAAGAGTCTTGGTGCTGTTTGAGCTTCCTCTTGGAACTGTGTGCACTCATCCTGCTTGCTTTGCAAACAAAACAAAGGCAGCATGGCATTGCCTTTGTGTCAGCTGATTTTTTCGGGATGTATTTGTGTGAAGGGGTTTCGCCCTCTGGGCTTAATCTATGGTGTTTTTTGTGTTCTGACAGACACATTGCTGTAGTCTCTGGACCAGAAGGGCTGTTCAAATGAAAGATCACTCAACTTCTGCCATATCTGTGTGAAAAGGTCTACCTGGATCTCACTGATCCTCCCTCATCTGGAGATCTGGAGACCTACACCTGTCCATGCTTTTAGGTCAAATCTGCTGTTTAGCTCATTTATTAGTGGTTATTTTAACCACTACGTCTCCAACCAACATAGCTGACAAATTAGTTTGAAGTAGTCACAGAATAATACATAGTATTATTTGTTGTTTCTTCTAAAATCAATGAATATACTAATATTATTTATATAGTAATCGTTATCTATCTACCTACCTACTTACATATATATATATATATATATATATATATATATATATATATATATATATATATATATATATATATATGCCTTACCCTGTGTGTCACAGGGTCAACAGTGTTTTATAAACCACACCTTCATACATTTATCTGATGATGTCACCTGATTAAGTGGTAGGATCCTTTTAGATATGTTTTGCACATTTTGTCACATTTTATTTCTGTTAATGTTAATGCATGCACATTAAAATATTATTAGAGCATTGCAGGAAACCCTTTGGATGTTAAACTCTTAGTAATATAATTTTTTTTGTTGTACATTTATTTATGTGCAGTGCTTCCCTTTTTCTATTAATTCTTACTGTTTGTCTAGTATGCTGAATTGGCACAGCATGGCTGAGGTAAATTGGTTATAAACACTAATAATCTCATCAGAAGCACACAAGCATGCATCCTGTAGTTGCCAATAAAGTCCACAGATTTTTTATGAAAGAAATGACTATCAAAATTTACTACCACTCTGGACATTTACTGTGCTTGGAATATGGTTTGTGGTGTCCCAGTTTGTCTCATCAGCAACAAAAGCAGCATGGGTTAACTCCAGACGCAGTGATTGAATTAATTAAAAATCATAATGAGGAACGTTTTTGTCTGTGTCGTGTGTACAATATGTTATTTACTACTATGAAGATGTCACCCAGTAAGTACTTAGAAGGGCTCAAAATGTTAAACCTGGTGGACTCTCTTTTTAAAAAACTAATTCTCATTTAATTGAATTGGGAATCTTGGCAAACATCACAACTGCCACTAAGATAAAGTTTCTTGAGAGGGATTTCAGACCACATTAACACAAAATGACTTTGATATAGACTCGGTCAATTCCAGCCAATTTTGAATGAGACTTAGCTAATAAGCAGATAAGAGATAGTAAACAGATCAGGAAAGATAACTTTAAAATAATTAAAGTAATAAAATCAGTTCTTCTTTGAAGTTTGCAGTAAATCTCCCTGTATATCAGATGATCATGTTTCTTTTCGTCTTTTTCTTTGCTGTCAATTTTGATTTGTCTAAAATCTTTTTTTGAATTAAATACATTATTATTGATTGTTTATTCAGTGTATATTTACACATTTTCTATTGTTTTATTTCCCCAAATACTACTTTTACACAACTTATTGGGCTAATTTTAGCACCCAAAGAGGCATTAGTCATTAAAGGAACTAAAGGGGCAATTTCATATTACAAAAATGGAGACACATCCTAAACTAATTTACTGCCAAATGAGGAAAACAAGCTTTTTTTTCAAAGTTGCCACACTTTGCTTCTATGCACAGTAAGTTTCTTGGCATCAAACAAATGTGTTGTTTCAGACTTCATCACAAGAAATACTGTGTGGACTCAACAAACAACAGCAACAAGCTATGTTTCAAAGAGTGAATAAGTGAAATTGTTAATGAATGAGTTTTCTTTTCATCAAATTGCAACCATCAGCCTAGGAATTCTGCTGCCTTTCTGTTGTAAAAGAAAGTGTAAAAGAGAAAGCAGAGACAATTTAGGTAACTGTTTCAGTGGTGCTGAAAGATCCAAAATATATTTTAATGGCCAAGGCCTCTTAACTTCACAAGTATCATGATTGGCTACAGCTGGTAGCATTTTTATGCTCATATTAAAAGGGTTTGTTTGACTGAATTGACAAATATTCAGTTCATTGCAAATCCCAGGAAGATGATTGTAGGTTTACAGAGGAATTTCAAGAATGTCTGTTGAAGTCAAATGCAAATTTCAATTTCATCAGCTATCCAAGGACTGCTGTCCAGTGATAAAAATGTACATCCATGTACATTTTTTATTTTCTCTGTGGTTTGAACATTTTAGCTGTTCGTGATGTGTAAATAATGCTGGATAAATCATCACCAAAAGAAATGATCTGAAATGACTGGGAATGCTTTTACATTAACTGCCACTGAAAGAAAAGAAGATTTTTTCCTGTCCTGTAAAATCACTATTTTGCAGATACGTGTTTTTCCTTGGGTAGTGACGTTGTTGCAACTGAATGTACAGGTTAGTCACTAAAAAAGTACACAAAAAGTCATGCTACACTAAAATGAAATCAGTTTGGTCAGTCAAGAACATCCCAAGAACCAGTAAGGCACAGGCCTGTCAAAAACATTAAACTGCTGAAACACCAATGTCACTGTCTCCAGTCAAGCAAGTTTTACAATCTTCATTGGAAGCCCCTGCTCCAAAATCAACTCCATCATGCAGGACTAAAGTTTGCAGCCAGCCACATGGACAAAAACTGCTTTCTGGAACAGATTTTATGGTCAGATGAGAACAAAATGTTAGACATGTGAAACAAGAACACAGTACCAATGATGATTTTGGAATTGGTACATTGCACAAAGCGGTTGGAATAATTTTGAACGTGAACTACTAAAGAATTCCTCAGCATAACCTCAAACCTTGAAACGTGGATCCAGTTGGGTGTTCCAACTGGACAATGACCCAAAGCACACATTCTAGTTGATTGTGGAATGGATACATCAGGCTAATATGTTTCTTTTGGAGTTCTGACCCCAAATATGAAAAAGAAAAGAACAGAAAAGAAAATAAATTTACCACATTTAATTTGTCCAATTCTGCAATAAAGAGTGGTTAAATATCTGACCAGAATTATGCCAGAAGCTTGTTAATGTGAATGCATTCAGCTACTGTAAGTTGAACCTGCCATCTTACTGATACAGTGGCATGCATGGACAAACTTCTCATCAAACTTTGTTACTAGGAATAGTTGAGCAACTAAAAGATGACCTGATTGTCATCATAGTTCTGTGTGACTTCTGTCTTGAATGCACCCCATTTTTAAGTATGTCGCCAGATTTCTTTTGATGTTTAGGATGGGCCCCCTACCATCTTCAACAGAAATGGTGTCATGCATTTCTGGATAACCTGAATGATACAGTACTGTCAATGTAAGTGAAAAGGGCATTTGTGCTGTTATATAATATTACCAGATTTTGCATAAATATGATTCGGGTTACACAGCATTTCACCTTATGTATGTAGTTCTGTTAGCAACATGCCAAGCCAAAAGTAAAAAAAGAGATGCTTTTCTTCCTATTACCATGTATTAATGAATTACAAATTGTAATTTTTAAATATTTAATGTTTTAATTAAAATATTATATGTTCTTTACCTTTGTGCCTTTCAGGGATCAGTTTATCTTGTACCCTTGCTCTTACTCTTACTCTTCACAGTTACAGAAATGTTGAACAAACCTTTGCATACCAATGTATTTGAACAAGTATTCCAATATTCTTTGTTAATCATAAGTTGGCACTGGACATGTTTTAGTCACTCATCTGACAGAACAGATATGCTCTAGTTTTAATCAGTGTGAACTGTGACATTAAATTTTGAACATATTCTTTCTGTCAGAGGGGTGCCTGAAATGACTGTGCCAGACACTTATCTTTAGTTTATAAAAATGTCATCCCTTCTTATCTGTCTTGTTCTTTGAATTATATTGTTACACATTACATATGTTTGAGTGGGGGGTGTTATAATAGTAGTTTCCAGGTTGGCATCAGTAATGATGGATGGATGGATGGATGGATGGATGGATGTTTGGATGGATGGCTTTGTTAATCACAGAGGGGAAAGTCACACATTACAGTATCACAATAAGCAAAAAAAGAGGACAGATTTCAAGCCTTACATTTACATTTATGGCATTTAGCAGACGCCCTTATCCAGAGGGACTTAAAAAAGTGCTTTTCTGTTCACTCAGAACAGAATAAGAAATATATTAGGAAACAAAAACTAAAACTACTGAGCAGAACAAATAGTGTGCTGTTATGAGTATTATGTATGTAATATGTAACTGCATAAACATTATGCAGATAACAGTAGTAACAATACAGTACAAATGAGTCTCAGCAATCTTGTCTGTTGTGTACATGTATAGGTAAAGTGTCTGGGTAAATGTTATGAACGGAAGATCTGAATATTTTCTGTGCAAAGAGATATGAATAGAAGAGTAGTAATAATGTCCATCCATTCAGTGAGTCTATTTGTTATTTACATATGCAATGCCAGTGCAGTGATTGGATAGGAGTAATAATGTCAAGCCATATTCAGTGAGCATCTTCTGTTAGTGACTTAGTGTGTGATAATGTCCTTACAAGGTGAAAAGGTGTATAGTGTGGTCACTGTTTGTACAAATGACCTTCTGGAGTGTGAGTATGTGCAGAAAGTTGTAACACCAGCTTATTTATCCATTGGTCTCTCTCCTTTGTTCTCCATTCTGCGTCAGAGTTAATAGTAACTAAAAAACTATGCAAATAAGCAACATGAAAACTCAATAGAAGGGAAGGAATAGGGTATAAAACTAAGGAAAGTGAATTGCCTAATCACAGGACAAAGAGCTGTAATTGGCAGTGACATATCATGGTGCCAGAACCAAATTTATTTGGGCAATATGACATTACATTAGGCCCCACCACAGCAAACCATGCCAAACCTGAAAATATAATGCTGTGCATAACTGAATAACTTAATAATAAACAAACTTATTGAAGCTGCATCTGTTGGGCATGGCGAACAGTATTATAAATAGCTTGTTGATTAAATTATAAATAGCTGCATTGATTAAATGTTGGTCAGAAAAGGAGATAATTTAAAACATTTCTATTATCTTTTAAGAAACTCATGGTAGACGAGCAAGTCCACTGTTAGTATTACTATTTTCAGTTGTTTTGGGGGCAGGACCCAAGGGTGTAGTTTTAGCATGGATGGAGGTGATGCATTCTCACCAATATCCAGTGATAATTTAAATTGACCCCCCCGCCATTAATTTTATTCCTCATTATAAAATTAGAATGGGTGGAATGACACTTCCCCACCAATATCCAACAAATTGTACCCACCAAACAGAGATTTAACACAGAGACTTTCTGAAAATGTATTATATTTAGGACTGTATTAATCACAGGCTCTTAGAATCATCCTAACTCTTCACTTCCCTCCCATATGGTGGTAATGCCTGGTTGTTATTCTGTTTTCTGGATAGGTTTACTCCATCAGAAGGCCTCTAATGCCATTCCAGAGTGTGTTTAATCATTGCAATGTTGTGTGAAGCGAAGAAGATGATGGCAGGAGAAAAAGGAGTTTAAAAGAAGTTAAAAATGTATGATAAATGGCAAGTGTAGTTTGAGAGTATGAGATTAGAGCCAGCTGTGTGAATCTTATTGCCAGTGTGTGAGAGGTGGTAGACCTGCTGTAATGTGTCAGTTCATGAAAGCTTTCAGTCAGTGCTGTGTGTTTTAACCCTACAGTGCTCACTGGGCTCTGCTCTGATTCGCACTGTGTACTAATAAACTGCCATTTGATTGAATAACCAAGTGCATATGAAGTCTCAGTCACAAGGCAAAAGTCTTCTGCAGACAAATTTGTGAGCAAAATGATAATCAGTGGGATTTGGCTGAGAAAAGCTGAAACACATCACCCACAACCATGGATTGAGTTTTGTACTACAAATTAATGTTCCACAATGTTCTGTAGTGTGTAATTATCTTACGTGATTGTATTCACATTTTTTTGCTGTACTGTTTGAGTTAACCAAGTTAATTAGCATGCTAAATAGGGTGGTTTTAAAAATAAATCAAAAAGATTCAAATTTCACTTGAAGGTCGTTTTTTGATTCTTTAGTTTAACCCTCTGGAGAAATGTCCCCAAAAGAGGCCATTCCACAAACTATGACCAATCCACTTTTCAAATATGTAAAGATTGAAACAAAAAGTATTTTGTGAGATGAGCACAAGTAACAAGAGACCCACTTCAGTATGTCAGTCACAGATCTCAGGGCAACAAGCAATTTTATTAAATCATAAAGCATTAAATCATTTGACTTTTTTTGCAATGAACAGTGTAAATGGTGTTTAGATTACATCTTACATTATTGCTAATCCAGTATCATATTTCAGGACCGCAGTTCATGGCGCTGAAGTGAAACCATGTTATTGTAAATGAAATCACTATTTTTTCAAATCAATTCAGATTGTGACCTTGTGAATCTGAATCAAATCAATTCAGGCACTCAGTGGCAATATTGAGCACTAATGCTTTAATATAAACTTTAATCATACCATTTCCCAAAACAAAGTTGTTATTGTTTTATACAGTGCAGTACTGTACATATTCAGAACATAGAGTACAAAATCACACAGCACTTCAATTCAATTGAACTGCCAACCAGTTCAGTTCAATTTTGTTGTTATTGGTTATAGTGTCTGTTAGCCAGCCTGCTAATTGCTAAGTTAGCTCAAAGCTAAATGTAGCTCCATATAAAGGTCGACCCACTGCTGTCAACCACAACAGTTTTGCACTTTTTTGTTGTGACTGCTTGTGAAGCTCTGTGCTCAGATTATGCTATGGGATATAGGTCAATGTGTTTATACAAAGAAAATGGGGGTGGGGTGGGCGGTTGGGTGGAATCACAGCTGAAAACATTTTAATTCTAAAATTATTCAGCTGACTGGATTTAAACAATTAGTCATGAGAGGCTGTGCATTATTGTGATTTTATCATGCATAAGAATGTTCTTAGGCATGATTTGAAACAGAGTGCTTAAACCCTCTTTTCTATGATAAAGTCACGGTAGCTGATTGTAGCATATTCCTTTTTAAATATTCTGACAAGCACAATGTCATAATGTAAACAAGTCTTTAATAAATTATTCAAATCAAGTAGTTTCTTTGGAGTACAGTTTTATTTTTGAGCCAAAAACTAATGAAAGCATTTTATATAGTGGCATTTAAGTTTCTAATATAGCTCCATGATCATTTTTCATTTCCATTTGTGTGGCTATGTTATTTGAAGTTTTTAATAGTGTTAAACTAGTTGTGTTGTATGTCTATTTACTCACATTGGGGCTAAATCTTGAATGTTCTCTATTTCCTGTGTAGTGCATCACATATGCCTTTACAAAAAACATCCCCTGTATCCACACAAAGCTATAATATGTACAACAACAAATAAAAGTCATTCAGCAATATGTGTACAATTTCATGCTCAACATATAGTAAGGTATTTTGGTGTTGTAGACAATTTTATAACTCACATAGAGCTATTATGGGGAATACAAAGCCATATTAATGGAAGAGCAGTTCAGCCTAAGATGATTACTAGAGTTCTAGTTGTGAAGAAAACAAATGGTTAGCTGCTCTTACTTCATTTTCTCAATACATTTCTCAATGATCAATGCAAGATCAAGTGGACTGGCTAGGCCACTGCAAGACCTTCAAATGCTTCTTACAGGGCCACTCCTTAGTTGCCCTGGCTGTGTGTTTCAGGCTGTTGTCATGCTGAAAGACCCAGCCACAACCCATCTTCATTGCTCTCATTCAGGGAAGGTGGCTGTTGGTCAAAATCTTGCGATATATGGCCCATGCCACACATGGCACATGGCCATTCTCCCTTCAATATGATGCAGTCATCCCAGAAAAGCTTCCACAAAATATGACATTTCCACTCCTGTGCTTGAGGGTTGGAATGTTGTTCTTAGGGCTCTACTCATCCTTCATCTTCCACCAAACATGGCAAGTGGTGTTGATATCAAAATGTTCCATCTTTCCTCTGGATCATCCAGAATGTCATTGGCAAACTTCAAATGTGCTGGCATGAGCATGGGGACCTTGTGTGCCCTGCAGGATTTTATTCCATGATGGCATAGTTAATGGTAATCTTTAAGGCTGTGGTGCCAGCTCTCTTCAGGTTATTGACAAGGTAGTTTTCAATACCCTGTGTAGTTCTGGGAAGATTCCTGACCTATTTCAGATCATGCATAGAGCCCTAGAATGACAGTCATTGACAGATTGACAGTCATCTAATAATTATTTGCCATATAATGCCTATTGTCTTGTAGCCCATCCCAGCCTTGTGCATGTCTATTATTTTTGTCCCTGGTGTCTTTAGACAGCTCTTTGGTTTTGGCCATGGTGGATACGTTGGAGTATGATTGATTGAGTGTGTGGACAGGTGTCCATACAGGTAACAAGTTCAAACAGGTGCAATTAAAACAGGTAATGAATGCATTAGGCCTTCTTAAAAACAGGTCTGTGAGAGCCTGAATTCTTGGCAGGTGGTTGGTAGGTGATCGAATTCTTATTTCATGCAATAAAATGCTAAATAATTATTTAAAAATCATTCAATGGGATTTTCTGGATTTTTTTAGATTCCGTCTCACAGTTGAAATGTACCTACAATAAACATTACAGGCTTCTCCATTCTTGCAAAATCAAATACTTTTATCAAATACTTCTTTTCCCCTCTGTATGTGGGCCTGTATAAAATCATTGACACTACAAATGAAAACAATACATTAAATATACAAGACTTGAATGTGTATGTCGCTTCCAAACAAACAAATGAAGTAAACCTGCACATATTTAGCGTTGATATAACATTACATATGGAACTGAAGTGTAAATGTGAATGCTTGAATGAACAATTGATTGAAACAACAGCCCTGATCTAAAATGTTTTGCTGATATTAATTGCATTTTAGGCAACACTTTTTGTACTTTTGGGAAAAAAAACACTAAAAGTAGTAGTTATCAAACATCAGTGTAAATACTGGAGTATTAATGTGATTTGGAGGAGCTCTAAATAGGTTTAATAATCTGCTTCTAATCAGGTAAATTAAACAGTCTCTCATATTTTGTGCCCATACTTTTGTCTGTCAGTGTTCAACAAAAATAAACGTTTTATTAAATGAACGTAAGAGTAGGCTGCCATTGCTTTGCTTGACCTCTTCTGATTTTTCCCTCTCTTTTGTTATAATCAATCTCTGCTTTATTAGTGAGAAACCCTTGCAGTGCTCAAGGCTTCTTCATCTCAGCAGGCTATCTGCACTCTGTCCAGAGGCAGGCAGTGCCCTGCATATGCTCTCTGCAGTCAGGCTGGCGACCAGTGGCTGCCTGCTGGGTTGTGTACATGGCATTTCTGGCCTGGTGGGTGGATGGGCCAAGGTGGTGTGATATGGAATGAAAGGGACAATGGCATCTTTGAAATGAAACTCAGAGCAGTATTTCAGCTCTGGTTTCAGAGCAGAACACCCAGACAGTGTAAGTCAGGCTTGCTCACCAATTCAGAGGAGATCAGAGAATATCTGTCTACATAAAGAGTGAAAAGCTACTGTTAGCTTGAGGTGAAGTCACACAGGAAGAATTCCTCATGTGGTCTCCACACTAAGGTAAGGGCTTTCCTTGGTATGTGGATTCACTGAGGTTATAGAATGCATTTTTCACAGGAGACTTGGCCTGTTGTAATATAAGAAATGAAGAAAATAAGATTATCTTCACGGTGCTCTGAGGTTACCTAAAGTTACACAGTCTGTCTGTGTCCCTGTAGGACTTTGATCACCTGATGTTTTATCTGCAAAGCCAGTGAAATCTGTCTGCTGTCATGTGTCGGTTCAGAGCAGTGTGTTTTATTGTAGTGAGGTGAATTTTTGACAGCTAGGCTAAATACTTAAAAGCTGCCTCGCTCTTCTGTGGTCAGCTTGTAGGAAGAAGAAATATGACAAGACTTGAAATCTCTGAAGGTGATTTTTTGTTACAATTGTCTTTAGTCTGACCCGAGCAAAATATATAATTTAAGGTTTTGATTGATTGGTCTTGTCCCAGTGCCTTCATGTGACTTGTTTCTCCATTGTTCAAAGAGAACTGAGGCAAACGTGCAGAAAATGCCCTATGAAGATTATTTGAAGTCCTGCTACTAAGGGCAGTCTGTCTTGCAATTTGGAAATGTTAAATTTCATTTTCCTGATCTATACTTGTACTGCTTAATTGAGCATTCCAATATATCTAACTGACGTTGGTCTGTCTGTGGGTTAGAAGATGTAAGGTATCCATTCAACAGCATCAGTTTAATTATAGTAAATTATAATTACTAAAATTTTAAAGTAACAATATACATACAGTCATATGAAATAGCACACCCCATACAAACAGTGGCCATTTGCTCTTCATTATAACAATATCCAGAGATTCACAAGTTAACAAATCTGATTTGATTGGAAGTATATTAAATAATATATATATATGGCAGATATCTGCATTATTGTTATATATAATTGTATTTAAAACAACAAAAAATAAACAACAACACAAAACTCTACTCAGGGGTAGACCAAGGCTGATACTCCCAGTGGAATGGCTGGTTTCTAATTTTTCTGAGATCTTTTTCATTTTTCACTTCAACAAACCAAATATCTAGGTTTAAAAAGAACGGCTCCTCCATAATCCTCTCTAATGATCTAATCATTGGTGGACCTTTCTTTACAAAAATGCATTTCTATTAATTACATATTACAGATGGTTTTTGGTAACAGTTTATTTTTTAATGCTCCTTAATAATGGTTAATAAATTCTAAACAGAATATTAGTACAGTAGCAACAGTGAAGCATGGTCTCCAGCCATGCTTGTATATTCAGTGGATTTGTAAAAGCAGGTGTGAATGGAAATATATTTGCCATTTGATGAATTTCATGTTTGATAACTGAGAATTTGTGTTATTTCATGCTTAATGGAATGTCAATTCATGTGTAATGAAATTCATTATTGTTAAGATTCCTAAACAGTTCATACTGTTTGAGTTCAGATTTACACCTTAAACCCAGAGCCTATTTCAAGCCTTGGTGTAGGACATGTGAAATGAGCAGGCTTATTTCTTAGCATGGTGTGGGTAGCATGCTATAGCTGTTACCATGCCATTCAGTGAGCTGTCTAGGCAGGAGGAAGTGGTGCAGAGTTCTGGCACTCTGATCTTATTGCTGGAAAGCTGCCTTGTTCAAAGTCCTTGCCAGAGGCTCATTTCCGACACTCTTATTGTTGTTGTTTTTCTTTGGGTCGATTCAGCACAATTTTCATCAAACCCAGCAAGTTACTGAATCATGAGGATGCGAGTGCCAGGTCATAATAGGATGGAGAGATGAAATCAGTGGTAGAGGTGGTTCACTGTTTTGAGTCTGTATTTTAATAAGCTTCAGCATTCAAGATACACCCCACCTTGTTTTTCTGAGTATTAACATTATCTGAAGGCCTTTCCAGCTATCTGATGAACCGTGAACAGTTGGGATTCATCAGGGAGACAGTGGATTATGCAGGGAGGAAGCATGAGCAAGTGAGAGAGATAGCAGTGAGAGTGAGAGAGACTGCTGATTCATAGGAGATTGAAAAATCACACTGAATAAACAGTAGGTGTGAGGAATGGAAATGTTTTAGTGCAAGGGACCGTGGAGAGGTGAGGAGGCTCTGGCAGCCTGTCGCTTGTTTCCTCTCCAGGGAGTGAGCCCCCTGCCTCCAGCATTGCTACGGCAACAAAGTTCCTTGCTGAGAAACGCATCCCGGACTGCAATTTGTTTTGGCAAAGTGTCAGCGGGTGCACATACGGAGAGAGCAGAAGCTGGATGTGTTTATCGCTACGTGCAGAGGTTGGCCTGAGATTATGCTGTTCTTACTGGGCGAGGGGGCGGTGGGGGGCACTGGGGCGAGTGCATGGATGCTCTCTAGAGAGCATTTAGGCTAGTGGAAAATAAAGCAACCCTACAGATGAGGTGATAGATTTGATAGGGGATGAAGGGACGAGCTCACGGGTGCTTTGACAGTGGCAGTGACCACTCATAAAGAGTGTCACAACCCAGGGAAAGCTCCCTCATCATGAGGCCTCTAGCTGAGCTGATTGTGTCTGTGTCCCTGTGCAGTGGACATGCTCA